>BLKM01008649.1:0-10179 GCA_013340265.1 Coptotermes formosanus | reverse complement strand
CCTTTTAAATGATTGGGAAGAAAGTGTTGAACCACAAATTGATTGTTTCTCACATCCACTGCACATAAGCAGCTTGAGGGTGTGTGTTTAGTCTAAAGGGTGATATTTGTACATGTAAAATTTTCAATTTTTTGTACTGTAAAAATATTCTTTCCCAGTCGCTGAAAAGCAATTATTTCTTAGTGACCGATGAAGATTACTCGTACTTATGTATATGTTAGGTAAAATTTGCTTTTGATTCCTTCGAAAGCCGTAATAAATGTAAGGCAATGAATTTGATTTATTTTTAATAAATTATTAACTTTTGTCATCTTAATCATTTGAAAATTAAACACGCCTACTATTCGGTCGAAAACTTATATATATCTAAACAAAACTTCCCTCCTCTAATGATGTACACGAAGTACATAATCAACATATTTTTTAATGTCTGAGAAGCTGAAAGAATGAAATTATAAATTTGAAGTGAATGGTAAGTGTAGTTGCCACTCAATGCTTTCTTCAAATTTTTTTAAGTTTTCAATCCTCAAGATAAAATTGGCTTCAAGAAAGAATTTTTGATGTGGTAATTATACTTACCAATAAGGATGTTGTCTCCTTTTGATAAAGGAGTGCGTAAGAAGGGTAGACATGACCAAACTTTGCTTGAAGGAAGATTATAATTCGTTATATACCTACATGAATCTCTATGTTACATCAAGTTTCGTCAAAAAACTCTTCCAAATACGTAGAGTGAGAGGCTCCTATTTTCAATCAAATCCGTTGGCGAACCTGAAGCTCATATCTTCGTGAAGCTGTGTCCTTCATTTAAAGTACAGTGTCAATATATTTTGTGAAGTATAAGAAGATTCAACACATGAAATTATTACATATAAATGAATGGTAAAACACCTACCACGCAATAAACTCTCAAAATTATGTTACACTTTTTTCTGGATCGCTAAAAGTCATGTCAATTGAGATTTTTGGGTGGTAATTATACTTACCTTTAAGTTTGGGGGTTACTCTTTAGGTGCATTGAGGGTAGAATTGATTGAATTTACCTGAAGGTAAGATAATATATACTCTATATACTCTTTATAATTCGTTAAGCTTTATTTCCGCAACGCTATATTTCCGCCCAAGTGAGACTTTTAAAGGTGGTAATTATAATTACCATTAATTTTGGGAGCTTCTGTTAATGAAATTAAGTGTATTATAGGTAGAATTGACTGGACTTATGGTAATGTAAGATTAAAATTTATAATTAACTAAGATAAGTCTCAAATATTCATTAGAGTTCGGTAAAAATGTCCTCCAAGTAAAGGTTCAAAGTGTAAGGGGAAGACACCAATTTGGATGGTAAGAATTTTTAAGCACAAATTTGATATTTTTAATCGTTTAATTTACATGAGGAGCTGAATGCATACGATGTATTGATTTTAGATGAAAATTTCTAATACTTTGTACTGAAAAAATATTTATTCGGAGTCGCTTATAATCCACTATTTCTAACAACTGATAAAAACGTACCCCAACAAGTATCTTATGTAACATTTATACTGATATCTACCAAAACTATAATCTATGTAAGGTAATGAATTTGATTGATTGGTGAAAAATACACGCCGTTCTTCAACTGAATCTTTTGTCAATATAAGTTGATTAATGTTTGGCCGTAAAGAAATCAGTATACAACCAAAAGACATAATCTTTTATTCTGCAATGAGCTATACTTCCAAAATATATTTTTGGTCTCAGAGGCGAGATATCATGAAAATAATACTTATAAATGAAAGGTAAATAAACTTGGCACGCCACGCTTCTATTAAAATCCGTTAACCTTTCGAACTTCAGCACTAAAATTGCAGTCAAGATAGATTTCATTTGTTGTCGTAATACTTAACAACCATTTGGGTTTCTTCCTTTGATAAAAAATTGTGAAAGAATAGTAGAATAGAATAACCTTACCTTGAAGTTAGATTAAAATTCACGATATACGTACAAATTCTACATCTTAGGTGACAGTTGCACAAAAATTTCTTGTAAGTCCATACAGTGATCGGTGGCTTTCTGCAAGCAAAACATTTGGTGAGAATTGCAAACATAACGACGTAAACTTCTATCGAACATTCAAATAAAACTTCAGGATCCTTTTGGGCGTCTGAGAAGTTAGAAGACATGAAAATAATGCTTGGAAAAAAGGTAATATTTGTTATCGAATTTGTACAGCTTTATTTCCGCAACGCTGACATTTAAGCCGAGTGAGAATTTTTAAGGTGGTAATTATACTTACCATTCATTTTAGGAGCTTAAGTTAATGAAATTATGTGTATTATAGGTAACATTCATTGAACTTACCCTAAGGTAAGTTTAAAATTCATAATTAACAAAGATAAATCTCAAACATACATCATAATTTTGCAAAAACCTGTTGCAATAATTTTATGTAAGTGTGAGGAGAAGACGCCTTCAATATGGATGGTGAGAATTTTTAAGATATAAATTCGATTTTTTAATGAATTTACTCTACTTAAGGAGCTGGAGACATAATATGTAATAATTGTAGATGTAAATTTCAAATATTTTGTACTGAAAGTTATTCATTTCCAGTCACTTGAAGGAAATTATTTATCACTGATAAAATCGAAACCCCACAAGAATTAATCTGACGTAACCGTTTATACTGATACGTACCAACTGTATAAGCAATTTACCGTAATGAATTGGATTGATTAGCGAAAAATACACGCATTTCTTCGAATGAATTATGTGTCAATTAATGATGCTTACTGTTTGTCCGACAACAAATAAGTATACAACCAAAAAAAACATAATTTTCTATCCTCCAATGACATACGTTTCCAACTTATAATTTAGGTCTCAGAGGCCAGATATCATGAAAATAATACTTATAAATGAAAGGTAAATATATTTAGCAGACAACGTTTCCATTAAAATCAGTTAACCTTTCGAACTTCAACACTAAAATTGGTGTTAAGGTAGATTTTATTTTTGTAGTTATACTTAACACTCATTTGTGTTTCTTTCTTTGTATAAATATGTGTGAAAGGGTAGAATAGTCTAAACTTACCTTGGTGTAAGATTAAAATTCATGAAATACTTACTTAAATTCCCATCCTACAACACATTTGGGCAAAAATCCCTTGGAAGTCCGAACAGTGAGATGTTGCTTTACGCAAGCAAAACGTTTGGCGAGAATTACATACATGACGTAAAAATCTATGGAACATTGAGATTCTACTTGTACATACATTTGGTCTTTTGAGAAGCTTGAAGACATGAAAATAACGAATTGAAATATATGATACTTATATTTACCACTCTATATACTCTTTACAATTCGTAAAGCTTTATTTCCGCAACGCTATATTTCAGGCCAAGTGAGATTTTTGAAGGTGGTAATTATAATTACCATTAATTTGGGGAACTTCTGTTAATGAAATTAAGTCTATTAGAGGTAGAATTGACTGGACTTACGCTAAGGTAAGATTAAAATTTATAATTAACAAAGATAAACCTCAAATATTCATCAAGGTTCTGTAAAAATGTCTTCCAAGTAAAGGTTTCAAAGTGTAAGGGGAAGACAACAATTAGGATAGTAAGAATTTTTAAGACACAAATTTGATATTGTTTAAAACATTTACTCTACCTGCGGAGTTGGAAGCATAAGATGTATTGATTGTAGATGTAAATTTCTAATATTTTGTACTGAAAAAATATTCATGCTTAGTCGCTTAAACGCCACAATTTCTAACAACTGATGAAATCGTACCCCAATCTTATGTAACAATATATACTGATAAGTACCAACACTATAATCATTGTACGGTAATGAATTTGATTGATTGGTCATAAATACACACCGTTCTTCACTTAACCATTTGTCAATATAAGATGCTTAATGTTTGGCAGCAAAGAAATCAGTATACAACCAAAACGACATAATCTTTTATTCTCCAATGAGATATATTTCCAAAAGATATTTTTGGTCTCAGAGGCGAGATATAATGAAAATAATACTTATAAATGAAAGGGAAATATACTTGGCACGCAACGCTTCTATTAAAATCAGTTAACCTTTCGAACTTCAACTCTAAAATTGTTGTCAAGGTAGATTTTGTTGTCGTTATAATTCAGAGATATTTGGGTTTCTTCTTTTCATTAAAAATTGTGTATGAAGTGTAGAATAGACTAAACTTACCATGAAGTAAGATTAAAATTCACAATATACGTACGTAAGTCTCCATCTTAGATCCCAGTTGCGCAAAAATCCCTTGCAATTCCGAAGAGTGAGAGTTGGCTTTGTGAAAGCGAAACGTTTGGCGAGAATTAAAAACATAAAGACGTAAACCTCTATCGAACACTGAAACACAACTTCAACCTACTTTGGGACTTCTGAGAAGCTTGAAGAAATGAAAATAATGAATTTAAATAAATGGTAATTATAGTTACCACTCAATATACGCTTAAAAATTCTTTAAGATTTATTTCCGCAACGTTGACTTTTAAGCCAAGTGAGAATTGTAAGGTGGTAATTATACTTAACATTCATTTTAGGAGTTTCAGTTAATAAAATTATGAATATTATAGGTAACATTGAGTGAACTTACCTTAAGGTAAGAATAAAATTCACAAATAACAAAGATAAATCTCAAACATACATCATAATTCTGCAAAAAACTGTTACAAGTAACTTTATGTAAGTGTAAGGGGAAGACTCCTTCAAAATAGATGGTGAGAACTTTTAAGACATAAATTTGATATTTTGTAATAAAATTACTCTACATAAGGAGCTGGAGACATAATATCTAATAATTGTAGATGTAAATTTCAAATATTTTGTACTGAAGTTTATTCATTTCCAGTCACTTGAAGGAAACTATTTCTCACTGATAAAATCGTACCCCCACAAGAATTAATCTGACGTAACCGTTTATACTGATACGTACCAACGCTATAAGCAATTTACCGTAATGAATTTGATTGAATGGTGAAAAATACACACATTTCTTCGAATTAATTATGTGTCAATTAAAAATGCTTACTGTTTGGCCGACAACAAATAAATATACAACCAAAAACCTAATTTTCTCTCCTCCAATGACATACGTTTCCAACTTATAATTTAGGTCTCAGAGGCCAGATATCATGAAAATAATACTTACAAATGAAAGGTAAATATATTTAGCAGACAACGTTTCCATTAAAATCAGTTAACCTTTCGAACTCCAACACTAAATTTGGTGTTAAGATAGATTTTATTTTTGAATTTATACTTAACAACAATCTGTGTTTCTTCATTTGATAAAAACGTGTGTAAGGGTAGAATAGTCTAAACGTACCTTGGTGAAAGATTAAAATTCATGAAATACGTACATAAATTTCCAGCTTACAACACATTTGGGCAAAAATCCCTTGGAAGTCCGAACACTGAGATGTTGCTTTACGCAAGCAAAACGTTTGGCGAGAATTAGATACATGACGTAAACATCTATGGAACATTGAGATTCTACTTGAACATACATTTGGTCTTCTGAGAAGCTTGAAGACATGAAAATAGGGAATTGAAATATATGGTACTTATATTTACCACTCTATATACTCTTTACAATTCGTAAAGCTTTATTTCCGCAACGCTATATTTCAGGCCAAGTGAGATTTTTGAAGGTGGTAATTATAATTACCATTAATTTTGGGCACTTCTGTTAATGAAATTAAGTCAATTATAGGTAGAATTGACTGGACTTACGCTAAGGTAAGATTAAAATTTATAATTAACAAAGATAAATCTCAAATATTCATCAGAGTTCGGTAAAAATGTCTTCCAAGTAACTGTTTCAAAGTGTAAGGGGAAGATATCAATATGGAAGGTAAGAATTTTTAAGCACGACATTGTTATTTTTTAAATCGTTTACTCTACATAGGAGCTGAAGGCATAAGATGTACTGATTGTAGAAGTAAATTTCTAATATTTTTACTGAAAAGTATTTATTCGGAGTCGCTTAAACGCCACTATTTTAACAACTGATGAAAACGTGCCCAAACAACTATCTTATGTAACAATTTATAGTGATACGTACCAACACTATAATCATTGTACGGTAATGATTTTGATTGATTGGTGAAAAATACACACCGTTCTTCAACTGAATTATTTGTCAATATAAGATGCTTAATGTTTGGCCGTTAAGAAATCAGTATACAACAAAAACCACATAATTTTTTATTCTCCAATGGTAGATATTTCCAAAAGATATTTTTGGTCTCAGAGGCGAGATATCATGAAAATTATACTTATAAATGAAAGGTAAATATACTTGGCACGCAACGATTCTATTAAAATCCGTTATCCTCCGAACTTCAACGCTAAAACTGTTGTCAAGATAGATTTTATTTGTAGTCGTTATACTTGACAAACATTTGGTTTTCAGCCTTTGATAAAAAATTGTATAAGAAGGGTAGAATAGGCTAACCTTACCTTGAAGTTAGATTAAAATCACGATGTAAGTACAAAATCTCCATCTTAGATGACAGTTACGCAAAAATACCTTGCAAGTCCGTACAGTGATAGGTGGCTTTGTGCAAGCAAGACGTTTGGTGAGAATTACAAATATAACTACGTAAACTTCTATCGAACATTAAAATACATCTTCAGCACCTTTTTGGGCGTCTGAGAAGTTACAAGACATGAAAATAATGCTTTGAAAAGATGCTAATATTTGTTAAAAAAATTTGTTCAGCTTTATTTCCGCAACGCTGACTTTTAAGGCAACCGTAAATTTTTAAGGTGGTAATTATACTTACCATTCATTTTAGAGCCTCAGTTAATAAAATTATTTGTATTATAGGTAACAATGATTGAACTTACCCTAAGGTAAGAATGAAAATCATAATTAACAAAGATAAATCTCAAACAAATATCATAATTCTGTAAAATACTGTTCCAAGTAAATTTATGTAAGTGTAAGGAGAAGACGCAATCAAAATGGATGTGTGAGAATTTTAAGGCATACATTTGATATTTTTTAATAAATTTATTCTTCATAAGGAGCTGGAGACATAATATGTAATAATTGTAGATGTAATTTTCAAATATTTTGTACTGAAAATTATTCATTTCCAGTCACTTGAAGGGAATTATTTCTAACTGATAAAATCGAACCACCACAATAATAAATCTTACGTAACCGTTAATTAGTGATAGGTACCAACGATATAAGCAATTTACCGTAATGAATTTGATTGATTGGCGAAAAATACACGCATTTCTTCGAATGAATTATGTGTCAATTAAAGATGCTTACTGTTTGGCCGAAAACAAATAAGTATACAAACAAAAAACATAATTTTCTATCCTCCAATGACATACGTTTCCAACTGGTAATTTTGGTCTCAGAGGCTTGATATCATGAAAATAATAATTCTAAATGAATGGTAAATATATTTAGCAGACAACGTTTCCATTAAAATCATTTAACCTTTCGAACTTCAAAACTAAAATTGGTGTTAAGATAGATTTCATTTTTGTAGTTATACTTAACACTCATTTGTATTTCTTCCTTTGATAAAAATATGTGTAAGGGTAGAATAGACTAAACTCACCATAGGGTTACATTAACATTCATGAAATACCTACATAAATCCCCATCTTACAACACATTTGGGCAAAAATCCCTTCGAAGTCCGAACAGTGAGATGTTGCTTTACGCATGCAAAACGTTTGGCGAGAATTAGATATATGACGTAAAAATCTATGGAATATTGAAATACTACTTGAACATATTTTTGGTCTTCTGAGAAGCTGAAGACATGAAAATAACGAATTGAAATAAATGGTACTTATATTTACCACTCTATATACTGTTTAATATTCGTTAAGCGTCATTTCCGCAACGCTATATTTCAGGCCAAGTGAGATTTTTTAAGGTGGTAATTATAATTACCATTAATTTTGGGAGCTTCTGTTAATGAAATAGTGTGTTATGGTTAGAATTGTTTGGACTTACGCCATGGTAAGATTAAAATAATAATTAACAAAAATAAATCTCAAATATTCATCAGATTTCGGTAAAAATGTCTTCCAAGTAACTGTTTCAAAGTGTAAGGGGAAGACATCAATATGGAAGGTAAGAATTTTTAAGCACAATTTTGATAATTTTTAAATCGTTTACTCTACATAGGAGCTGAAGGCATAAGATGTACTGATTGTAGAATAAATTTCTAATATTTTTACTGAAAAGTATTTATTCGGGGTCACTTAAACGCCACTATTTCTAACAACTGATGAAATCGTGCCCAAACCAGTATCTTATGTAACAATTTATAGTGATACGTACCAACACTATAATCAATGTAAGGTAATGAATTTGATTGATTGGTGAAAAATACACACCGTTCTTCAACTGAATTATTTGTCAATATAAGATGCTTAATATTTGGCCGTAAAGAAATCAGTATACAACCAAAACGACATAATCTTTTATTCTCCAATGATAGATACTTCCAAAAGATATTTTTGTCTCAGAGGCGAGATATCATGAAAATTATACTTATAAATGAAAGTTAAATATACTTGGCACGCAACGATTCTATTAAAATCCGTTATCCTTCGAACTTCAACGCTAAAACTGTTGTCAAGATAGATTTTATTTGTAGTCGTTATACTTGACAAACATTTGGTTTTCTTCCTTTGATAAAAAATTGTGTAAGAAGGGTAGATTAGCCTAACCTTACATTGAAGTTAGATTAAAATCACGATAAACGTACAAAATCTCCATCTTAGATGACAGTTCCTCAAAAATACCTTGCAAGTCCGTACAGTGATAGGTGGCTTTGTGCAGGCAAAATGTTTGGTGAGAATTACAAACATAACGACGTAAACTTCAATACAACTTCAGCATCCTTTTGGGCGTCTGAGAAGTTCGAAGACATGAAAATAATGCTTTGAAAAGATGCTAATATTTGTTACCATAATTTCTTGAGCTATATTTCCGCAACGCTGTCTTTTAAGACAAGTGAGAATTTTTAAAGTGGTTATTATACTTACCATACATTTTAGGAACTTCTGTTAATGAAATTATGTGTATTATAGGTAACATTGATTGAACTTACCCTAAGGTAAGTTTAAAATTCATAATTAACAAAGATAAATCTCAAAAAAACATCATATTTCTGTAAAAATCTGTTCCAAGTAACTTTATGTAAGTGTAAGGAGAAGACGCAATCAAAATGGATGTGTGAGAATTTTAAAGGCATAAATTTGATATTTTTATAATTAATTTATTCTTCATAAGGAGCTGCAGACATAATATGTAATAATTGTAGATGTAAATTTCAAATATTTTGTACTGAAAGTTATTCATTTCCAGTCACTTGAAGGAAATTATTTCTAACTGATAAAATTGAACCACCACAAGAATAAATCTGACGTAACCGTTCATTACTTATAGGTACCAACGCTATAAGCAATTTACCGTAATGAATTTGATTGATTGGCGAAAAATACACGCATTTCTTCAAATGAATTATGTGTCAATTAAAGATGCTTACTGCTTCGCCGACAACAAATAAGTATACAAACAAAAAATATAATTTTCTATCCTCCAATGACATACGTTCCCACCTGATAATTTTGGTCTCAAAGGCTTGATAACATGACAACAATAATATCTAAATGAAAGGTAAATATAATTCGTTTCCATTAAAATCAGTTAACCTTTCGAACTTCAACACTAAAATTGGTTTTTACAAAGATTTTATTTGTTGTAGTTATACTTAACACTCATTTGTGTTTCTTCTTTTATAAAAATGTGTGTACGGGTAGAATAGACTAAATTTACCTTGGTGTAAGATTAAAATTGATGAAATCAGTACATAAATCCCCATCTTACAACACATTTGGGCAAAAATCCCTTGGAAGTCCGAACAATGAGATATTGCTTTACGCAAGCAAAAGGTTTGGCGAGAATTAGATACATGACGTAAACATCTATGGAACATTGAAATACTACTTGAACATACTTTTAGTCTTCTGAGAATCTTGAAGACATGAAAATAACGCATTGAAATAAATGGTACTTATAATTACCACTCTATATACTCTTTAAGATTCGTTAAGCTTTATTTCCGCAACGCTATATTTCAGGCCAAGTGAGATTTTTTAAGGTGGTAATTATA
>BLKM01008644.1:0-15769 GCA_013340265.1 Coptotermes formosanus | reverse complement strand
TTTGTACTTTTATTGCTGGAATTTACTAAGGTACTGGAACAAAACAGACATTTTACGTTGAAAACACATTCAGATGCTCGTAGTTCAGTTTTCCAGAGTTGTTTTTTCGGTCCCCGAAGCCATTATCATTAAGACTCTACAATACTAAGTCAATTTATTTAATACTGTACATTTTCCGTGGTCCGATCCCAGTGGCCGCGCGGTCTAAGGCGTAGGTCCGCGGCCGAGCCCTTGTTGGGATCGTGGGTTCCAATCCCACTGGGGGCATGGATGTTTGTCTCTTGTACAGTGTTTGTGTTGTCAGGTAGAGGTCTCTGCGACGGGCCGATCCCCCGTCCAGAGGAGTCCTACCGACTGTGGTGTGTGCCTGAGTGTGATAAAGTGAAAATAAACAACCTCGACACCTGCTGTGGGTAGGTAGAAGAGGTAAGGACTACGAAACATTTTCCGTACAATTGTCTTATGCACATAAATTTATTCCCAACGAATTGCACTTTGGTTTTAATGCTCATACATATTTCGGCTACAAACTGTAGCCATCTTTAGGTAGCTACAACTGTTCAAGACACGTACAGCGTGCTACACACATTGTCAAATATAAATGCAGTGCACGCCGAATACCCAAATCTGGGATCTCCACTCTACAACAAACTGGAGAGAAATACTCCGTCACCAGATATTTGGATACTACACTTTATGTAACTGTAATACTTACACTTGTGTTATAAATTTAATGCGATTAGTAATACTTTATATTTACAGAATGACAATAATTCCCTTTTATTTCTTTCTTAGCCATTCCCTCTTCTAGCTACTTGTTCACTGTACGTGTCAAGGGTTTGTGATTTCATTTGATCACATTCAGACGCACATCACAGTCGATATGACTCCTCTGGACGAGAGATCGGCCCGTCGCAGAGACATCTACCTGACAACACAAACGTTGTACAAGACAAACATTCATGACCCCGGTGGGATTCGAACCCGCAATCCCAGCAAGTGCTCCGTTGCAGGCCTAGGCCTTAAACCGCACGGAATGGCAATAATGTGTATAAATATTTTACCAATTATAGTTCAGAACGTGCGTAGCGCGCTCTAAATATCTTCAAACCTTGTAGGTCCCTGAAGATGGCTGCAGTTTGCAGCCGAAACATGTAGATGTATTAAAACCAGTGTGCAATTATTGGGGAATAAATTTATGTGTACATTTATTTGTATTTTGTATAATACTGTGAAACAGCAAAATCATTTTCGTGAAACAGAATGAAATGAGAATTACGCAGAGATCTTTAATCTTTCTGTGATATGCACAAGTTGTAAATCCAACCTCTGATTTCTTTCTTCCACACCAAATCTATTCCTTCCGCAAGCACTGCTTTCTACTCGACAACGAGGGCAGGAATCTTAATCGATGAACTCTGTTCACGGAACGGAACAAAGCCTACACTACATCACTTGCTTTTCAACCACGAATTTATCGAGCAAATTCACACCCTGGACCACGATTAAGTCTCCGTTGGATCCTGTACGTGCCAATTATATTCACCCCTTATTCAAGAGGACTACCTTCTGTAAAAGCACTGCGCTTCAAGCTGGAAGATCGCGAATTCGATTCCCGATGGAGTCATTGGAATTTTTCATTGATATAATCCTTCTGGCCGCACTATGGCCCTGCGGTCGACTCAGCCTCTAACAGAAATGAATACCAGGAATATTTCCTGGAGGGTAAAGGCGGCCAGTGCGTAGGGCTGACAACCTTATCACCTTCATGTGCCGATTGTCTAGAAATCTGGGAGCCTCAGCCTCTTGAAAACCTCAGGGCATGTCCAGGCCTGTACAGAAGTAGCTTTACCTTAACTTATGTAAAAACTTTGAACCTTAATACTTTGAAAAGGACTTTCATAAAAACTCAGTTCGGACCTCACAGAAATCACAGTCCCTGGTCGTTATAGAAACCAGCCTGTTAATCGTTTCCAGGCATATAATCCCATGAGAATCATGTGACACACATGAATAAGCTCTGCGGTCAAAGTGCATAGCCTATCAGTGTTATAACACGTGTTAAAAATAATTACCAATGCACTGTAAAAGACAGGGTATTTAACGGTAGTGTCTACGCATTTAATACAGTGCAACCAATGAATACGTAATTAGGAATTTATTATCGAGGTATTTTTAATCTACAGATTTTTCTAAAAATCAGTAACACAGGCTACAATGTACGTTTACGTTTAAATTTAACTTAAATTCGTAGCCTAACGATAAAATTCTTACTTCCGATCAAGATGGAAAACAACGTCCACAGTTTCCCTGAAATCTCTTGTCACCGCACAAACAGTTTTGCATGTCACGAACTGTATCTACACTACACACAGAACTTAGGTTACTGATATCTCACTTCGCCTACTCTTAAGATAAAAGCAGCAGGTTCGTTGGCCCCTTTCGTACCTGTCTACCAATACTAACCGGCGTGACAGCCAGAATACGGTAGTCTAAAACCTCACACCTCTTATAACCTCAAAGTCTAGCAATGGTATAATATGGTGAATATTTAATTCAGACTTACCCTAGTGAATCTACAGTACAGTGGGACCCTACTTGCTTCCTGAACAAATGACTGGGACTGTGTACCACGATTTTCTACAAAATATCCTCCTAGAGCTATCTCAAAATGTGGAACAGCAGACTGGGATCCTATTTATAGTCTGTGCTTGATGCTGTTTTGCCACATTTTCTTCTTACATTTCGTAAATCCTTGAACAATATTTCCGCGGAGTAATATATAGGACGAGGTGGAAGAAAAGCATGGCCTGTTCTGTCCCATGATTTAAATCCCTTAGACTTTTATCTCTGGCGATATCTACAGACTATTATCTGTGTTACAGAAGTAAATGACGACCAGGATTTGCAACAACGAATACAGAATGGAACTGAGTTTCTTCGCGCCACACCTGGTATTTGCGAGCGTGCAAGACAACCAGTGTTGAGACCTGCAAAACCCTGCACTGAAACTCAAGGTGGATGCTTTGAGCGTTCCCTTCGGTACTCAAGAGGTGAAAATTTGGAAGCCATACCCCACAGGACCTGCGTCCATACAAAATTTGCTTCTTGCATTATTGAGTTCGTTCATCGCCTGTTGGTTTGGTCACGTAATTTTATTCCATTATCTATAAATTTTATGATTTAATGTTATGCTCTACTCAGTATACGGAAATACTTCCTGGTGATAGATCTACGTTTTGATGAAGGTCGTATACTTATTATTTCCCTGATGATGGCCGAGATTAGGTCGAAACGTAACAGAAGTAACACTGTAAATAAACGCAGGAAGGTTTACTACAGTCCTCTAGTGCACATATGGCGTTTTGTTAATAATCACTGCAGGTTCTTGTACGGAAAATACGAAATATTTATTTACTCTTGCACAGTAATGTTATTATTAATCAAATAACCTATTTGTATAGGCGGTTAATAAAACAATGAGATTACCGCATGGCAAATGGAGAGAGAGAGAGAGCGTTTGTAAAATATGTGCACTCGAATAAAGGCACCTTTCCATTCAGCTCCATTAATTTGTTATTCGTCACTTCCTCTCCGTGGTGCTCCATTAACATTGATGAAATTTTAAGTTCATGCCACGCGCTATCTGTGATCTTCCTGGCTGATGTAACAACCTCTGTGCCTTACAAACAGACAGACAGACAGCCAGCAGCAGTCAAGTAGAGTCAAACCTGCAGCACCAAACACTCTCAAGACTCCTAAACCTTAATTAGGAGTATAATCAAAGATTAATTTGATGCCGCGCAGTAAACACATTGCTTCTTCGTTATAAGAAACCAATCCGTTAATTTTGCGTATCGAAGTAATCACTGCACTGAGATCCAGAACGTAGAATTCTTAGTTACCTTCGTAAATAACGAAAAGAGACTATTAGCTACGTTATGTCTGTCTGACTGTCCGTCCGCCTGGAACAACTCGGGTCCAACTGGACGGATTTTCGTGAAATTTGATATTTCAGTATTTTTCGAAACTCTGTCGAGAACATTCCAGTATGATTGTAGTTTTAAAAGACTAACGGGTACTTTACATGTACTGTGCATTTATGGTGGTAGTCGCTCAATTCTTCTTAGAAAGAAAAATGTTTTAGAGAAGCGTTTTAGAGGAAATAAATCACATACTTTATGTTCAGTAAATTTTTTCCGAAAACCGTGCTCTTTATGAGATAATGCGGAAAAATATAGTAAAGACAGACAGGCCACAGATGACAATACAATACGGCGCATGCGCTTTGCATGCTGGATAAATAAGGCTACAGACACGCACTCATAGTATGTGATACTTATTGCTTTTCTACAGCAAAAATGGTTATGCAAACGCACCTCAATATTCTACGTGCATTGCCTGTCTTTTTAACGTTAAACATGGTGGTAGACATAGTAACAAATAGGCTTGAAAGGGGTAACTTACCACAATTTTATTACATTGTTTTTAAAAGTCTGTAATGGATATGTACATATATATATACATATATATATACACATATACAAACAGAATTTTGGGCATTTGGAAATCGAACCCCTGCATTTGGAAATTAAAATCTGCACACAATGGCTTCGCATTAAAAAATTACAAAAATACGAAATTTAATCGAAAACCATTCAGTATTATAGTATATATGAAACGAGGTCATGCAGATTAAGAGACTCTCTGAACTGTTAAAGTTTTCTTCGACTGACGAGTATCCAGCTTACATTATTTTTTCCAAAGCTAACGTATCAAATGTGATACGCCTATACGAGCAATTCGTAAACACAAATGGGGAACGTTGCTGTAATATGTATTTCTATATAATAAACCAAAGTGTAAAATTGTATTTATAGGCCTCGTTCAATAAAAATCTGGAAAGTTAGTTTGCTCTTGTTTTAATGCGTGTATAGCCGAGACAATTTTTGATTATCTAGAGGATTACAGGCTTTTTCTCCGCCTGTTTGAATGGGCCTAACTTGCGACACTGTTATTGGTGTAAGAAATTAAAGATGAACGCTAACTTTGCAATTGTTGAACGCTTTACGGGTAATGCTCAAATTTTACATTACAACGCTTTATTACATTTCCCTTTCATTAAAAGAGTAAAGTGACGGAAACACTATCTGTAAAATGGAGAAAAAATATTACAAATAAGGGAAAGAGTACGAAAAACTACAAACAATCTACACAATATGTAACGGTTCAGTTCCTACCGCGCACTAAATACACCACATCTAGGATATAAAATCGAACCAGCCAATGCTGTTTAGGGAAATAACAGCAGCTTATGGTGAAAACTGCAGGAAACACACATACGCACACTATATCTTTCCATCTTGGGCTGGGAAAGCGTAGTCGGTGTAGTCGCTACGGGCTGGACGGTCTGGGGATCAAATCCCAGTGAGGGGGCGAGATTTTCAGTACGCTTCCAGACTTGCCCCGAGGCCAACCCAACCTCCTGTGAAATGGATACCGGGTATCTTTGTTGGGGGTAAAGCGGCCGGGGCATGGGGCTAGACACCCCGCCTCCTTCTAGCGCCGAGGCTAACAAAACAGTAAAGTTATACCTCTACACCCCCTTTGGGCCTTCATGATCTATTCTGGGGTGAAATGTACCTTTAACCTGTGATATCTCTCCAAATTACAGCCTTCAGTGTTCTAGTACTTGATGCAGTGACTATTGTGTAAATGGTTACGGCCACAAGTATGCAAAGTAGAGTCTAACTCGGTTGTAAGGTCATGAAAGAGACTGAACATTTTTTTGTTTCGTTATAAACGAGTGTCACCCTAACCGAGGATGATGATGTTACGGTTAACAGTGAGGAATTAATTGGCACCACAGAATACCTGACGCTATAACCAAGGTGTCACATAAACCGATGTCGTTTTAACCGGGTTCGTCTGCAGTTAAACAGCAGCGTGATTCCAAGCTCACATTCGTGACATGCGAAATTATTACTCATGGTATATTTGCACTCACCATCAAAGAACAGCATGCAATGGTAAGAAGGTCTGAGCAGAACTCATATAATTAAGAATATCATCTCTGTTGCATAGATTTCGAGTTAGGTATATATATATATATACACACACACACACACACACACACACACACACACACAAGTGCTGGTATGTAGTTTTGGTGCTTTATTTCATACTTTGAAGAACTTATCACTTAAATATCGATTCTGCAGATTATACGTTAAGCATTTTCATCTATATTTCAAGGTTTTACAACGGCGCTTTCCTTGCAGTTATGAACTTAAAAAAAACACATTTTACATGTAAGAGATACGTCACTCATCTACCTCAGTACCACATTTCTTACGTATAGGTCTAGAGTTTTGTTAAATCTCATCATCTAAATAACAGCTGAAGCAAATATTCGCATAGGCATCATATTATGGTACGTTCCAACTAAGAATTACCTTAACAAAGTTGTATATTTTTGCTGGATCTCCTACCACATAACAGTTCCAGCCCCAAACTTAAGTGTTATTAGTGATGCTGCCATCACAAAAGTGCGCGCATCCGCCATATTTCTACACTGTAGGAAATTAAATGTTACTGCGTTTGGAGGTTCTCCGACAACACGACGTTCGTAAAGACTTCCACGAAACCGGTAAAGCGGTTTAAAAGTTACGAACAGATTGACACAGAGAAACGCACACAAAGACGCACCACCAGAAAGTACGGTTAAGTCAAAAGCATGTAATTTACTTTTCTAACAATAGCAGTCGTGTTACAAAAGTTTTTCTTAAAAAAAAAAAAGTAAAGCAGTCCCGTTACAGGCCTGGACAGGCCCTTAGGGTTCCAGGAGGTTGAGGCTCCCAGATTTCTAGACAATCGGCGCTTGAAGGTGGTAAGGTTGTCAGCCCTACGCACCGGCCGCGTTTACCCCCCAGGAAATATTCCTGGTACTCATTTCCGTTAGAGGCTGAGTCGACCCCAGGGCCATAGTGCGACCGACAGGATTATGCCAATGAAAAAATCCACTGACACCATCGGGAATCGAACCCGCGACCTGCCGGTTTGTAGCACAGTGCCTCAACCAACTGCGCCACCGCGGCCACCGAAGTTTTTCTTAAGCTTTTCAAATTTAAATATGTTGAGAGTTTGGACAATAAAATCAAGAAACTATAATGGACTGGGATGCATGCGAGAATGTTCGTAGGTAATTTTGCAGGAAGGAAACTCCGTTGAAAGGCGGCTAGAGGTACTTCAAAGGCCGGAAAAGTTTAAGTCTGTATACGCCTTTAAGGCGCTATTCAGGCCGCATTTGACGTAGTGCCTGACCTTCTTTTGCAACAGCCTTGACACTCTCTGTTGGTATCAAATCTGGAGAACAATCTTTATAAGAATTAAAAAAAAAATTGTCTGCCATCCTTACTTTGAAATAAAAAGAACCTGAAATGCTTCGTGTTTATTCCGCGTAATAAATTTTCTGTCCATTCACAGTTGGCAGTCACTTAATGTAGTACATTTGGCAGCACTGCAATGGTATGTAAACGGTTACAGAGGCACGTAGTAGCGTTAAATATTTGAGTGCTTGGAATGTAGTTACTGTTTGTGGTTCAGTGTGTGTCTATTGCAAATTCATTTATTCCAGGAACACAGCAGTTTAGTTACAAATAGGACGGAATGGTTTTATATTCTTTGTAGCTTCATGTAAGTAAATGAAAGTACAAAACCTAAAGCATTCTATGCGTCATCTCAAAGTTCCCCGTCGGTGTAAATGAGTTCTTAGCCCTTCTGGGGTGTTACGCACCGTAGACTAGTAGTTAGTTTCTAGCGCTCAGAATACCGGTCAAAATCTTCATATCGGTATTCTGGTATTTTTAATGCACGAAACTGAGATACCGCTCTTAACCTTTTAAAGCCTAGCGGTAACTTTACGTACCACCAGGTTTAACATTGAAAAATTCTACGTGGTGCCCACATTGCGTTTATGTGTTTTGTACGGATCTCAGAACAAACAACAAATTTTGCCTTATAAAACATTAAGAGACTGGTTTTTATAACCGAAGTGGAGAGAGTTTACAGCGCGGTACGCACTGAGTCCTTATATAAAACAGATACGATTCGCCTTTACGGGGTTAATACCAGTATACCAAAAACAAACACATTTCTCAATAAATTTTGATGACAATTAGGTGAAATTACATAAGGAAAAAATAAGTAATTACTTGAACTCATGTTTTAAATAAAATTTATTACGACAGTAGGTATTCTGATAAGAAATTATTAAAAATAGAGTTATTCTAAAATCAAAACTCTTAGCATTGAAGGACGGGTCTGCGCATCACGTGACTACAGCGCCCTAAAATTCCAGGGAAGGCAGTCGGTTGGTTGTTGTGTCTTATCTTGGTGAAAAGTATGCCATGACTCGCCGTCACACATTGCTGTTATACAACTACCTCGCTAAGAGAAAATATTTTTAGATTTTTATGATATAACAGTCTCTGAAATTATTCATTAACATGCAATATTTACTTCTTCTTTTGCGTGCAACAAAGTGTGCAGTAAACCTGATCTGAGTTTCATGACTTTTTCAGGTTCCCGTTACATTTGTATTGTGTGTAACAATCCCTCGGTTGCAATTTCAGTAATTTTAGTGATTTTATTGTTGTCGATTTTATAACTTTTACGTGAATAAATCATAAACAATTATTTTTAAATTAGAACCGAAAACCCGGTATTTTTATCAATACCAGTATTTGGATACCGGAAATAAGTGACCGGGATCCTGGTGTTCGGTATCCCGGGATCACAGTAGTGTAAGCCCTATTAGCTACTGACTTTTCGGAGCATCACATCGGTCCCACATTCAAGGGTCTCTCGGTTCAACACGAAAGACCGCTTTACCCTTCAAGATGGAACCAAGAGGTTGTCCCGAAACGTTAGTAACTATCAATCTACGCTGCGTAACATTCCAGAAGGATGAAGATCTTATAAAAGGCTCGTTACGCAGAAACTAGTAATTTTCTTCCGTCTTGTAGCGCAGTGCCTCAACCAATTCCGCCACCGCGTACCCCTGTCAGTGTTACTACCACCTACATTTCGTATTACTATGTACATATGCCACTTTGTGTGCCCGTTTTAAAGGCCATAACGTAATAAAAACATTTCAAAATTCAATGTCCAAAAGCACTTACTGTACCATTACAGTAAGGCACCTGCCACACGTTATGACACATTACCAAACAATTTAGTCTTTACATCAAATTTAGAGCGTAATGCAACATTTTAACGGCTCAGGACTTCCGGTTGCGTGTTTGTACACGGGGTTTACGATCCGTGACACAATAACGGTATCTAAATACTCGGAGGGCCGTACAGCTCCTCAGCAATGTCTTTGCTAACAGGTCCACTCGCGTAGGCAAAATTTGAATAGCGTTGTTTTTTGACGCTCACAGCTACTAAGGTTTCCTTGCCTTCTTGATAGGTAAATGAATGAGGGCAATTGATGGAACGTTATTGACGGGGGGTGGGGGGGAGGGAGGGCCCACCTACTCAGAGAAAACCCCGTCGCAGTGCCACTTCGTCCAGCATACACCCTACACCGGCGGTTCCCAAAATTTATGTGTGTGTGACCCTAATGTAGCGAATGGTATGTGACCCGCAACCCTACCTTAGAAATGGCAATAGCCAGCGATATTTCCTGCAAATGAACTAACCCTAATGCCTTTTCTCGAAAGCTACATAACATCGCTACTTATTAAAAGATATTTAATTTTTAATGTCACTTGTCAAATCCAATATTTTTTGGGACAATATTAACTCTTTAAAGACGAAGCGCGTCTGTTTTATATAAGGACTCAGCGCGTACCGTGCTGTAAACACTCTCCACTTCGGTTATAAAGACCAGTCTCTTAATGTTTTATAAGGCAAAAGTTGTTGTTTGTTCCGAGATCCACACAAAACACATAAAGGCAATGTGAGCACCACGTAGAATTTTTTAATGTTAAACCCGGTCGTATGTAGAGTTACCGCTAGGCTTTAAAACGTTAAATACACAAAACATGCAAGTAACAAGTATTTAGGTAAATAACTCATACCTATGTTGTTTAGACAAATCATTTGCTTCTAAATAAAAACTTGTGAAATACTGAATACGTGGAACTTTGCATAAAATGAACAGAAAAATAATGTCAAAACTTTAGTGACTAAGAGTTCTCCATAAAGCCCTCTCGCGACCCTACGTCAGTCACCCCGTGACCCTAATTTGGGTCGGAATCTGATGTTGAGAACCACTGCCAAGTCAAGCCCTCGAATTGAAATTACCCAATCAGCAGCTAAAATAAAGTTTTCTCTGTCTGTGTAAGTACCACGTCCTGTATAAGTACAGGCTAGGGCCTGCACAATACCAGGTTCATATCTCAGCAGAGGCAAGATATTTTTCTCTTCTCCACCACGTTCAGAATGCCTGTTGTGCCCAACCATCCTCGTATTCAATGAGTACTGCGGGATCCTTCCCCAGGGGTAAAGCGACCGGTTCTTGAGGCTGGTCACACATCCCCTTCTAGTGCGGAGATTAAGAATGAGTGGAGGTACGCTGCTACTGTGCATGTAGGACGTCGTGGCGTGCGCATTGGCAACTTTATTTTATGGGGAAGTGCATGTATTGGACAACGGTTTCTTAAGGTGGTAAATAGAATTTTATGGGGGCCTGGTGACACGCAGGCTGTCTTGACTCTTTGCAGACGAAAAATATTTCTGCCCCTACCAGGAACTAAAACCGGATTTTGCGTGCAGCCCGTAGCACTGTTGCTATATTAAATGCGTCATCCTGGCTGGCATGTATCTGAACAAGTAACTTACAATCATCTTTGCAGACACGCAACTTCACAATTCCTACTCCGCACCAAACATTAAAGGAATGAACGAATCAAGCATAAGAAATGGATAAAGTACGTAGTTTGTTGCTACAAATCCCGTTATGCGTAATGAATGACATAAAGAATACTACGCATTCCACCTGGCACAACTTTTAATTATTTATTACCTTTATTATTAATTTTTCAAACACTACACATTTCGGTCAAGCCGATTAGCATCAGATGTTTATTTTATACAAAAACTTAAAACTCAAGGTAAAAATGTAAATTTTTGCGAGATATCACAAATAATGTAATGTATTTCATATAATATGTGATATCTCGCAAAGATTTACATTTTTACCTTGAGTTTTAAGTTTTTGTACAAAATAAACACCTGATGCTGATCGG
Organism: Coptotermes formosanus; assembly: GCA_013340265.1. Classification (NCBI taxonomy): domain Eukaryota; kingdom Metazoa; phylum Arthropoda; class Insecta; order Blattodea; family Rhinotermitidae; genus Coptotermes; species Coptotermes formosanus. Next base: position 4,514 of record BLKM01008644.1, on the reverse strand, counting down.
CTTGCCCGAAATATGTAGTGTTTGAACTATTCATGATAATAATAATAAATAGAGGTTGTGTCAGGCGGAATGCGTAGTATTATTTATGAAAATACGTAGTGTACTGGCAAGAGTGGATTAAGACACACAACGTTTCTGACAGGAAATAGAGGTAAGAAAGCGCTTATAAGAGACGCACAGTGGCAGGATGATATTAAAACCTATCTCAGATATATAGTGTTGAAATTACGTAATATTTATCGTCGTCGTCATTATCATCATCATCATCATCATCATCATCATCATCTTGCGTCTCAGGTACATAGTGGCAAGGGCTGCAACTGGCAACACCTGGTTTTATGCAGTGCCGATACGCTGCATATGCTACTATGATAAATACTGCTTAGAGTAAGATTGTGCAATATAACACCACCACAGTGCACAGTTGTGTTGTGTGACACCATCATTCTAGACAAGTGTGTCACGTAACACCATCACAGTACATAACTGTACCATGCAACACCATCACAGTCCATACCTTGCCATGTCACACCATCACAGTACGTAACTGTGCCACGTAACACCATCACCGTACATACCTGTGCCATGTAATATCATCACAATACATAAATGTGCCATATAACATCACAGTACATAACTGTGCCATGCAACATCACAGTACAAAACTGTGCCATGTAACACCACTACAGTACTAACTGTACCATGCAACACCATCACAATACATAACTGCACCATTCAACACCATGATAGTACACAACTGTGCCATGCAACACCATCACAGTACATAACTGTGCCATTCAACACCATCACAGTACATAGTTGTGCCACGTAACACCATCACAGTACATGACTGCGCCAAGCAACACCATCACAGTACATAACTGTGCCATGTAACACCATCACAGTACATAACTGTACCATGAAACACGATCACAGTACATAACTGCGCCATGTCACGCCATCACAGTACATAACTGTGCCATGTAACACCATCACAGTACATTACTGTACCATGCAACACCATCACAGTACATAACTGTGCCATGTCACGCCATCACAGTACATAACTGTGCCATGTNGTCACGCCATCACAGTACATAACTGTGCCATGTAACACCATCACAGTACATAACTGTAACATGCAACACCATCACAGTACATAACTGTGCCACGTCACGCCATCACAGTACATAAGTGTGCCATGTAAGACCATCGCAGTACATAACTGTGCCATGTAACACAATCACAGTACATAACTGTACCATGCAACACCAACACAGTACATAACTGTGCCATGTCACGCCATCACAGTGCATAACTGTAACATGCAACACCATCACAGTACATAACTCTGCCATGTAACACCATCACAGTACATAACTCTGCCATGTAACACCATCACAGTACATAACTGTGCCATGCAACACCATCACACAGCACAACTGAAGGCACATTTTACGTTCAACAACTTTTTTCCGAAAATTATTTCGTTACGAGATAATGTGGAAAAATACGGTAGAGCCAGACAGGCCACAGATGACAGTATAACATGGCGCATGGGCATTGTATGTTGGATTGCTAAGGCTGCAGACGCACACACTCAGAATATGTAATATTTATTGTTTTTTCACGGCAGCAAAGGTTACGCGGACGCGCCTGAATGTTCCGTTTATATGTAGGTTGCCTGTCTTTTTTATCTGTGCACCAGATGGGAGTGAGTGTGGTAGTCCCATCACTTTAGTCCCTATTAAAGGGCTCCACATATGAACTTAATATAAGCAAAGTGGAACCCAGAGTCGTCTTCAACGTTTAGGAGAACGGATAAATATATGCTATAAAGGAAACGGAACCCCGGTCGGCCTGTACGAAGCCTAGTTATTGTGCTGACTGGGACCGCAGACAGTCGATAATCCGTCTACAAACTCAAAACCGGTGGTTTCAAATGATTCTGCTTGTGCTCGAGTTGTGAATGCAACTTATATACAGTTTAGCTCTTGTTACGTATACAAAATCCCCCTGAGGGTAAAATACATGCTAGACGAGACTGGCGTAGAAGTAATTATTCAGATAGTTGTTACACGCATTATACATGTGTCGGGAACTTCTCTTTTATGACGTCAGGGAGAGACTAACAAGCAATCCGTTGAGTGCAAGTAACCGCACAACCCCTCAAAAAATGGTATGTGTGTAAATAATATGAAGCTGTGTACCTTTCTCACAATGAGCTCACTGCGTCACCATTACACCATTGCTGCGCAGGAAAACGACCTTTCTTATGCACACAGACAGTTTACTGTTTCCACAGCTGTTACAGTATTACTGGTTCGGAATTTACGAAAGTCTTCGGCCAAAAACACTCAAGACATCATAAAGTTCATCACATACATATAATAAAAAAAGGCCACCCCGTAACACGCCAAGGCAGGCACAGAGGGATCTAGAACTAACCATTCTCAACGTCGTCACTAGAAAGGGTGAATGTTCAACGCCACAACCCGACAGCTGCAGCTCCAAGGAAGAAATGGGGGGATGGGTGGGCCTTGGGGTCGTTCAGGAAGGGTATGAAAAATCACTTCCAAATAGGGGTTCGAACCCCCGACCATCTAGCCCGTAGCAAGAAGCTACACGTACTGCCTTATATACAAATTATAAGTACTGGAAAATCCAGTAATTGCATGTTCATATTTGTGTTTTCAAAGGATAAGATCCAGGTCGTTGTATTCACCCAAATTTAAAAATATTTTATGTGGAAATGTTGACATGTGTAAAGTGATGGTACATAAATCTCTGCATAAAAGGTGATTATTTCTTGATCAGTATACAAGTATGTCTGTTTACATACATATTATAAAATTCTTGTCACACTAAAATGAAACTCTGTTAAAATAAACGAAAAATATCACTTTCTTTCAGCATTATTTGCTGATAAATGGAGAAAAGTGCGCTATTTTATAATTTACTGTCTGATTATGTTAAGGGTGCATTGTGTCCATATGAACTGAAAATGAAGGCCCTGTTGTCTAAACCTCGTAAGTACTTACTTAGCTTGTGGAATGTACCAGAAGAAAGAAGGTTGAAGGATGCTGAGAAGGAAACAGAAGGTTTGAAATTATTTGCTTTCAAGATTCTTCCATTGAGAGATTTTAATTTAAAAAACTAAAACTGAGACACGCCCGTGGCTTTAGAAACTTGGTACATTGATTTAAAAGAAGGTAAAGCAGTCCCATTACAGGCCCGGACGGGCCCTGAGGGTCCCAGGAGGTTAAAGCTGCCAGATTTCTAGACAATCGTCACATGAAGGTGGTAAGGCTGTCAGCCCTATGCACCGGACATCTTTACACCCAGGAAATATTCCTGGTACTCATTTCTGTTAGAGGCTGAGTCGACCCAAGGGCCATACTGCGACCGAAAATGAAAAATTCCAATGACACCATCGGGAATCGAACCCGCGGCCTTCCGGTTTGTAGCGCAGTACCTCAACCAACTGCGCCACCGCGGCTGGTACATTAATTTAACAGCAATATATGTATCCAATTCTGCAATTATTCTCTTACAGAGTGAAAAATTAAATACCGAATTATTCCTTCAGTGCAGAAATGGTTTCAGATGCTAACAATTTGTTTGGATATGTCTGCCTTTGAACCGCCTCGCTTCTCATTCCTCTGTAAACGAGAATTTCAAAGCTAATACTAGTAAGCTCCGTGTATCCTATGTTTACCTAACAAGAATAGTGACTAGGTATAGACCGGACGATCTAGAGCTCAATCCCACATGAAGAAAAGAGAATTATTTTTATTCCAAAGAGTTCAAACCCTATTCTATGGGCAATGGGAGTTATTTGCACGGGAATAAGTTGGTCCAGGCGTGAAACTGACCACTCACCTCTTCCTAGTGCCGCGTTTAAGAATGGGTGGAGCTATGCCTATACCCCCCACACGCATTTACAGCGTACACAAGAAGAAGTTTAACTTTTAATTTTTTATTTCAGCGATTATGGAACATAGAATGAAGTCACTTCATGAGAGTGCACTGAGACCTATTCAACACACACAAATACAATACCACAAATCTCTATCAGTAAGAGATTTTTATCAATTAAAAATATTAGATATCCAAAATCGTTGCGAACTTTTCGAAAAGTGGCTTTTAATTATACGTCTTAGTAGTAACCTGAAAAGTGACCATTGTTGATATAAAGGTCAGCGATGCTCTCCACATTTATTGTTCAAAGTGGAACTGTGAATTTCACTATGCATTTTTCCCGCACGGTAAATGACCAGCAAATACGAAGGGTCTAATATAGTAGAGCAGTACTGTAGGTTGCATTTTATGAGAACCTTAGAACATGTGCAGTTCACATGAAATATCCTCAAGTGCTGCAAAATCGTTCAGTACGAATACTCTATCCGGATCCCTCAACTTAAGCTTACCTTCAGTTGACAGTCACCGTAATCATAGCATGGGACAAGATTCAGTCAGACTGGAGACTTTATGACACTAACAGTGGGAAAGCG
>BLKM01008641.1:0-24486 GCA_013340265.1 Coptotermes formosanus | reverse complement strand
TCTGTGCGTGTGCGTGTGTGTGCGTGCGTGCGTGTGTGTGCATCTCCACTTGGTAATTACTGAACCAGTTGGCCGATTGTCATGAAACGTGGTGTGAAAGTACACGACACCACTCGCAGGCTGTAAAATGAAAACAAGATGGCTGACGTGAGGACACGCGTGGCGAGAGTTGACACTAGCGCCACTTACGTATGGTCGAGAAATACATTTGGTAGTGGGTCTTCGAGTTTTAAGGTAATTTATCACGCATAAATTAAAAATAATATGGTTGCTGTGTGAATATTTTCTTCGGATTTCGGTTTCCTGGTGGTAAATAATAAAGCATTAGAACGAGGCACGTGAAATGTGGTATGGATAGAGATCAGAAAACAGGGCGTGACAGGTTGTCTACTTTGAACTAGCCGACGGCATGAAGATTTTGGACCCAAACAATTTCTTACTATCAGAGGTGTACTATCATACAGGTGAGCCATGGTGACTGGTGTGCGCCTTCTAATTAGCACACCAGCCAAACATAAAGCCACCTGCTGGCACCGCACACACAGTTACCGCCAGCCGTTCACTGTAACACTCACAATCGCGAATGACTACTGAACAACCCATTTTTCTGTTCAGATTATTAGCGGCTACAGGTGACCAGGCACGTGATGCAGTATCTATTATGCTGATTTACACAAAACAAAACAATTTTTATGTTCACCAACCCCGCTGGCGCGTGTTTTCATGGCCTTCCCCTTTTCGAAAAGTACAGCTTCAATATTCACGTTTTTGTTGATCAGCCCGATGATGGCCATAACACGCCGAAACTGGCTGCTCGTGTTCTAAATAATGGAATATAAACAGTGTTGGCTGTTGACTGATTTTTATGTAAAAATTGCAAACAAAACAAAAGCAAAAGGCAAAAGCACACATAAACTAAAAATAGCGACTTTCAAAATATTTAGGCCCTAGATGGGGTAGGTGTTCGCTTTCATCTCCTGACCTCTATACATATGAATAAAGGGCTCACAGCACACACTGAACTGGTTGCTGGCTGGACCCCCTAGGGTCGGTCTGCCTCGGCCAGGAATCGAACGACTGTCACTCAGACAGCAAGCCGGTAGCCAAGTTCTACACTGACTGGTAGCGAATCTGATTAGTATACGGGATGTACCTTGTTCGAAACCCAGGCGACTGCTGGCTTGTTATTTCAAACGGACCGTCCACAGTGCACCTTCCCTACACGCAGGCTTCGCAGGTCTGAGCAATGCGCCGCTCTTCTTATGTCAGTCGAGAAGTCCTGAGTGTCACGGGGCTTCCTACAGTCCGATAGTCGCGGGGGCGGCACCCCTGATACGTACTCGGAGTCCCGGGTTCAAAACTCGGCCGGATACTGGTTATTCACCAAGCTTTCTCATGGTTTTTCTCAGTCCCACTGGCAAACATACAGACAGTACGTCAAATTATGTCCCTAACGCTTGCTCCAGTTCATTATTTCTCTACACAGTTTGGTACCGCTGACAAAACATGTTCCTGGGTGCGTCTGCAGCACTGACCGTGCACACCAAGGGCAGATCTCCGTCAGGCACAACCCAGCAGATGGCTCCACGTGTTTACGCCTGAAGACTGAATCACGCTTACTCTGTGAAGCGTGTATTCTGGTCAGAATGGTGCAGACAGGAAGCCCAGGGAGCCAGCAGTCCCACGTGCAATCCCACTGCCTGAAGAATTTAGAACTGAAATTTATTTTCAGCATCACACGAAATACACACGTCATCCCGCAATCCGTGCGTATATACAAAAAATTTCTGAACGTTATAACAGCTGGCACATGCAGCAACCACTCTGCTTTAAATGGTCAGACACGAGGACCGACGGACGCGATTCTCCATGGCGTGTATCGGCACACTGGTGACGACGAACAAACGCTCCCCTTCCTTCCACAGAAGCGAACCGCGGTCGCCCCTGTCGTAACTGGTCACTTTACAGAGCCACTGACGACACAAAAGTGTAAAACGGACGATAGTGACAGACGGATTCGTGCAGGATGCAACAAATGACAGTCATTATGTTAATATCTGCCGTCTGATTGCGAGCTTTATTTCAGACATGGGGGGTCCGAATTCAAGGCCAACAGCTCTCTTCCCACAACAGCATAACAAACTGCGTTTTATCAGTTTATATGTACAATGAAATAAAGGCAAACACCTCCCCTTGATTAACAAATATCACACCAAGATGTAGGGGCCAGTGGAGGCTTAGCTCCACGTACGAACCACCAACACCCGCTGGGTGGGACACCCGAGCAGCCCGGACGCTGTGGTGAACTGAACCGGCCAGCCAGCTGTACCGCCTGACACGACACGCCGTCAGGCGGTACAGCTGCTTGCGAAATGTTCAGTCTTTTACGGAACCCGAAGGTTACAATGTCGCTGGTCCCTATCCTGAGCCAGATGAATCCACTATACATCCTCACACTTTATTTCCTGACCATACCAGTCAACATCACCCTCCCAACTACAACTAGGTCGTGCGATTAGACTTTTCGTGTCAGGCTTTCCGACCACAACTTTGCATGCCTATGCATTATTCATGCGTAACATGCATGCTACATGACCAGTAGCCTTATTCCGTTCCATTTTATCACATTAATCTCAAATCCTTCGTTCAGGAACTTGTGCTGTGTCGGTGTCAGCCCCACGTAAGTCTACTGCAGTTTTGAAGTACGTTCAAAGCACCTATTAGCCACCCGCGTGTTGCGGCTCTGTCCCACATTCTGCTCGTAATACAAGAACGGGCACTTCCTGCTCTCTCGGGTTACCGTAACTTCCTGACCACGCCCCACGTACATCGCATTAGCCTTGCGCGCCGAAGAATGCCACTAGCTAGTCAGCACCCCATCTACGTTATCAAGTGTGCTTCATTGTTTTGGCACTTAACGACCCACCGGGAGGCCCTCGCTACCCACTCACGACCCAAATATGGGTCGCGACCCTGCGTTGGGAATCCGGACCAACTTCCTCATTAGTGCGTGCTATTCCTGCCTAACAAACCAGCAGCATAAGCGTGGACAAGCTGATACTTTCTCTCCGCGTTAGGTCTGCACATTCCAGACTTCTGGGTGTGGGCTGGACAGTGGAAGTTTCTTCTTTCTGTCGTTTCTTTACGCCGCGAACGTATGGAAGTACTGAGCGCCAACTCGCGTTCATTACACAGCGCCACCGTCTGCGATTTAAAGACTCCACCACTTCCGTGTTCACGTTAGTACTTGCCCTTACGTGTAAAACACGAGTATTCCGTTAAACTGTTCGGTATACACACCAGTGGCGATTTGCATGTGAAGCCCAAGGCCACAGTCGACCAGTAAATCACATCAAAACACCTATTATGAAGTAGAAATAACTCCCGAAACGTAGTATATATAAACTATAGTCAAGATTACGGTGTAAGGAATTGGTCTACTAAAGAATTAAAGTTCTTGCTACAGACTGCTGTTAACGGAGCTGCAGGCTACAGGCAGCGGACTTTGTTCTTTCAAACCAATGACGTCACACAGAATGACGTATCTCGAGTTGACACGGGGACCACACCACAGCACGTTCGCTCTGTTGCTTCCTGTCAATAATTGACGGCGGTACTGCGGGTACTTCTGTGGTAACCCACTGCACAGATGCACTATAAAACTGTCGTTCGCTGTTTACGGACGGAACTAAGCAAAGCTACATTCGCGATGTAAATTGCCCACTAAACGGTTCATACATTTTGTTTAGCACACGTGAGAATAAAAGGGAACTGGGCAAAAGCAATTTGACAACAGCCTACTGCAGCGCGCCCTGTCTACTGTACAGCTACAGAACTGGTTACTGCCCAAGTATTAAGCTGCGATTTACAAGAAAACATCAAGTCACAACTTCAAACTGTGGGAAAATAGGGACATGACCGTCACCAACGAAAGGTACGCCTGTTAAATATCAGACGTACTGTTCACAACATGCCTGGAAAATGTACAGCGTTTTTGCACGAAACTGAGTACTGCAGACCCACGTTAAGGCGGCACTCGTGGCGTCATACACACACCTATGTCGCCATGCAGCAATGCAGCTGTGAGCGAGTTTGCAGATTCAGTTGGCCACCCTGTACTTGAACAAAACACCTATGTCCATCAGCCGTCTTCCCTTCATGAAGCAGGCGATGGAGACCCAGGGCACGAAAAGCGGGGCCTGACTTTAAATTTAACAGAAACAGTACACTTGTTGGTCGGAAAGCCTGGACGCAATTTATTCCTCGTGGGAAACGCCGTAACAGCACAATTACCTGGGGGAGGGAAGTAACGAGGTTGAGAACAGGAAACTGAAATTCAAGAAAGGATGAATTTGTGATGACGCGAATCCTCTACAACGAATGGAATGACACAGTTAGTTCCAGGAACAGAACTGAACAGTATACAGAATTATTCTTAATTGCACGCTATAGACATAAGGGTCGCCTCCTAGTCCTAAAGTCAAGCCAGAAGTCCTACAAACACCTGCTCGCAACTGCTTCCTCAGTGAAGCACAGCAACAGCAGAACAGACCCAACTGCTGGAGGACGTGCCACTGGCAACAGGGCACACTGCGTGTTTTATGCGCCACAAAGCGCCGCGACGTACGGCAGCTGCTGGACCCTCACTGCTCAGCTCGGAGGGCAAGACGAAACGGATCCATCCTCAGGCGTTTGCGATTGCCCAGCTTCTGCATATACAGCCACCTGAAGCCTAGGCCTGTATTTTATGGAAAGCAGTTAACATGCGGGAGGGCACTGCCAACTGAATGAACCAGCTGCGACAGCAATATGACACACTGCTGAACTGCTGACGTCACAGGGCTCAGTTATGAATTCATGTCAACGGCGAGCACTTTCAGCAGCTTCTGTGAACATGCTGTCAACATGGACACGTTGCTATTGTGATATATGACAAATCTAATACATAAACTCGCTCATAAATACGTTTATTTTCTCGATTCCCTAATGCTTCCCCTTCTCGATAACGAAGGGGCTGTAATTCTTGCGTGCAGAAAACAATGAAATCAGACGGTTGTCATAAACATATATATCTAGTGACTGCATTGGTGGAACACGACTTTTATATTTATGGTCTGCACTTAAGAACACCCTGTATATACAGATTGTTACAGGCAGTTCACAAGTGTGGCGAAGAATCTTTACTGGCAGTGGAGGCGATCAGCAAGAAGAAAGACAAAATTAAAAATTGCATAACTCAGAAAAATTGGCTCACAAAACCCTGTTTCTTCTTCATAAAGGTACAAACAAAAGCACTAATATGGCACCGATACGTCCAAAGACAACAGACGCACATTTACTGGCATCAGTGGAGTCTGACTTGACACCGCAATCCTACAAGTTGGGTGAGGTAACGCGGGCATCCTCGGTTCCGTTAACAGCTGTATGTGTATGTTCAGCTTCACGTTCCAGTCGCCTTTGCGCCATAAATAACGGGTAACCACGCCCTCGTCTGGTAACAATTTTCTAACAGCACGTCACAACACCATCACAACAGCCTCTAGTGCTTCTGTCGGTGTGCTGTTGTCATTGCACGAGCGGTAACACGACAAGCAATAACACAGGAATGGGGTCACCGAACCACGGACTGCGACCCAGTGGCTTTACTTTCACACATCACTGGAATGCTGGCTGATACAAGCTGTTTGTTTACTAATGGCCCTCCGAATGTCCTGCGTCCAGTGGCCGCACGACTGTGAATATCGAATTGTGAAGAACATAGAAGGAAGCTGTCATGGTCGACTTTGGTGTACAATTCCGGCATTTTCCCGTAGTCACTAAAACCCTCCACGTATAACAGCCGGCCTTTCTACCGCGCCTTGTAGCAAGCACCTACAGACTACCAGGTGTACTGCCCCCAGCGCTCTCTGACAACACGTGTTAGGACAAATGCTGAACTCGTATCGCTAAAAAAGGAGGCCCAAGTCTGCTTGGAAATCAAGCCGCGTCGATTGGTGAAAAGTCACCGACGTTTCGAGTGATCGCAGCGCCTTCACCTCTGAGTCAACCAGTCCAGAAAGAGTACAGATATGACAGTGTTTAACCCTTTAAAGACGAAGCGTATCTGTTTTATATAAGGACTCAGTGCGTACCGCGCTGTAAACACTCTCCACTTCGGTTATAAAAACCAGTCTCTTAATGTTTTATAAGGCAAAAGTTGCTGTTTGTTCTGAGATCCGTACAAAACACATAAACGCAATGTGGGCACCACGTAGAATTTTTTAATGTTAAACCTGGTCGTACGTAAAGTTACCGCTAGGCTTTAAAAGGTTAAACTAAGCTGTTCATGGACAGCTTGACCCTGGAAATACAGGTACTGCGGTTCTCTGAAACGTCTGTAAGTATTCAGCAACTGACACGGCGTCATGTCCGAGAAAACTGGAATCTTCAGCAACATGGTCACGTTCCGAACAGAACACACTTCACAGCCAGCGGTGTGCGAACACAGTGCCGCCCACACGCTGCCCGGCTTTGTGCTTGTGTGGTCTCCCACGCTCAGCCACTGCCCTGCCTACAGCAGCGGGCACGGACCTGCGGTCACATCTCAGAGCCACTGTCAGTTGGCTCCAGTCCGACATAACTGTCACTTTGCTCTTCCCTTTAGTTTACTTCGTTTCGTTTTATTTCTATGAACGACTTTGCATACGAAGCCAACAAATTCTGTATGCGTGACATTTGTCGCATATAAACTTACGTTTCGCGCCGTCCCTGTCATTTTAATCACCTACACACAAACACTGGGTGCAGATTGTGTAGATATAGCTACGATACAACCCCGTGCCAATTTTCCCTTCTCCAGTTTTGCGCATTCTTTAGTTATAGCCAGCAAACCGAATGCTAAACCAAATGTTCGCACGGGCGCCATATTGTTATTTTACACTCTACACAAGAAACATCGTAACACTAGTTGAGTAATTTTTCAAGACAGATTGCCACACAATTTCAGGGGGACGGAAGTAACAGGAGGCTAGAGAAGTCTGAGTAATGAGGCACTGCATGATCAGATGCAGAAGGGTAAGATGGGTGGGATGTGGGGGAGAAGAGATATGCATGCGGGGGTTGGTAGGGATACTTGAAAAAAAAAAGAGAGACCACAATGAAGACCTAGGCGTAGATGGGAGGATAGCATACATGAATTAAAAAATAAGATAACAAATATTCTGATCCCGAGACGTGCCTTCTGATTTCGATCTATACGGGCACATGGGTAGCAGATGGTACACACCACACTCCATGTAGTATCCATTAGCACTTGTTTCCCCGTGGCACCAAGCCTTGTGTCTCAGCGTAGAAGAAATCGGTGTCAAGTGTCTGTTGCCAGGAGACGAGAACTTGCTTCGCGTCGTTTTCCAGCCAGGTGTTTCTTAAGGGATCCAAAACAGATGGAAGTCACGAACTGACACTGTGAACAGGATTTGTGACTACGGTTGGAAGGGTATGGACCACCCCACCTAGAGTCTCGATCTCGCGTCCAGTAATTTCCAGCTCTTTGACCCCTTAAGAAGCACCTGTTTGGAAAACAATATGTAAAAGACGCCGACGTGAAGCAAGCTGCCACGTCCTGATTACAGATACTTATTACTGATTTCTTTCTATGCCGCAACACGAGCCTTGGAAGCATAATGGGACAAATGCTTAGGTGTCAATGACGACTACATGAAGATGTGGTGCGTAAAATCTGCTATCCACGCAGCACGTGTGGACGTCAGCGTGTTTGTTGCCTCACTTTTTTAAATAAATATTAAACAGGATGAGAACGAGCACGCTGAATACATCTGGCTCAGGGTACAGGCAAGTGGCGTGCCCTCGTGAACACGGTAATTATCCTTCAGGTTGCAAAACATACGCAAAATTTCCTGACTAGCTGAGAAACTAGTGGCTTCTCAAGGACTCTGCTCCATGGAGGTAGTAAAGTTAGTTTCAGAAGCCTACCGTAAGTGGCGCTGATGTCGCTAAAGCACCGTAAGTTCGCACTGTCGCCATGTTGCCACTGCTGCACGGTGCTGGGGTGACCACCTGCTGCATACCGTTCATGCCAAGCTCGTGGAAACTGGTCAGCTGGTTAAAAACTTGATGTGGTATGCAGCAAAGTGATCCCACAGCCTACATTTTTAACGAAGGAAGCAGGTTAAAGTAGTTTAAACACGCCCGCTTTTAAGAATATTAACAAAGCTTCTTACAGGAGTTATTTGCTGTAGACTCCCAAATGCCAAATGTCAAAGAAAAAATATTAGACGGACAGACTCCTTGTGTAGGACACAAAATGGCTGTCACATTGACGCCCATAGAGCTGAAACACTTTTTGCAGAGTTCACAACTTAACGCCACAAAGATACCATCATCTGTGCCTGCCTATCTGTCCGTCTTTCCGTCCGCCCGTTCGTCCACCAGTCAGTCTGCCGGTCACGGAGTTTTGGTACAGCGCGTCCGGCGATTCAAGGTTTCTTTAAAATCGAACAACACACACTTTACAGAAAGACTTACACGCTTTCGTACACACATCTCGAGCGTCATTCGTTAAATATTTACAGGAGCGAAAAATGTTTGGAACAAAACACCAATAAACGTGTTACCCAAGTCTCGCAGTTTTCCAGACCATTAAATGCAAGTGGACGAACGTGCCAGAATTGTTAGGATTGCGTAAACCGCCTAGCGTGCTGCACACTGCATATACCGGAAGACTCCCTGTGCAGTGTCTGTTGCTGATTGCCTTGACTATGTCTGAACTACAGTGTTACCCGCAATAAACCGACCAGGACACGGCGTCACAGCATATCCCGCTATTACAATCACACGTGCCGAAATTTACAAAGTCTCTTTTACTCTGTGAGCGGCGCCGGCTATTAGACATTTCTGGGCCGAAGGCAAAAATAAATTTGCGGGCCCTTCTTACGGCTCGTCCCACAGCTAATTAGGAACTCACTGCTGCTCTCTTTTACGGCGTACAGGTCGTGGGCCTGTCGTTGTATCTGACAGGCCTGGTCACAGCTGCGCGTGCGGATGGACACTGCCGATTTCGGGCTGCAGCACTTGCTTTAGAAAACAACAATTATCTCAGACAGAAGTGTGGAATGCGTAATTAACAGAGGGGAATTATGATGCGTGTTCTTCAGTGTGGCTGCTGTTACTGGAAATATTGCTACAAACGAGCGAGACAGGCTTTCTGTACTGACAGACAGGAAATTTGGTACGGCGACAGGAATACGTCGAATTTGGATCTACCGCGGACAGGGTGGGAGGCCGATCATAAAAGATACAAAAGAAAGAAAGAAAGAAAGAAACAAACAAACAAACAAACAAACAAACAAACAAACAAATAAAAATACACAAACAGAGCTAAAAAGACAACAGACACTACACAAGCGAAAGTTGACACGGCACTACAGACACGCATGCGTAGTACAGCGGCAGCAGAAAGAGAGTCAGTGACATTTCAAGAAGCAGCTGCAAATGTTGGAACACCGCAGGGCAGTCCACCTAACAACACTCATGTCAACAGTTCGAAAAAGTAACAAAATTCATACAAACTGCAGTGCTCTGAGGTGGACTGGGGAGAAGCCGGGGCTCTGCTGTTCTGTTGGGAAGGCAAAGCCACCAGCTCCTGCAGTTCGTCCTGAGCCAATGGTCACAGATGTCAGCAACTGCGTTAAGACACCGTGCGGACAGTTACGGGAACACAACTCCTGTTTTCAGATGACTTCATTTATATTCGCGAGCGAGACACTCTTGTACCCATAAACTCGAATGTAACACGATGAATCAAATTCCGGAACCGGATGCAGTTCTGGCTGCCCATGAAGCGGCGCAGTAACTCAGACAGTTCAACTACTTACTTCATCAGGAATGCCAACATAAAACTGATGCCTGAAGCAGGCCTACGTTCTCCAGTCATGCTGTCGAGGAACTTGGACGCACCTAGACTGCGTAAAGGCGCACGATTAGATGTCAAAACATTTACGCGACAGTTGAAACAACTACATTAACACGGCAGGACGCACTTCATCTCGAAATACCAGTAATTCCAACCGATGCAGCATTTCAATGTAGGTGACCGCAGTTTCAACTCCAGCTTCGACTTGGCGGGCAGTTGCAGGTGCAGCACAGTGACACATACAGCACATGCCACGGGCATTGCACGTGATGCAACCTGACCCCACAAGTGGACGGACAATAAACTGCACAGAGAGTCACACAGCGAAGGTACGCCGTTTAATGCGGCATTTTGAGTACTGCGATCTGGTGGCCGTAAGGTAACAGCAGCCTGTTAATTTGTCTAAACAGCCTATACATGTGCTAGATGTTGGTCGCTGTACGCAGAATTCCACTCGAGACCATCCCGGGCGATGAGGAACCGACAGGGCACGTGCGTAGTTACGAACTCTGACTTCGCACTGCAATGGAGTGTGACCCGGCCACTACAGTTCCCTGTACCATATTTGCATTCTACAGCAGCTCCCTATTTGGAAGGTACTTGGTTCAAATCCCGACAACGATCCGCCGCCTTCAGTCACGTCGCGTCGCTTCATAACTACACCAGTGGCAAGCAATTTATTCTGCACGAGGGCCAAATAAAACGCCAAAGCCCAGCGCGGGCCGCACGTCACGTGATCAAAGAAAGACATATTTTGAACAAAACATTACACTGAATTTCTACGCGACAAGAACTGCAATGCAGAACATGATCTACAGCAACTCTGTACCACTGACAGTTTTACTGTGAAGGACGGACGGACGCACATGAGCAGCTTGCCACGGGAGGGCGAGGGGAGGGGGCAGATTTCTCACTTTTCATCTTCGAGTCGATTTATAGATTTGCCGTGTCCCTATGCAAGTCATCAAGGTGTATGGCGTAGTGACTGCGTAGCGCCACTCATTCTTAGCCTACGCCTTAGACACGTGAGAGTGGTCACAGGCCCCAGCCGCTTTACCCCCAGGAAAACAGCCTCAGGCACTTGCTGAACAATAGGCAAGATGGCTGCCAAGCCGGAATGGGGGCTTCTGAGAACACACACGTCTCTTGGTCCCCACCGCCAGTCGAATCACGGGTTCTCAGCTGCCGGCCCGTAGCCCAGTTACTGCACACAGTAACCTTGCTCCAGATTTACTCCTTGCATACTACCACTTTGCACAGAACTTTTCAAGCACATGGGTTTCCGAAACGTCCTGTCATTCGCCGCGCAGGTCAATATGCTCTGGAAACGTCTGCATCGAGTAAACACGGTTTAAATTAAGTCAGGAACTCGAAAATGTCAAATTCTCAGGTCCCTGTAACTCTGCAAGTACTACAGCAGAGCCATCTGACAGGCGGCTGGAACACTTACAGCATTACCGTCAAACGGCACCTAATGTGAGTGTCTTGCAGCCCCGCACGTGCGCAGTTGAATTCTCTGTGAATCGGCCGAATTTCGTCGCGTATTTCTTAGCATCGGTTGGGCTGCTGAGTTCTCAGAACTGCCAAGCAGGCAGTTCGCGTTTTCCCTGTCAAGCACCAGTGCAACGACGCTCCATATTCGTATCATCCAGCGGGTGGACAACGGGCGTCTTGCAGGCTGCACGTCACGAGACTCTCTCTCCCCACTCCAATCACAAAACAAGACAGCAAATGTCCGCGGAGAGAAAAGCTTTGGCGGCTTCGCGTTCCATACGCAGTGAGCACTGGTAACCCTAGCAACCATGGTAGAGAAAGGTAACCTGAGGATCAATGGCAACGTTAGCAACCATGACCACAATGGCAGCAAAGTAACCATAGTAACCACAGAAACAGTGGTAACCATGTTTACAACGACAGCCATAGTAATGTTGGTAGACAAATCACGCCTAGTCATAATACATATAGGTGGGTCTTCGCGTAAAGTGAGCTGTTTTTCTCCTGTTTTAGCCAAACGTAAACTCTCTCGGCAGATTTTAGTAACCCCCGCCCCCAAATATAAAATTTCACGAAAATCCGCCCAGCGGACGACGAGTTGTTCCATGCGGACGGACAGGCGTGACGACGCTAAAAGTCGCTTTTCGAAAGTTCGCTAAAGCGCATAAAAATCGTCTACGGGATACTCGGTTGTAAACAGCATACACGCTACGAAAAACGAAACATGGACTTTCCGTCTGATATACTTTTCCTGAAAGTCTGGTGGTTTCCGAAGTAATTAACGAAACCGAGCGACGGGGCCGGAGCTGTTCGTACTCGTACGTGTGCGTTTGTTCACCTGGACAGAGTTCACGTCTGCACTGCTGCTAGTTCACTGCAGAATGGAACTGACCTAACGCGTTCAGCAGCTTGCGTTGTTCAGTACTGTCTCGTCTGTCCCTAGCAATCACAGAATCAGCTGCTGCGTTGGTTGGTACTGCTGGCTTTCGCACATTTAGGCGCCATTACCCAGTCTAGCCAAACGTCCGGACTCCACGCTTATTCGCCAAAACACTATGTGCAACAACAACAACAACAACAACAAACAACAGTAACAATAGTGCCACTTTGTATTCCGTATTACACTCAGCACCACAGCAGGCCCAAACCTCAGCAAGCAATTCCTTGTTACGAAACACGACTGTGAACCAGTGTAGCACAGATGTTCACGTTCCCTCATCCATCATTCCATTTACGCCTTGATCTCCTTTATCTGATTCTCTGCGTTCCCATCACCCAACACGCACCACGCTCAGCGCTGCATAGCTAGTTACGGAACGTGGCCCCGCATTTCGCATACCGCTAACCAGAAATTTTACGGTTATTTCCCCTCGTCCCCAACCAGCATGTGACTGAGTTATATCACGCATTTACACGCACAAGTTCTCACGTACAGTCTAATTCGGTTACAACGTCACGAAAGGGACTGAACACATTATGTCGTTATGAACGAGAGGCGTTATAACCAAGAAGTATAATGTTATGGTTAACTTTTTTTAATGTTTTTTGTGAGTTTCTACCTGATGATGGCCAGCTTACGCGGTCGAAACTTGTTGTAGGACAATAAAAAGGAGCGTTAGGACAGTGGTGTGTTTATTCTGCAAACACTGAAACAGTGGTTATGGTTAACAGTGACGAATGAAACCGTACCACAGAAAAATCTGGCTCCATATAATAGGCGAGGTGTCATACACCGATGTCGTTATCACAGGGCTCGATTTACCTACCATCGCCACAGGCTTTTATCACCGTATTTCTCAATACCCCTAATCAAATTTTGGATCCATCCAACCTCCCCCCCCCCCGGCCCCCGCAATTTACTATTCATCCTCACATTTAGATAACAAACCAGCAGCGCGACTGGGCGTCACAAACAGCATGACATCACTTTCGACCCTTACAGGAAGTAAACACAAAATCCTCCCCCCTCCCTGCCCATCCACACGCACGCACGCAATCAGACGCCCGCGCAGCGGTCTGGCTTACATGGCGAAGGCTTCATTCCCCACCATATATCACAGCAGCACGCACAGTTCAATATTCAGGGCACACCAACGCACTAATTCTGTCTGTGCTACCACAGTTTCTTCGAGGACCCGGGTTTGAAACTATGAAACCCAATTTGACGTGCGTCCTGAAAGGCTGTGTTAGCACGGCTGTGCCTGTGCACTAATACACACACAGCTTTGTGTTCTCACCTCTGTCTTGGTAATGCGGTGCTTGGCCAGCTTCACCACGGCGAAGTTGCCCTTGCCGATGGTCCTCTCGATGTCATAGAAACCAACTCTAATAGGCGCCTTCTGCCGTTCGGCCGCCATTACCGTGAGGATGCTCGCACCAGCAGACGATCACACAGCGCCATCCTCACCGCGCCGCAGTCGGCCCCGCACTGATCCATATCGCGACACGCGCTCCCTCTGCCTTGCTTTCACGGCCACCTGTATTGCCTTACTGCAGGACCGACCGCGTTCCTTAATTCTGCCGGTAAATATCATTACAGCCTCAGTATCGCACTAAATCTGTATCGATTATATCGTAGGGAAGGTGGCGTTGTGGAGGCGGACCCACCCTGTGGCGGGGGTGGAAGCGTATAAATTTCCTGCTGTCCGTCACAACAAAGCGCACTGCGCTCTGCCCTTGATCTTGACATTTCTGGAGCCCACCATTGTTACTAAGCGCGCCACAAACACCGGCCGCTTCACTGCACTAACGCACTCACACGCTGCAATGTAATCGCGGGTTTTGCGTGCCAAAAGTTCGTAACAACGCCCGAAGTTCCCTATAGCAACCGAGACGTTTCCAGCTCGGTTCTCGCGACATGTTCTTAATGTCTTTCATTTCTCCAGTAACTGCCAGCAGTGCTGATACAGTTTGTGCCAAATGCACCACAACCAGTTCGAACCACACCGACACGCTACAATTGCGTGCAGCGTGGGTGCACGGAATGTTTAAACAGCACGAGTTTGTTCGTGTGATTTCTGGCTGAATCACAGTTGTTTGTCTGTTTCTTTGTTTAATGACACCATGAACTGCAGAAGTTAAGGAAGCGGTGACATATGTTGGGCTATGGGATGCCGAAGGGCCACGGCACCACGGTATTGACTAACACTACGAACATTATCAGCGACAGTAACTGACACCCAGAACCCTGGAATCTCCCCAACCTGCCGAAGTGCCAACCGCGGGGTGGACATTCTTTTGTTGACTGCGTAAGTCCTTCCCCACCTGAGACCCGCCCAGCAAGTGAACACATTTCGCCGAACTTCATACAGCCCGGAGATTCATAAAAGCACGCGACTGGTCTCTATCCTATGCCAGTCGACACCCCGACACCATAATTCTTCAAGATCCATCTTAATGTTATCCTCACAGCCGCATCCTATCGGCATTACCGACTTATTCCTATCTATACTCCTGCTTTGTGACTTCAGCAACAGTCTCTCCGGGCCTCCACATCTCCCCGCGGACAGTAAGTAGCAACACGCAAGGAAAATGAAACGTCTTGGCGATAAACTGGAACTCGAACAGGCACGATCAGCGCACGCTTTGTTTTCAGCTCCCCGGTCTACAGTTCCATTCACGTTTGCATGTTTATGCGATCTGCACTCGAACTGGGCGAAACACACGTAGTGCATTCCTTTTTGTCTGTCAGCAACAACGAAACTGTTTCCCATTTGACTGGCTGGTACAACCAAACGCCGCGTGGTCCCATTAGACGGTGTGGGTGGGTGTCAGTCGGTGTAATGGTAACGGCTCATCGCCTGCAGGAGAATATTGACCAAAATCTGTAACTCCTATTGTCTCCCTGAATAGTGCGTGATTTGGGCTCCGCGAAAATCGAATCCGGGACCCAACGCTCTTGAACGCAGCCACATGCATGCGTGGTTTCAACATCCCACCACCTGTCAATAAAACAGTATGCTGGTACAAACTGATGTACGCGCTTAATAAAACGGGAGTTCGCTAGTTCGAGATTTCCTCCCTTCGGCGGGCAGAAACAATTTGAACTGACACGTATGCAGTTTCAGCAACACAGCGGCGACACACGTGGGCCCTACAACAGGAACAGGTAGCACCAGAACTGCAAAGGCGACGGATGGCTTGGACGTGCACACAATACACCAAAATGGTAGATGCGCAAGAAATTACGCAACTTCCAACTGTAGGTTTTTGTGGCTCTGTTCATGAAATTACAGTCTTCTAGGACATGACGACGTGTTTACTGGTAATTTGTTACCGACGTTTCGAAAGAGCTTGCAGCCTCAATCTTCCGGTAGCCGAATAAGACTGAGCGACACTATAAAACCTCAACTCACACACTGCACACCTCTATCGGGGGCCACGCTGCATTCTGTAACCTGCGAACGCAGACAGCCCAGCTCCTATCCTACCCCGTGGTCATTACTAAAGCACAAGACTTAGCACCGTGACTGTAGTGACTAGGTTACAGGCTATCCTATCCAACGGGTACCATGTTTAAAGCGGCCGGAGCGTGAAGCTGATACTCATCTCCGTCTAGTGCAGGGGGTATAACAAGGCTACAGCTGTATACTCCATGCATCTCAATGCACCGAACACCGATACATTTTTGCCTTTCACCTTTACAACATCCTCCTATTACCGATTGCAAACCCCGTTGTTAGATATGGAGTTTATTTGATGAACTTCAAATTAATGCCAGTTTGCCAACATTAACGCGCAAATTAAATATCCCGGCGCTAACTGCAATATCAGAAGTCACAGTTTAATTAATGCTTATCAGATAAGCTCGCACTAAATTACTACAAGAATCGTCATGGCGTCCGCCAAGTGTTGACACACGGAAAAATCTATTTAGCTAGTGTATTGATTCGGTGTACATCTGATTATTTTACGCAGGCACTCCATTCTAATAACAGCCTGTTTGCTGCCGGCGGACGTGCGTCAGTGCTGACGTCACAACACGACATAATGACGTCAAACGTATAGGTTGCTCCAAAAATATCGATGTCAGTCCCACGCGTGCAGCTGCTGGCGGACTGGGGGGCGGCAATTGCAGCCCAGGACTGGGCAGTATGGTGGGCTGCAGTCAGACAAATTCTGTGCCACGCTATGCAAGGCATAACATGGCAGTCATTATGAGAAGCTGCAAAGTGCACCCCGTGCCCCGGCTGTTGTCTCAGGGTTTTGCTAACTAAACTAACCCTGCCTAGTAACAACCGAAAATTCAGCCCCGCTAACGCAAATTCCGCCACTGAATACAATCCTGAGTAAGTTACATCTGCCTCACTCTTTTTAAAAAATTATCGCCCTAACATATCCTGTTAACACCGCGGAATTTGAGATGTGACACCGTACAGTTTCGTAGAAAGCACCGACATCCCTGCGAAGGTCTTCCCTTCGTCTTTTCTATATTGCAGGTTGCTCCTAAACGTCTTTTGCGGCACAACACACGGTATCCCAGCCTTAACATTCGGTCGTTACAACATCAAATCTCATACCGTCTTGAAGCCATCATTGCAATCTCTACTCGGTGTTTCAACCTGGCGGCCCCACGGGGATTCCCCCCCCCCCTCCCGCAAGATGCTGTAAGTATTCATCGTCTCCCCATTCTAGCCACATGCCCAACCCATCGTAAGCTCCCACATTTCACTGCTGTAACACCACCAGCACCAGGCCATTTGTATCAATCAAACACCTCTTCGCCATGCACTACCCAGGCCTACCCCAACCGTCTCGGAGCCGAACATGGTCCCGCGAACACCTGCAACGCGCGATCGTGTTGCAACCTGAAGACGCGGCACGCTGCACCACGCCACACGCGGGAAAGCAGCGTTCTGTACACAGCATAACGGTCCACGAACGAAATGTGATCATTTCCAAAATCCGCTGTTCTCTTCAGTTCCATCATCGACCTCAGTTAGTTCTGTTACCGTTCTTGTCAAGTGGGCCCCCTTATGCAGAATTTGAGGTTTGCGCAGCGGTGCCATTGAAAATTCAAGTGTTTCAGGATGCGACGTGGTGTAGACTGGTAAACAGTTACCGATCGCCATTCTTGAAGTGTTTGACCCTAAAGATAAGGACCTTACGATCGTCCGAAACGTCGGTAAGCATTTGCCGGTCGACACAGCGCAACATTCAGAACACGCGGCATTGAGGCCTCTTCACACTCTGAAACATTTCCAGTGACGACTGAAATCGCCACTGCGCTGTTCCCAGCACCACGACCTTAAGACACGCCGCTGGGTGGACGTACAGCACTAGACGGAAGCGGGTGGGTCAGTGTCACACCCCGGCCAGCTTTACACCGCGAGCAAGCCATACTAACAATTCGACAGCAGGCTTGGTGGGCCCCGGAGTGGGTCCGGGCGCTGGACAAAAGAAAGTTTACCTTCGCAACTGCTGGGAATGGAACCCCGGTCCCTCGGACGTCCAGTCCGTTGCCTGGTCACTGTACTGGCCGAGTACCTTGTAGCTGGCTTCGCGTTGCGTCGCGTTACTGCAACATAAAACAATAAACATAGCGGTACGGCGTCGTGAGGTCTCACAGAAACTTACTGCTGTTTCGGAGGTACATTTATACCGCATTACGAAGCGTTAAATAGCAGATTTGTTCGGTATTCATTGTCACTGCCATGGCAACTCCAAACACAGCGCTGTTGTTTGTACGCAGTCAGTTCAACCCAATGTTCCATTGTCATGGACAATTCAGCACCTGTGTGGTCCTGTTTAACACGCATAAACCGTCGGAGAATGTGGAAAAATGTAAATATTTGGGAATGCGCGTAACAAACTGCAGTTACACTAACGAGCAAATTAAGAGCAGTTTGCCCTCCCGCCCGCTGTCAAAAAGTGTAAAGAACGAAATTGTACTTGCGCTTGTTTACATGCTGTGAAACTTGGTCTGTCGAAGTGGGGGGGGGGGAGATTACAAATATTGAAGTTGTCCCAGAACACGCCGCGAAGGCATATGAGTGGACGTTCAGCTCCACCTATCCTGACTCCCGACATATATGCAAGTGTATGGTCAGCCCCACACCCAGGTGCATTACTCCTGGGGAAGCAGCCCCCGGTACTCTTTGAATGAGGGGCTGTGTGGGTCCCAGAGCCGGTCTGGAAGCTTTGGAAGGAAAGAGCGAAATCAAGGGCGTCGGCAAGAACGGCACTGAGGGTATCTGGGTCTGTGCGGAGCTTACAGCAGAACGGCACTGAGGGTATCTGGGTCTGTGAGGAGCTTACAGCAGAACGGCTAACATTACATAACGCGCTTCAAAATGCCGCCTCTCTCCGCACAGTTAGCACGAGTACAGACTGTAACATTCATGGAACACAAGAGAAACGCACACAAAGTTTTGGCCGAGAAACCTGAAGGCAGGAGACAACACTCACAACTTAGAGGTAGATGGTATAATACTAAGGCGGATTTTAAAGGAACAGAGTTGGGGATTGCCAACTGCAATCGTGGGACTTAGAATACTGACTGGTGAAAGCGCCTGCGAACGCTGTCCGAAGGGCTGTTAGTTCCACACAGGGGCCCCCGCTCCGGTGAATGGTTACACCGTACAGTGCGCACGTGCAGCGCACTACGTTACACAACACGCTTCGAAACGGCACAACTGTCCAGTGCAGTTGTGTTCCACAGTTTGTACAGAATGACTCAGAAAGTATCGGCCCGACACGTTTCCATCCCCATTGGACCCATCTTCAATTACTTCTGAACAGAACAATTCATCATAACGTTACGTTATCATTAGCCGAGTGTTGGTTCTGCGTTCTGTCGGTACTGAGTCATACCTACAGCCATCACGCTGTGCAACAAACTGCGCACTGCTACATGAACACTTATTTCAACTACAATCGCAGCGGTAAGTGAACGCCTCACGTTACCACGCCCTGCTTGTAGCTACGAACGTCACTGAACTTTCTGTCCACTGCTTCCTACTTCCCTGCGTGTTTAGTTCATTATACTTCGCATTCTTTGACCTGCAAGAGAGTTCTTTCCGCGGCGGGAGGGTGAGGGGGGGGAAGCGTTTTTCACACTTGAAGCGTGTCGCGGGCCCTGTAATAGTCTGTGTTTGTGCTATCGCTGTCTGGTCTGCCAGTTCTTTGGCGAGTCCCGGTACATATTCATGGGCTATCAGATATGAACTGATGCTAATCCAAACACCGAACTCGTTTCTATCACTCTTGTTCTGTTAATAGTTTATCGTTGAAACGTATGTACAGTTCTCTTTCCCCTTAAGTATGCTTCCTGTGTTTCTCTACTTGCCTATGAAAATAACCATAAGTGCAGTTAAACCATGTGGAGTTAATTCTACGTGAATTGTTATAAATAACCCAGACAACAAACTGTCGCACAGACTTGCTTCAGACAGCCTTGAAATACACATGTTGGTATGGAATGCAAAGCAAGGGCAGAATGCACCTGATATGTCACTTTCCTCTAGCAGTGCTACGGTGGCACTGAGGTAACCGACCAACGCTTAACTACAAAGCTGACGGCAGTCTGGCTGGTCAAGAAATTACTCGCATTTCGCAGCACTGGGAGGTTCATCGCTGTTCCACAACAGCCGCCACCACTGGCCCTGTCCTGAACCAAACTAACACAGCCCACAAACTTGCTCACTACTTTATACGACCCACTCTGCTATTTCCATCCCATTTATGTCTACGTATGGTCCCGTCCCTCAAAGATTTTGAAATTAAAATTCTACACGCACTTCTCACACCTCTCATACTTGAAAACCGAACAAACATTTTTCTAATATTCTTCTTTCAGTGCCAAATAACATCATTATTTGACGCTGTTAAGTAACAACAGACTTCCTAATTCCCGCATGAGAAAGACAGAAATCCCTCTGCTACGCCCAGCACTCGGAGATAATTACTTTGATGGCAGCAGGGCAGTGAGGGACCTTTCTTCACCATAATGCTGAAAGTTGCTCCAAGAGTCACCCTTAAGGCGCAAACCACCATGAACACTGGCCATCATACGTGCAGTACACATTTTGTACTGAATTTTGACATATACCGTGCACATGGAAGCAAATTAAAAAGATGCATTCCTTCAAATTTACCAACATTTAGAAAACACAAAGAAGCCAACACAATTTAATTACCTTTACGAACATGATTACACTGCACTGACAAAATTACAGCAGGTCGCAGCAGTGTCTGCAGGTGGCACTGGTCTTGCAAATGACTGTCTGTCATGTGTCATCAATCAGAGGCATATTCTGATTACAGTAATGAATAGCAAACACACCTTTTGGGCCAGTTATCAAAGAGTCATTAAACATTAAATATTCCAAGCAAATTAAACCCCCACCCCACTTTCCCCTATGAGTTTAATTGACCCTGAGGTCAACAACCGTCCTCAATGAACCCTTCTCTGATGGTCATTGCCCTTGTTCATTGGCTGACCATACTGAATTTAATTGACCCTTTCTTGACAATTATTGCGCTGGTCAGGTCTGGCAGTGAAACTGCAGGCAATACAAGGCAAGACAAGGACACAGCTGCAATCTGCTGCATCTGGGTGACCCTGAACAGTCCAACATTGCTGCTTGCATAAGAACTGACATACTGTCCAGTCATTAGACGTGGGTGCGGATACAGACACGTAGCTCATGTCAGACAAAGCCATGACCCAAATCATGTCAGAACATACGGACACTACTTGTTCTTGAGCAGCAGGTAAGTTAAATCGTCCATCAGTGGGTTCTTCACATACGCACATATTGTTGTGACATTTAATATATGATATACTACTGCTGCTGCTGCTACTATTACTACTACTACTGCACTCCAATTTAATTTGCTTAAACTATAACATTCTAATGGCATGAAGACTTGTACACTGGCTGCCTCCATCCTCAAGTGAAAAGACAAAAGGGAAAACCTAGCGCACTGCACCTTTTAGATGATGCTCATATGCATGCACATATTTGCCCCCCCCCCCCCCTCCACCGTATGGATGTAGATATAGCCAGTCCATAAGAACAAAGGCCTTGTAGAATGTACATTCTAATCAGACAATGGATAAAACATGATTTAACTTCCACACAAGTAATTTCATTCTTCATCTACTTAGTGGGCACTTATGCTCATTTCTTTCCCAACTGCAACAAGATCATCATCATCATCATCATCATCAGCTGTGAAGTGTTACGTGTAGTGCCTGTTCTTTATCCCTCAAGATGAAGCTGGTCCTTCCATTTTTTCCTTGCGCGTCCTGTGCTTCTCTTCCTTTCTGGTCTATATTTCAATGCCTGTTTGGGTATCCTGTCTGTGCCCATTCTCTCTACATGCTGTAGCCACTCTCTTTGGTACTGTTTTATTTCCAGAACTATGTTCTGTACTCTAACTTTCTCCCCGACAGATTGTCATTGCTGGGAATTTGTGAGTGGGTGAGGATGTCCCCTGGACAGGTTACCAGCCTTTCGCAGGATAAGGACAGTGGTGGGGCTGCCACCTTGTGCAACAAGACAGTTGCTCTAAAATTATAAGAGTGGAAACCACTGGTTGGTTCATCAGTAATGATCCCACAGCATTACACCATCCACAAGAAACTGCAAATCCAGTTTCAGTAAACAAGGTGCAGAAGCCATTTCAGGTGGCTGCTAGAAAACAATTTTCACTGCAAATTCTTTGAACCACAGCAACTTCCCAATAAAAATATGTTTCAGTTTAGCCTGAGTTACAGTTTGAAAACTATTTCTATATCAGATAATACAAATCAAGCCCCCAACACTGGCCCCATAATCAACCTGCTGGTACTTAGTCAGTGACCAGCCAGCAGTAACTAGCTTGTACAATGAACTCCCTACCACAACAGAACCTCAAACTCAACATGTCACTGTGAAAGACCTGCTCTGAATTCACTTCACTCCAATTCACACATTCTTGTTCAAAAACTGCAGCTCCAAAAGAGTTCCTTCACATGACTGTTTACAACAAAATTTTGAATGTGGTTCTTGTCTCCCCTCTTGCACACATCTCATATTCAATTAAATCACAATAAGAACAACAGGTGAACAGCACTACATACAACAGCTTCATGTTACGCACATTTCTCGATTTCTCTGCTGACCTCTCTTCATTAGGTTCAAACACTTTTTTTCTGTTGTCAAATGCAGTAATACCTGCACTTTCCATTAACTTCCGCATTTTTTTGTTTGAACACACAGGACCAAGTTTAATGTAAGAACAGATAAATTCAGGGACCACAACACAAATTCTGCAAGGCTCAACTTTTTTAACAGGCACAATTGCCCTCATCCAAGCTGCTGGAAATCAATCACTTGGCAGATGCCACGTGACATACAATAATAACTGCTGAAAGAACTCACCACATGTACTGAAACTCAGTATGGACAGCGTATCATTACAGGTCTGCCAAGCACCATAACTTTACTGTGACCTTCAGTAATTTCAGCAAGTAAATCATGTGATGTTTTGACCTGCTCTGAATACTAACAGACAGTCAATGAATGATTGTACAAAAGACAGGCAGCATGTAAAGGATTAAGGCCTGTACAGTTCTCTGAGGCTGGCATTCAAGGGTTATGGCAATTTGTGCATAAAATGAGAAAGAATATCATGGCAGATTTAATGACAATAATATCTGGAAAAATGGTGCAGCTAAGAACTTGAGATTTACAACAAAAAAGAATTCTTTATGCATTATGAACCATAATATGATGGCTCAAGTCTCTGAGGGTTATGCTGCATAAAATCACATCTACATAATACAGTATTAGTTGAAGGTGAGACAGAGTGTTCACAAACAAATGTTTTGATTTTGTGCAGCATTACTGTTGATTCCTCAAGTACACGTGACAAGAACTGCACATCAGTCTGCCTTTAGTAAACATGCAGCAATTAGGAAATTGGATTTTATTTCTTTCGCCTTACTATTACAAGAAATAAAAGGTTATGATAAAAGTTTCCCAACACCACATTCTAAATTAACATAACTGAAATGTGGAATCTATTTCATGATTTTGGCCTGCAATGTACAAATGAGACTGGGAATGGATAGGAATAATTCACACAGACACACACACACACACACACAACTCTTATGAATGGAAAGCAACCACTCTGCAGACCAAGACAGAAATGGAACAGCAGTACTGATAGTACAGTGAAATGGGCTGAACATGCCAGTAGCATGAATTTCTCTCATGCAGCACATCTGATGAAATTGACACTTTGGTGTGGTGCAGTGTTATATCACGAATCCTGTCACTGTGCCCAACTCATTTAGGGGCTGCACTGCCTTAACCTTCATAACAGCTGAGTAGGCAGTTCCAAGCTCAGACTGCCTTTACCCTTGCGGCAAGAGCATTGCTCACCACTGTTCACAAGGGTGATTGGCCCCAAAGCCACATTACGTGATAATGCCAGAGGAGCCAACAATGTAACATGAGTAAAAATAAAGCCCACCACTGAACAATCCTGAGCCACTTACATCCACTTTTTACCCTTGTGCCTTATTTCCCAGAGAACCAGTTCACCGTGAAAACGTTCGCATATCCCTTTGGCTCTTCCAAACAGCCATTTTCACATTTATTTCATGGCTGAAATTCTGTACACATTTCTTGTATCCCACATTCTAGAGTCCATCACAGCCTCCCAGATTTTACAATCCTTAAAATACCAGGTGCAACAGATGGGAGTTTGTAAACCCACAATGTAAAGGTAGAGTTGTCCCTCTACACAACATGGAGGGACACTGGGAATGCAGGTACAGTTGTCCCTCTACACAACATGGAGGGACACTGGGGATGCAGGTACAGTTGTCCCTCTACACAACATGAAGGGACACTGGGAATGCAGGTACAGTTGTCCCTCTACACAACATAAAGGGACACTGGGAATGCAGGTACAGTTGTCCCTCTACACAGCATGAAGGGACACTGGGAATACAGGTAAAGTTGTCCCTCTACACAACATGGGGGGACACTGGGAATGCAGGTACAGTTGTCCCTCTACACAACATGAAGGGACACCGGGAATGCAGGTACAGTTGTCCCTCTACACAACATGAAGGGACACTG
>BLKM01008640.1:1744247-1816011 GCA_013340265.1 Coptotermes formosanus | reverse complement strand
GAAGTGGAGAGTGTTTACAGCGCGGTACGCACTGAGTCCTTATATAAAACAGATACGCTTCGTCTTTAAAGGGTTAAGATGAAGCTGGTGAGTACTGGTGAAATGATACTGAGAAGGGAAAACCGAAGTACTGAGAGATATACCTGTTCCAATGCCAATTTGACCACTACATATGTGTTCTGGCTCGGAATCGAACCCGGTCCTCCACGGATTTTTAAGACTAAAATCTATATTATTCAGTTCGTACCTCACAGAGAATACGGTGTGTTTCTGTTCTAAAACCAGCTGTTAATGTTGTATAGGGAACAGCTGGTGTGTATTGTGAGAATCATGTGGGACACACAAGACACGCTTTGTGAAGACAAAAAGAGTTCTTAAATGTTAAGACGTGGCGTAGTTGAGTTATCACTGAGCATTGTGGGTAACGAAGAATGAGAAGGTAAAGGTAAAGGTCACCCTATAACAGGCCATGAAGACATGGAGGGGGAAGAGAAATATATCTTTACTCTTTAACTTCGGTGGTAGGTGGGCGTGGGCGGTCAACGCCACGCCCCTGCCGCTTCACCCCCGGGAAAGAGTGTTATCCACTGTGCAGGAGGATGAGAGGGCTCCAGGGCCAGTCTGGACGGGTGCGGAAAATCTCGCCCCCACCGGGATTTGATCCCGGACACTCCGTCCCGTAGCGAAGAATGAGAAGACAGTCACGTGCAGTCAGCGAGGTGGTCGGCTGAGAGCTGTAAGTCCGAGGTTCAAGTCCCAGATATAAACCGTGACGCCGCCAAGTTGTGCATACAACCAATTGTGCCGCGCGGCAAAGTCGTGCATACAACCACTGTGCCGCGCCGCAAAGTCGTGCATACAACCACTGTGACGCTATGCCAAGTGGTGCATACAACCACGTGCGACGCTGTGCCAAGTGGTGCATACAACCAACTGTGACGCGCCGAAAAGCGTTGCATACAACCAATTGTGACGCGCCGCAAAGTGGTGCATACAACCGTGACGCGCCGAAAAGTGTTGCATACAACCAATTGTGACGCGCCGCAGAGTGGTGCATACAACCGTGACGCGCCGCCAAGTGGTACATACAACCACTGTGCCGCACCGGCAAGTGGTGCTGACAACCAACCGTGACGCGCCAAGTAGTGCATACAACCAACCGTGATGCGCCGCCAACTGGTGCATGCAACCAACCGTGATGCGCCGCAAAGTGGTGCATACAACCAAATGTACCGCGCCGCAGAGTGGTGCATACAACCAAATGTACCGCGCCGCAGAGTGGTGCATACAACCAAATGTACCGCGCCGCAGAGTGGTGCATACAACCAGTATGCCGCGCCGTCAAGTGGTGCATACAACCAGTATACCGCGCCGTCAAGTGGTGCATACAACCAGTGTGCCTCGCCGTTGTGATATAGATCGGCAATGCCAAAAAGTGGCGCGTGTGTCTAGGCCATACGCATTATTTTTCTATCACGCTTTCCAACGGCCCACCCAACAGATTTACACCAGCCGCACTGAGCGAGTGGCGCGTTAGTGATATCATGGCTGGCATTTCCGCTGGGTGGAGTGGTGCATATCCAAACGCTGCCCGATATCGTATGAGCTAGACCTGTTCCCTACTGCTATCGGTAAATTCAAAGACATCCGTGCGGCAGTCAATGTACAATGGTGTCCCAGACGCGATGCTGCAAACCCACACGACACTTGTAGGCCTACGCGCTTTCGCCGGTGTAACACGGTGGCTGGTGGCTTTACTCGAGTGGCAATGGTAGTAGAGCTACTACCTGCCGCTTTCTCAGTGCGCATGGACACTAACATGTCTCACTAATCTCTGTTTTATCTCGTAGCCTTATCTACAACATTCCACGTACAGACAACCACTTGCTCTTCTCAATTACTAAGTCAACATGGAATCAGAATTCTGAACGTTATCGTCTATTACGGCTGTGTTCTGCAAAATATTCAGGTATGTTATTAAGGAGGGCTTCTTTAAAATAAGAAAAAAATGCGGGCAGGGCAGTCTCGGGGACACATCCGTTATGTAGAATACGTCAGTGTCGTTTTGTGACAGTGTCCTGTGTGTGTAGTAATGCAACAATGGTTAGCAATTAGTCGTTTCTTTCGAGGAATTTCATTTGTTTTTACAAATTGCCAACAGTGGCCTGTGATATGAGTCGGCCGCCCGCCCGTACTGTGGCTCTGTGGTCACTGCGGCCTCCGATGCGGCGCTTATGCCCCCTCCAGCACTCGGTTCTCGACTCGTATCGTCTGTGACCATTGTAATTTTGATGAAACCAGACTCCTGTGATGAGGATACGACATCGTCGATCGAATCCATGTCGTTGACATCCATAGGCACCGCCGGCTCCGCGGTGGAAATCGACGCCGCGCGCACCACCTTTGCAAACGCTCTCTCCAGCGCCGTGCTCGCTCGGCGCCGCTCAATGGCCCCTCATTTTGTCTGGCATTTTGTCTTCTTTCTTCCAACACCCGAATCTTATATCGTTTTAGATATTTTCTTTGCAAACGTTGCGACATTTCAAAGTTAGGTCGGAACTGTTGTCACTTTTTCCACTTTTGCACTGTGTTACGGTTATGAGTTCACTGTTTTTGCACTTTAGTATTGTAGAACGCGTTATTACGAATCGTTTGAATGGTTAAACACGCGTTCCGCCTCTCCAAAACCTGAGTAATGACTGCCGCAATGGCGCGGAATGGCCCTCGCGCGCTTACGCATGCCGGCGCCGTCTCAAGATCACCCCGATCGCAGTAAGTCGTCGCCTTAAGTATGACGCGTACATCTATGGTCTATGACTTGATACTGTTGCCATGTGCCTCCGACTATTGCACAAGTAGCAGTAAGCGTTTGAAATGTATCCTACTTTCGTTACGCTCGATTTCCCGGAACAACCCCCCCTCCCCCCCAGTACTACCAGTGACCAAAGACGTACTGTACGTAAAAATTCTACGTGGCGCCCACATTACGTTTATGTGTTTTGTGTGATCTCAGAACAAACAGCAACTTTTGCCTTATAAAACACCAAGAGACCGGTTTTTATAACCGAAGTGGAGAGTGTTTACAGCGCGGTACGCACTGAGTCCTTATATAAAACAGATACGCTTCGTCTTTAAAGGGTTAAAAAATGATTCGTTTTAGACAGACACAATTTTTAATTAAATATAACGTCAGAGTTGATCAGATGTAAAGTCGGCATGTGCGCCCAGTGGCGGTATTTTTGTTGTATTTGTCGTTACATGCAAATTATAGAATAGTCTTCCTTAACATTTATTCGCAGGCGTAGTTCAGTTCTGCCAGTCAGTACAATGATTCTACAGTAGCCGATTTTATCTGTACAGGGGTTCAACAATAGAATAAACCAAAAAATTTAGGGAAATTTTCTTTTGTGCTATTTCCTTACGTACGAACTGAATGACTGGTAAAGATGCCCACGAATGGAAGGTGGATTGGGATATGTGATATACAGGAGTCCTGTTTTGGAGCACTATCAGGACATGCACCTCAATAAATTTAGCAGAACCATGAAGAACCTCTCCCAGGATATGAAGAATTTGAACTGAACACCCTTCCGAATGCAAAAAGACGGACGCAGCGCACGGAGATAATATATTCTTCCCCTTAAGGGACGCGCACACTGAAGCGCATCGGACGCAGCGCACGGAGATAAAATATTCTTCCCCTTAAGGGACGCGCACAGTGGAGCGCATCGGACGCAAAAGACGGACGCAGCGCACGGAGATAAAATATTCTTCCCCTTAAGGGACGCGCACACTGGAGCGCATCGGACGCAACGGAGGGACGCAGCGCACGGAGATAAAATATTCTTCCCCTTACTAGCTATGTGACATAGCACACTGATGCGCACCAGACGCAGCGGAGAGCGGCAATTCCGTCTCGGCGGGTAATATTTTTCCTTCCGGCTGGCGCGTCCGGCTAACTCAACGGTCAAGATATCGTTATCTTGGCACACTGGATATGGGGCGCACACTGTATCGCATTCCTCAATGTCGATCAAGCCGGGAGCCGAATTTCAACACGGCAGCCTTATCATTTTCCCCCCTTCGCCAAGCCATGCAATACGATAACTTTACCGCTGACTCAGCCGGACGCGTCGGCCGGGCCCAAAAATATTCCCATCCGGGAATCCGAGACGGAATTGCTGCACTCTTCGTGTCCGGTGTGCATCAGTATGTGCGTACCTACCATCATATAGTCTGCTTTCTCGTCTTCATTCCTGCAAGGGACACGTGGCAATCATAAAGCTTTAGGACTTCGAAAAACAAAAATTGGCCATCATCATCAAATACGAAAGCTCCAAAATCTGAGAAAGAATGAACTTTCTTAGTTTCCAATATCTTTGAGGAAGAAACACGAAAACCAAACATTTCTTCCCCTTCAACTTTAACAAAGGATGAACAGAGAAATGATGATGCGGAGAGCCACGGCACGGTCGATAATATCGACACAGCACACTGCTATATTACCGACACCACTGCGCCTGCGTCGTCTCATACCTTTACTGATTGCGTACAAAAAAAAAACCGACGAAAAAGAACTCATTTACCCGGAGCACCTTGTGCAGCGCCCGTTCTTCAGGAATATTTATGGTCAAAAAGGAAAAATCTGGCATCCTCTGAAGACACATTAACTTCTTATAAAATCTGCGCTCTTGGGCGATATTACGCGGCGTCATGTGGTAATCGTTTACCCGTCATTTTGGGGCAACGTATCGGTCCCATCTTCAAGGGTCAAGAGTTTTCTCAGACTCTTGACCCTTGAAGATGGGACCGATACGTTGTCCCGAAACGTCGGTAAACAATTACGCGACGCCGCATGATATCTCAGAAGACAGCAGATCTCATCATCAACGTGGCGGAAGCCTGAGGTTAAGGTTAAAAACTGTGAAAACTTTTCTTTTACGAGATAAGAGCGAAAGTAAAGGGAAATTATTCCAAATGGTGAATTATATAGAAATGGGAATTGCCTTGATGGATCCTAGTTTTTCGGAAATTACTAATAACCGCTATAATCCTGATTATCACGCTCAGGACTCTGGCGACCTACCAAATTATTATTCCCAATCTGCTCCGTAGTGAAGTAGCAACGTACACAGCAATCAAAATTAATCTTTAACTCATTTAATTTTTAATGATCAATTTTGTATATTTGAATAACTTTGTTACCATAAGAGTGGAACTGTTTTAGGGAGACCTGAGGAAAGGAGGAATGACTTTGTCAAATATACCAATTGTGGGAACGCAGATGTAGAAGTTTTTGTGTGCTGTAATAAATGTAACACTACTGACAGTCATTTCATATGCTTAAATTAAGAAGAATGAATGCTTATCGAGGTTAAGTGGAGGAGACGGACGGGACAAAATCATTACATGATACTTGGATAACTAAGGTTAAGCAAGTTGAACTTTAGTCTTGCTGTTCTGATTTAGTAAGTTCTTCGGAAAGGAACCATGGGGCGTAATTCTTGAAAATAAGGGGTTTTCCTACAAATGAAAGCCCTGTGTGCACGAGATCGCGTTAACCGAAGACTCGACTAAACTGTGGTACGTAACTTAAAATTGGGCTAATCCTTAACTTAAAAGCGCCCGGCGAAGTATGAATCCATAAAGGACTTATCGTATTTAACTTCATTTTACCCAAGGTGGAGGTAAAAGGTAACATGCGTCCCTGTACACGCCATGAAGGCATATAGGAAGGACGGAGGTGTAGCGCCACCCGTTTTTTTATATTTGCACTAGAGTGCAGACTTCACGCCCCAGACGCTGTACCCCCCTTGAAAGAACCCCAGCACCCATTTACTAGGAGGTTGGGTGGGCCCCAGTTACGGTCTGGACCATTCTGGAGAAGAGAAAATTTTCTTGCCTGTGCCGGGATACGAACGGCCGACCGTCCAGTCCGGAGCTAAGCACTCTACCATGAAAGTTTAATTTTTTAACCGTTTAAAGCCTAGCGGTAACTTTACGTACCACCGGGTTTAACATTAAAAAATTCTACGTGGTGCCCACATTGCGTTTATGTGTTTTGTACGGATCTCAGAACAAACAGCAACTTTTGCCTTATAAAACATTAAGAGACTGGTTTTTATAACCGAAGTGGAGAGTGTTTACAGCGCGGTACGCACTGAGTCCTTATATAAAACAGATAAGCTTCGTCTTTAAAGGGTTAATGCCGTCATCGAATATGAATACTACCAGCTGAAGATACGTAGCATCATTCAGAGGGACGGACCTAATATAATATACTGCGAGAAAAATAGATAAAATTGAGGAAATTTTATTCATTAAATTTATTTGTCTCCGAATTGGGAAGGGATCGACATTAGCTACTAGATTTAAACGTCAGAACACTCCGGTTTGATGCAAGATTTGAAGTTCCTACAGCAGTGTCGCCGAGAATGAAGGTCGTCCTGAGATGTGACTCAGTATCTTTGGCTACGCGTTGCCCTGCCTTTTGAAGGAGTGTAGTGCCTTCATCTTCAAGTGTCAAGCAGTTCGAGGAGAATCAATCGTCGTATATTACTGTCTGCATTAATGCTTCTTGTTTCAATAAACGTATGCCCAATGGAATATTTCTCCTTTGGCCTCCTCAAACATTCTTAACATGACAGATGTCATTTTGATAAGGTCAAGGAAAATCTTTCTATTGACATTCTCTACATTGTCAGTAATCAAACTTACAAGCAGTGATCCCCAGAAGAATGTCTACGTACTTTATCACGCCGGGCTGTGCAGTCGGTACACAAAAACTCCGACTCCGACTCCTCGATTTTTAAAACTCCGACTCCTTCATTAAAGCTCAATATATATTAATAATGGTAAACCTATAAGACATTTCATCGCCACCACGTGTATCATCAGGCTACTGTTTAGCCTTATAACCTATATTTAAGTATAAGTCTAATGGTTACTGTAGCTATCAGGGCTCTGGAGTTAGAGTACCTAGTTAAGATTTTTGACTGAGGTCGGAGTCGGAACATTTTTACCGACTCCGACTCGGAGTCGGTACATTTTTTCCCGACTCCGACTGAACCTAAAAATTCCTTCCGACTCCGACTTCACAGCCCTGCCATCACGGATCCAATACTGAACACCGACAAGCAATGCCTCTTCTGGCAAACAATGTCTGTGTAGAACCCGCTTCTGATTGGAACTTTACACGACATTTGATAAGTAACACGAGGTCTACATTGTGAGTTTAATGTCAGCGGGAGGTCACAGGATCGTAAGCGGTGATATCGACCGCTGAATGCAACAGTGGCACATTTTAAAAAAGTGCCAATTTGGAGTTGTGCAACTGTTGCATTCAGTAAATGGTACAACCGCAACC
Organism: Coptotermes formosanus; assembly: GCA_013340265.1. Taxonomy (NCBI): domain Eukaryota; kingdom Metazoa; phylum Arthropoda; class Insecta; order Blattodea; family Rhinotermitidae; genus Coptotermes; species Coptotermes formosanus. The sequence goes on along the minus strand of BLKM01008640.1, from coordinate 1,808,645 downwards.
TCCAGCAAATGCAAATATAATCGCCATTCTTTACCTCGATTGCAACGGTTCAAAATCAACAGATTACTTGCAGAGAAATTCTCTTATTTACTTCCCACGAAGTCTACAGCCTAACCGACATCTACATACACCCTAATTACCTTTGAGTATACAATGGTTAATCGCTCGCTGAATGCAATAGTGGCACAACTACAAATGGGCGCTATTTGAAAAGTGCCACTATTGCATTCAGCGAGCGATAAGGGCGTCTGTTGCAAATAAAGTACCGCACCGACATAGTCATACAAACCGCCGTCCTGTTGGGTCGTAGGAGCCTCCTCACGTACACGGGCCGAGACTAATGTTTACGTTGCGTGCAAATCAATATTTGACACCAGACGTTTCAAGAAATATTCCGTGTGTAACCGTAGAACTAAACCCCACAACATGCTGCCAACATTACAGCTACTAACTCCGTGGAACAGATAGTTTCTATCGTTGAGACGCTAATTGCCATTCATTTAGCCAGTATACTGCAAAATGTAGTCCTGGTCCACGCCATGAAGGCATATAGAAGGCGCAGAGGTATAACTCCAGTCATTCGTAACCTCGGAACTAGATGGAGCTGAGATATTAGCTTAACCATTTTCGGAAAAAAAGTTAGTGAAAATTTTCTCATTCCAAGAAGAATTCAGCGAGATATTATGGTCTCCATGTAAAGTACCTGTTATTCTTGTCAGATTTTAATAAAAATTGAATTTTCTCGACATATTTTCGAAAAATACTCAAATCCGTCCACTGGGAGCTGAGTTGTTCCAAGCGGACTGACAGACGGACAGACATGACGAAGCTAGTGTTTGGCAATTTTGCGAACGCGCCTAAAAAAGGAATGCTGTATATGGAGACCATGTCTGACCGCCTGTAGTGACCTAGTATCGGGGACTAAACCATCTGTCGGATTTTCATGAAATTATATGTAGGCGTTTTTTTCTTTTTGCAAAAATCTATAGAGCAAGCATGAGTCTTATGAAAATCGCTGTAGTGGAAGCCATACTTGATGTAAGGGTGTTAATGAAATTTTGCTCGTATTTTCTGCAGCCACCAGGACATGAAGCTGGCCCTTTACCTCCGATTCTGTGGTTTTCAAAGGACACTTATAAAAAAATAACTGGAGTTTAAATGTAATTTAAATCAGTTGGTTTAGTTTTCAGGATGAACTGTTTTTGATGAGACAAACAGATCGATGCTAGCTCTTTATTATGTATCCATTTTATGCACTGTGTGCCAAGCATGCATCACTGGTGAACCCTGATCAAGAGGTTATGTCTGGCAGAAGGGTATGCGGTGCCTTCCCACTACCCTTCCACTAGACCTGACCCTGGATCAGTATTCACCACTGGCATACATAATATTTGAATCCAAATGTAAAGAAACTGAAAAGCATACAGGTATTTTTCTTTAAATTTTTAAAATAAATTGTGCTGGGAATGTTACAGGCAGATGAAGAAGAAGATGGCGTCAGTGTTGCAGTGGAAGCTGCACCGCCTGTTCTCAGTTCCTCGTCTCATTGTTTTGGTTGTGATTATAATTGTTCTTGTGCTACTGTTGAAGCCATCTGAAGATTATATCTTCCTTCCCTATAGACAAGAACTATTTGACACTGTTGCCAACAGTGCTTTCAATGGCTTTAACAATGAGACTGGTGCTCCAAACGGAGAATACATCGTCCCAAACATTGTCCATTTCTTATTCTTTGATATTCATGAATTATCTTTTGTGGATGCAGTGTGTGTGTTGGCAGCATTTAAGAATCAGCGTCCAGAAAATATATACTTTCACACGAATGTGGCAGAATTTAAAGGACGTTATTGGGAGAAATTGAAGAGCACGCCAGGTTTGAGGATAACAATCAAGAATGTTACATTGCCAGACAAAATATTTGGCCAGAAATTTGGTGCATCAAATCACCGGTGGCATGCAGGGGACGTTGTAAGAATAAGGATCCTGATGGAATATGGTGGAATATTCTTAGATAATGATTCCTACTTGGTGAAAAGCTTAGATGAATTTCGTAAATTTGAAATGACTCTGGGTTGGCCTGAGGGACAATATTTAGGCACTCAAGTGTTGGTAGCCCATAAAGATGCCAGGTTTTTGCGTCTTTGGCTTGAAACTTACAGACAGTATTACCCTGACAGGTGGTATTTCAATGCTGGAGAAAAACCCACAAGAGAAGTGCTGTGGTTCAAACCTGAATTGGTGCATCGAGTGAAGGTGTTATTTGGGGTACAAGGCCTTAGTGAAGAACTGTACAGGATGGATAACTGGGATGAATGGCATAGATATTATGCTGTACACCTCCTGATTAGACATCGTTGGTACCTGGACAGTTGGTGGAATATGTATTGGTGGCCAAAACTAGATGAAAACAACATCCGCGACTATCCAAAAACATTTGGTGAAATGGCCAGGGAGGCATACTTTTCATGAGGAGGGCACTGCCATCAGTAATGTTGAACCTCTGTTATTATTTATTAAGTAGAATGTGACAGACTTTAAGTGTGGTTGTTTGTAACAGTGCAAATATGTGATGATGATTACTTCTGTGGATGCTGAATCCATCATGGCCTCAGTACTATGCCAGTGGTAATCTATATACTGATACCTAAGATGAATCACAGTGCTTAACTGTTTGAAGACTAAAATGAATGTAAGTAATATTAAAAAATTCAGTTCCTACTTCACAGAAAACACAGTCTTTATTATAAAGACTGGTTAGTCAGTGCTGTTTAGGGAAATAACTGCTGTTAATTCAGTGATTCTTACAAAGTGCATATCCATAAACACACTACGGGAAAAATGCAGACTATCTGAATGTTAAATGTGGTGGTACATGGAGTAACCACTCCGTTTTAAAGCGTTACTGTAGTACTGGAGAAAGACCTCTAGTCATACATGCTATTAATTTCTATATAGTGCCTATTTTCTGTCACTCGTAATTTCCTTTCACTTTGCAATTTTATACACTTGTTGATAAAAAGTGGTTTTATAACTCATAAATGTGCCTAAGGGAGGAATGAGTTTTTACTTCACTGACAATTGCGTGAATAAAATTACATAACCTATAACATATTCAAATGTCCATGCAGTAAAGCCTGCTGTAACAGAATCCCAGCGAACCTAAATATTTTTTCCGGTCTTGGATACTTATGTTTAACACAGTACTCCTAGACAAGAACAAGTGCAGTACATGCTTTTGTTGACTCATTGGTTCTTATTCCTTCATTTCTGGAACACAGATTTTTAAAAAATGACAGCACAGAGCAATCTACACATATGGAATTTGCAATATACATCTCAGTGTAGGATGGAGATGCTGGATCCATACTGAATTAAACATTCATGACAGTGCCTTTGTTGCTGCCAAGGACAGTAATAATGGGCCTTCATTGTGAGGGTGATAACACAACATACTGCACAGCCACACATCTGTGACACCAAAGAAGAGAACCAGAAACGTTCTGGAGACTAACCACTTCTTATGTAACCTAAGTTATAAAACTAACTAGCATGCACAGCACATCTTTTCTACAGAGCATTATATTGTCTTGAGTGGCCTGTCTGTATGTACCATATTCTTCCACATCATCTCATAAATGGCACCGTTTTTGGAAAAAAAGTCTTTAAACATAAAATATGTGTTTTGATTTTCTCTACAAATTTTGTTGGAAACATTTCCCATTCTAAGAGGAATTCATTTGGCAAGATATTATCATACATTTCGATAGGTCTTCATATAAATTATCCATTATTCTTGTCAGATATTAATGAAACTTGAATTTCATCAACAGATTTCCGAAAAATACTCAAATGTCAAATTTCATGGAAATCCACCCAGTGGGAGCCGAGTTTTTCCATGTGGACTGATAGACAGACATGAATGAAGCTTACCATCAGGTTTCACAATTTTGTGAAACTGCCTAAACCTGGAAATGTTGGATCCACATTAAACTAAAAATTGATTCAGAAGCCTAAGTTGGTGCTGATGGTAACTTTTGAGGCTAATGTCATGCTTGAGTAACAGTGGTAACAATCCCGCTGTCCTAGAAAGTTGAGAAAATTATGTTTTAGGACTCACCTCATATTCCATCTGCTCTGCTTGGTGCTTCTGATATCCCATATTCAATCAAATTTATGATGGTAAGACTTTACAGCAGTGATGGTTGAAGTCCCAGCCAGTCTACACCATACTGCAACAAGTATTAAACTTTTCCACTAGGTGGCAAGCTTAACCAAATCAAGTTGACCAGTACTTCATTACACATGGTGCACTGCTACATCATGATCATTAGTAGGCTGTGAAGTCAGCTAACGTGCAGCATGTGTCAGGGCTGACTTAACAGTGTTTGTGTGCTAATGAACGATTTAGTAATGTACAGTTAATATTACCTTCACAACACAGACGAGAATTTTGTGGGTGGTCTTAGAGTTTGAGGGATTTTTGGAAGGAGGCAGCAACATAATTAGAGAGAAACTGGCTCATTGCCACATCTGTGCCTGCAATCCCACATAAACTGCCCTAGGATGGAGGGTGTGTGTCTTATGACACAGGTATGCATATTTGATACAGTTTTCTCAGATCTGTGTGTGTGTGTGTGTCACACAAGAGATCTTAGAATTGTATAGGAATTTCCATTTCATTACTCAAGGGGTGAGGCCATTTGGACAGCCCAGGTATAGAGGGAAGATAATGTTAAAACTAATGAGAGAAATACGGCATGAATATGTCAGCTATATTTAACTTGCTGAGAAGGGTGCTCAAAAGCAATGCTTTCATGAAGAAGGCAATCAACATGAGGATTCTATAGAAGCAGGTGTGCTGGTGTCATGAAAGTGTTCATTAGCTGTCTAACAAAATCATGTTCAGTAGTAGACGATCATAATCTGTTTTTGACAACATAATGCCTTCAGTAGAACTTTCTCAGGCTAGCAGCTGCATCAGGTGGTTGAATGGTGAGTGAAGTGAATTCATTTTCAGGGAAGCCAAATTCAGTATACCTGTTGATGAGAACAGAGGTGGTTCTCAGAACATTGGTTTAGTTCCTGTTCAATCACCTGAAACAGCTGCTAGCCCAAGAAAGTTTTACTTAATTCAGTCACCTTGAAAGCTTTAGATCATGTAATTATAGCAACTTTGTCACTTCCAAAGTGAGTGATGTGAGTTCCTCTACCAGAGACCAATCTTTAGGCTTGTAGTATATTCAATGAAGTGTAATGAATATAATTTTCTGAACGTAAAGAACTCATATTCTCAAAATTTTCTAGAATGTAGTTAGTAACTTTAGTAACTTTTCGCATGAGACCAATGATTTGTTAAACCATTAACAATCTGAAAAGGAACCAAGTCAGGTGTATGTAATTCAAGTAGCAGGAATCATGGACCACTCACCATTACAGTAATATCCTTCAACTGAGGCTAGCTTTCCAGCGTATGTCCCATCCTCTTCCAGCCGTTCTTCAGAATCTGAAAAGGTATTAAATTGAACTTGTTACCAGAAAAACATTTTTTAATATGAAATTAGTTTTTTGTACATATTTCTTCACATAACACAATCCAACTTCAAGCAAACCACAAGTAAACAAAGGACATAATGTTTCTGGTATACCAGAAACTGTTGTATAAGAAACACCTTTAGTTCATCCAAATACACAACCAGCAAATACAAACCATTAATCGTTCAGCATCTTAGACTCTGTATGGGATAATACAGTGCCTTTATACCACAATATTGAATAACGTTTGATGTATTTCATGGCAGGAGCACTTTGTGAAGAAGCTGGTAGAAAGAAGGCTGACATTCATTGCAGACACACTGTTAATCCAGTCATAATAATGTGCAACATGAAAATACTTCTTTGAAAAGAATCAGCATTCCTTTTCACGGATACAAAGACAGTTCGAAATTTAGAATATCTGCAAGTTTATGTAATAACTGACATGTATAATATTCTCCCATACACACACACACACACACACACACACACACACAAAATATTTGGAGGTAGCCAAATCCTGTAATGCTGGAACAGAATGGGGAAGTTTGGTAACAGCTTCAAACTTACTAATTCAAATATTGTATAAAAGAAGAAGTGTTTTTAAAACTTTAAAGACTTGATGCAGGCACTAATCTTAATTTTTCAGATGAGCATGTTTTTGGCAGCACCATTATAACAGGGCAAAACCACATGGGTATTGGCCCAAGGCCTCACTACAGAGGGCAGCCTCAAAATTTGGACAGGATAAATAAAACAAACCCAGAAAGTCTCAGGAGTATCTTTGAAAATGAGGGAAAGAAACTGTATTATATTTGAGTTAAGAGAAAGATCAGGTTCTGCATCAGCTTTCAGTTCCATGATGCCCTGTGTGTGTAAATGTCAGTCACCCAAAGTGCCATCCTTGTCTGCAATTCTTTGCCAGTTCATCATGCTTCAACATGTCTAAATCTGCTTTCATGTTTATACACAATCATGTAACACTCTGGCTTTATCTGTCATTACGTATGAGGTATATACTGTGAGTAACGTTCCCTAGGTCATAAACATTAAATGAGAAGCCATTACAACATATCTCATTTATCTCAATGAAGTATCATTACTTATCAACATAATCCCCTATCACATTGATGCATTTGTCTCATCCTGGCACAAGCTGAAAAATCCTGTCATAGTAGGCTAGAAGTGAGACTCTTGAATTCACAACCATTCAGGAATAGCTGTTTCCACTTCATTATTGTGGAACGTGCCAAGAGGGACAAATGCACCAATGTGCTCAGGGAATGTGTTGAAAAATAGTGACATGAGGTATGTGAGTGGAATAAGTGAACTACACTTAACATTGTAATGTCTTCTCATTCAATTTTTATGACCTTCGAAACCATACATATGGAAAATCCCTTATATATTAATTGAGAAGAAAAATTACAAAGGAACTCTTGAAAACAGTCATCACTATCAAACAACCAAGTAAATATAAGAAGTGCTGTTGCAAGTCTTCTCAGCTTCTTGCAAATGTGCCACAGAAATGTGGAGGATTGATTCAGTTTTACTAGTTTTGAACAGGAATGTCTAAAATATACACTTTGTCTGCAGTCGCTTTACACATTATATTTCTGAAATTTATCTGTGGATTGATACATGTATTGCCAAAGATGATAACTGTCCTTGTAAGCTGGCTCTGTCAGTGTTAGCAATGGTTCACTATGTCGTAATTAAACCTAAACATATTTTGTATTTAGACGCTGTTTGCCATAAGGCCCTTAGGGATCATAGAAGAAGCTCTGAGAAATGAAAATGTATATCGATTTCAACAGTGCATTTAATACAAATGTTTGTTGCTACAAACAGAATAGCATGTGTCAGTCTGGCTCTATGACACATGGTAGTGAATAGTGTAGTTTGCAGAAGCAACTGCTGCAGTGGTCATCTGATTGGTCTCAGAATGCTGAATGTTTTATTTATTTGGAGATATGCTGGAACAGTTATCAAAAAGAGTTCAGTCTAATGCTTGAAATGTATGCCATGAGCAATTCAAAACATCTGTGTGGTTGGCACCCTTTCACAGTCACGAAATTATTATTTTACAGTGGTTTTAAAGTGAGTCTTAATATGTCAATTTCAACCTGTGATTAATTTATATCGTTAAGTTCCATGTTTTAAGCTCTCCTTTTCATCTTTCAAAATTATGTCTCTTTTTGGCTAAACGGACTGGGCTGTCACATGAGTTTCCAGCACATCATAAATAGTATATACTGCAACTTCCATCTTCAGCATCATAATTCCTGTTTTAACATAACATAACGTACGTACATGCAGTAAAAATAGAATGAGAAAATTTATTGAATATCAAAATAGTTAATTCCACGAAATAAACTTCTGAAAAAAAACTGTTACTTTTAAATAATGTACAAATCTGTTTCATATCAGAACAGTAATGCTATTATTATTCCACAGAAATCACAAAAAAGAATTTCACAAAAAGATGTCCCTACCAAAGAGTCTGCTTAAACAATACCTATACTGACTGAGTATTAAAAGAATGGACATAATCAAGTGACATTACAAACACATATTCATGAAGCATGATTATCTCCATCCTTGAATTTACTTTCTCCTGTGTTGACTATGGTCAGCTACAATAAAGAATTAACATTCTGATTTGTGTTCTTAATAATGGCAACCATGTTAGTTACAATACAAGCAATCACACTGACAACTATCATTGCATTACTGCATATGCTACCCATACTAGGCTGTATGCTACTTGCTGAAGCCAAAATTCAGTGCCATAGCAAATGCAGTATCAACCAGTGCATGGTTTGTAGAGCAAACTAATCAAATATATGGGAAAAATATGTTCATACTGTAGCACAGTAGTTGTACAACTCTTCTTTATGCATGGAATAGATGAAGGCCGGTGAATTAGGAATGGCATCAAAGGCCAACTACAATTTATTGAAAAACAGTACATTGCTTTCAATATGCTGCATGTTTTGGCCCTAATGGGCCACATCAATTATTGTATAAAAAATAAGAATATGTCTATTCTTATACAAAGGCTGATAATGGCCAATTAGGGCTGAAACATGTAGCATATTGAAAACAAAGTATTTTTTTTTCAATAAGTTGCAGTTGTGCTGGACGGTGTTCTTAATTTATTGACACAAAACACAACAGAATGTCACACATTACAAAAAAAAAAATGAAGTTTAATGAAAAAGAAAGTCTTTGGATCCTGTAATATTTAAAATGAATGGAAGCATGTAATTTCATGTAAAAGGGGCTACAGTGGAATTTAATTCTCGGATACAGAGGTATATTGCCACGCATGGGGTTCTGACAGCAGTGTTGCTGAAGACTGAAGTCGTCACGGATATTATGCTGTATCTTCGGGTCAACAGTTTCTTACATTTCGAAGGACTGCAGTGCCTTCGAAATGCTGGGACTGTTGACCCAATGATACAGTTTAACATCCTGCGGGTCTGCAGTCTTCAAGATGTATGTTGACTGAAAAAGTTTTATTGTGTTCTCACATGGTATTTTCAAAGTTAAGGCTGTATTTAGCAACTGCTCTCCCAGATATGATGCTGTTGGTATCTGTAATTAATCCGACACCAGGCCATATGTGATTACGCTGTTGTGTCGGCACATAAACAGACAAGGAAGTTCATGGTGCTGAATGCAACCCCATGCTGACATTATCATTATGATTAAAGTCATGTTCCTCACAAGGAATAATATAAGAAAGTGAAGTCAGACAGCTATTGCAGAGATGAGAGACATACCAACAAATGTCACAATTGCACTATGGAATACAAAATACAGGGTGGAACAAAAGCCACTTGTTACTAGAGGTAACACATTAACAATCTGAGTATCAAGTGACTTCTGTACCACTCTGCATATGGAAACATTTTAGCTTCTGTCAATGAAATTTACTGTTTTCTTCCATGAACAATTCCTTACTTTGTATAGCTCAAGCTCAAGCAACTGTGCTTTCTCTCTTCATTCCTCTTACATGTCATACAATACACCTGAGTACCACACTGGATTCATGTATTCTTCACTATGGCACTGCTGATTATGAACATGGAGGAGGCTGCTTATCATGAAGGCACTCGTTGCACTGTGGCAGTGTTGTTACAGTCTATAAGGCAGGTGTCAGAGCAACCTACTGCAATCATTCAGATAAAAGCAGGGAATGCAGGTGGTGCTTCATAGTAATGCAACAGTGCCTACATCCTCCATTAAAACTTTTTTAAGTTGTTAACAATTAATGTAGTAATTTCACTCTACCCAATTATGATTAACTTTTTTAAAAATGGAATTATGTTTAGTATTCCATCCAAACATTAAACTAAACTCAAAATAATGCTTCATAATTATGGATATGCGATACAAATTAAGTGTAGTGTCATCTTATTATCCGAAAACTCGACATTTTTGAGTGAAGATTGGTCACGAAGACAAATTTCTTTGTGGTTGCTCTCATTTTTCCTAAATAGGTGACTTAGACAGACCATTACTACCATCTTAATAATATGTGTGACTTCACATAGCATTAACCTATGCACTGCACTCATAAGAACAAACAGAAGTTCAAAAAAGTACATGGACAAAAATAGATATAAAGCTAACAAACTCATTTCAGTGTTGCCATTTAAACTGAAATGCTAAAAGTGCTAAAAGTGTGGAATGTCATGTGTAGTTCTGTGTCCCTATGTGTAGTTTGAGTAGTATGTTGTGTACTTCTTTTCAGCCTAAATTTAAGGCACCCAGGACAATGCCAGCTGACCCTAAATCAACTGTATTTAATCAAGTAATTACAATGTATTTACTTATGCTTAGTTTTGATAGTGTTGCCCCTTTTCCTTCCAAACAGCCTCACCAACTTTTTGGAGATCTTTCTTGTATCCTGGCATATGCCATTTACACACCTTATCACACATTCCTTAATTTAATCTCTTAACAATACTAAGTGAACTGTACAAATTACAATGCTCCAATGGTTTCCCGTGTAACAAAAGTGGAACTACTGCTGAAAACCCTGGTAGATGGTGTACCAAATTTTTACTAGTTTTTTATGTTCTGTTTTCATGAAGTGCATGAAGTCAATGCTTAATGTGAGATCAGGTGTCTCTCCCCATCATGTTTCAACTTGAAAATAATTAACAGATGATTTCATCTAAATATCATATAGGGATTCAACACTAAAAGTTGTCACAGAAGTTAATTTTTGTTAAATTGTAGTGGTGGTGGTGGTGGTGGTGGTAGTAGTAAGCAACATAGAACAGTGTAATATATTAGGCAAATGAAAGCACCACAAATAAATCTGTCCAGTGTAATGTTTCTCTAGCACACTGTATTTAATACAGACACACTGTAAAAATTATTTACATTAATACAATAAATTTTGGGCTGTTTTGGTAGTATCTCCTCATAGTACCCGTGCAGTAGTCAACTGAAACACCACATTAAGTGTTAAATTTTAAGAATAATTTACTGTATTATTTGCAACTTCTAATAGCCCTATTAAGTCAAAAATAAGCAGATGTACACTGAAGTTGGTAATTGAATTGAATTCAACTATTAAATCTAGGGAAATCATGTTAAGCAGACTTCTCAATAATTTTAGTAGCAAATACATAGGTACATCTTCTAGTTTATGCAGATATTCCTTGACAACCTTTTTCACGGTTTACTTATTTTATCCAGTAATACTAAACACCAGGAGTGCACAAATTTCAGGTGCTAGGTCACTGTGGCAACAAAAGTTTGTATGGTGGTGCGTAATATTTGCGAATCCTCAGTATGGAGCTTGTTTCATGCCACCCTTCTGGCACCTAGAATTTTGCGGTGGCGCCTACATTTTTTAAAAATTTGTGCAACCCTGCTAAACACCATACAGAAATGTAAACGTCTTACACAGGCACAGTCTTACATAGGATGAAATTACATTTTGTTTTCAAATTGGAGTATTATAATTCATCTGTCTTCATTCAATGAGTAAAGCACTCTTCAGACATTAATAAAGGCTCCACAGGTTAGTATAAGGCATAGAGGATTGAATTTAGGAGTCGAGTGGTTTCTGTACAGCTGTTTGAACTGTACTGCTGAGGGAAGCTTGCTGTAACAGACTTTGAGAACCAGACAGCGCTTCAATTAGAAACTGCTGAAATTAAAGTAAGATAAGAGGAGGTGAGCCATTATGATGACAACTAAAAAGTAAATTCTTACATGGCTCACCTGCTGTGTAAGACTGACTGTTATTGCCATCTTATTAAATTTAAATTTGGTGATAACATTTACTGCTTCGACCGCCATGAGAACTTTAGGACTGATGCTTTCATCTCTTGGGGTCACTCTGCATGTCTATGATATGCATCTTGATATGAAAGCAAATAGCATGGTGGATCAGTATAGCCAACTCTCCCAATGTTACCCATACAAGTAGCCATCTGACATCTGTCCAAATATATCAAAGAATTACAAAGAAATTAATTGGAATAAATATTAAAACCATATCATGGAACTTTAGCAAGGAGACTCCTCAGTATCCAAATTCTGTGGGTCACTGTTTCAGAATCGTTATTTTAAAACAGTGTTAGATTTATAATATGTGGTTTATGATCCAGGTGATTAATGAAAACTGCATGGCATTTCCTGTACTTAGCTTTGAACTACCAATAACTACTACTGAGCTGAAGTGTATAAATAAATTTTACATTTATAAAGGATTATATTGAATGAGCAGTCATTCGATAAAATATAAGTAATAGGCCATTAATATCTTTAAGAAAATTAATATTCATATTTGAGGATGTTATGATGGTGACAGGTAAGACTGATGCCATGTAGTCTGGCAGATAGATCCGTGTTTTAAAGAAATGTGCAGTCCCTGCCTTCACCTACACTGAAAATAATGGCAGCAAGTCCTTCTGCACTGTTGGTATCTCTCTACCAAGCTACACAGCTTTACATCACATAAGATTACTCTCAGAATTGCAGAAACCTTCGTATCTTCTTGGGTGGAACTGTAACCAGTGACTTATTAAATGTAAAAGTGACTAATTTTAAATTAGCTTAACCTTTATCATCCAGGAATGGAGGCATCAAAACCCCACATACTCTGAACCTCGCAGCTAATTTGAACCTTCAGATAACAGTATTAGGACTGAAACAAACGGAATGCTTTGACAGCTGTACCACGCACCATTAGAGCAGTGCAGTGCACAGCCAAAACAGTAAGTAAAGTTGTCCTTGTGCATGCCATGAAGGCATATGTGGGAGTGGACATACAGCTGTACTCATTCTTAACCTCAGCACTGGATGGACGTGGGAGGTGAGCTTCACAAACTGGCTGCTTTATCCCTGGGGAAAGAGCAACCAATACCCATTGAACAGGAGACTGGATGGGCCCCGCAGCTGATCTGGGCATTTTGGAGAAGAGACAAATCTCTTGCTGCTGCTGCTGCTGCTAGGAATGAAATCACTATTCCTTATTTGTCTGCCACATAGCCTAATCACCACACAAACAGGGCCATCCCAAATCAAGGTTATATATTTCCTCAACCGTAAGTGAAATAAGTGAACATTAAGAACCATATTTTTTTATATTGTTCATTCTGTGCATGATCGTTTTTCAATTATAACACTTTTCCAGCCAATTTACTGTTTTAATATCTCTGTATTACAATTTTTACAACATCGTTATAATTTTGCCTGACATGTTTCAATTGTTATTAGATAATCTTCATACACAGCTGTGTGTGTAGCTCTTAACATTAATTTATAACTTTGAAAACTGTAAGCCCCTGAAAATGATCCAATAACGATCGAAACATGTTGGGCAAAATTATAACAACATTGTAAAAGTTGCAATACAGTGATATTACAACACTGCATTCGTTCGGTAAGTGTTGTAATTGAACCATATCCTTTCTTACTTCCACCCAGATAACTTCTTTGTAAGTTTATGTCAGAAATTACGAATATTATTCTACTTGGAAAATTGGGAGAGTTGAGCTGTACTAACCTCCTGCATCAGACAAGATATATTCAAACTTGCAGATTCATCAATTGACTACCAGGGAGTACTACTGTAACAAGTTGTAAAATGAATGTAGGCTGACTACGAACTGCTAAAATGTTATTCCTGTTTTATTAACGAATTGTAGGCCAACTATCTTCCTGTTAAGGAACACTGTGTTAGCCTGAATATATTTAAAAGTATCATCAGCACCAACAGTCAAGGCAGTTGTTGCTGATACAAACACACATGTAGTTAACTGATGTTCATGCAGCATGGTATGAATGTACAATTTTGCATTGCAGAAGGAAATTGTGACTAAAATACTGTTTTAATAGTTGTATGTGGCTAATTATGTTCATGATGTTCACGTGAATAAATAAGTGGTTCCCGGCCATCAACGAAGCAAAGATAAATTTCATGGACTTTAACAAACCACAATTACTTAGCCTTAAACAGGCTTGTTGAAATGACAGCAGTTACCACTGCTCAGTGAATTACAACTTACTGATGATATTTCACACTGATGATAAATACTGTAATAATTATATCACTAGTGTTGTAGCAGTAATTGTGGTGCAGAAATTAGGTTATGGGGCCCATCACATTCAATGCCAATACCAAACATACCAGAAGCACTCGTATGTCTGTTTTGCTTCATTTTTTGAAAGTTGCATATACTTGATAATGCAGATGTGTTCAATTAATACTATTAATAAAGGTAACTCCGTGACGTGCCTGGGGAAGGCCGAGGTAGGGCTCCAACCCATTCACAACTTGGTGCTAGAAGGAGATGGGTGGTCAGCACCACCCTCTAGCTGCTTTACCCCTGGAAAAGACCCAGCACCCATTGTACAGGAGGCTGGGTGGGACTCAGGGCCAGTCTGGACAGGCCAGAAAATCTTGGTCCCACCAGGACTGATCCCCAGACTGTCCAGCCTGCAGCGAGTTGCTGTAATGACTACGCTATGCCGGCAATACTATTAGTGCATGGTGTAATTAATCAAGGGATGAACAAGAAATATGGACACTGGTATTGATGGCTATAAATATAAATTAAAAATAAGGTGTAAAATTATAATTTGTCAAATTTGGGCTGTCTGAAGACAGAAGGTGGCCTCCAGAGGCTTGGGAACTAACTGGGCACAGCTTGTTGCACCCATGCCATGCCATGCCATGCCATATGCCTCTCCAATCTGCAAGAGACAGGTGTTGCTGGCACAGGTTGGCTAAAGCAAACTTCATAAACACACAGATGTATTCATGAGTGAAACTGCGGCCATACATCTGTGTAACATTTGCAATAATACAGAAAATCTAGCACATGTGTCTGAGCTACAAACATTATTTGATAAGAGGCATTGTGGCCACTTTGAATAGAATTCAAAATTATTAATTCAGTGATGAAAGTAACCAGTAGTCAGAAACTCATATAAATTAAAACTGAGATGAAATATAAAAATATTCTACATACTGCAAAATGTACTGAATATTATGTTCAAAGGTTCAGATAAATTTCACAATTATTTGGCTGGTAACCATGTGTGGGTATTATGAAACATTCCATTTTGTGTCTGTGAGCCATTTTTCATCACATTTAAACTAATATAGCACTTCAATAAGATCTGCGTTTGTCAATGTTTGTTCTGTCCAGCACTTCCAAGATATCAAATCTCGCACTCTTATTCTTCGAGCACACATAATTCTCCTTGCAGCTCCACTTCACACTTCTGTACTTGCAACATATGTAGAGTTAAATTATGTAGCGGCATCACGGCTGTGGAGTCGGAGTTGGAAGGAATTTTAGGTGGCGTCAGAGTCGGTAAAAATGTACCGACTCCGACTGCGACCTCAGTCTAAAATCTTGTCTAGATACTCCAACTCCAGAGCCCTGATAGCTACGGTAACTATTAGACTTGTACTTAAATATAGGTTATTAGTCTAAACAGTAGCCTGATGATTCAGGTGGTG
This sequence comes from Coptotermes formosanus, assembly GCA_013340265.1. Taxonomy (NCBI): domain Eukaryota; kingdom Metazoa; phylum Arthropoda; class Insecta; order Blattodea; family Rhinotermitidae; genus Coptotermes; species Coptotermes formosanus. The sequence goes on along the minus strand of BLKM01008640.1, from coordinate 1,793,110 downwards.
GTGATGAAATGTCTTATAGGTTTACCATTATTAATACATATTGAGTCGGAGTCAGAATTTTAAAAATCGTGGAGTCGGAGTCGGAGCTTTTCTGTACCGACTCCACAGCCCTGAGTGGCATAGTGAGACATATTATGATAGCATTATGATAAGCACTGTTACAGTATGTCAGACAAGAGGTTATTAAGGCAATGACTGTGGAGAATACCATTTCCTGGAACATGATGCTGTGTAATCTGGTAGAGAGGTACTAATGTTTCTGCCTTGAAAATGGAGGCAGTACATTATTCCAAAATGCTGGTACCTGTGTAGCAGACTACAAGGTGTCATATCACAGAACACTAAAGCATGTTACAATAAATTCATCAATGAAATTGATATTTTTAAATTTAACATGTGCTATTGGTACCTTGAACTTACTGTGGCTTGGCAGAATTCAGCAACTGGATCTTAATGCAATGTCACTGTATACAGTTTACTATACTAAAATTATAACATTTTATAATCTGGAAATTATATTCAAGGGCTGCTGTAAAAATGTTGTAATTAATTTCATAAAATAGCGACCTAAAATGTTCTTCGAGGCACCTGCTCACTTGATAGGCTCTTAACCTTTTCTGTACTTCCAAGGATACATGATAGCCTGGAATAATATAAAACAGAAAATATACTGCATGTTCTTGTTCAGAGTGAATCACACTTGTCTGACTTAATAGCCTTCCTCACTCTACCTGCTGGTGCACCTATATTAACTCTAGCTGATCCCCACGTTGCATGTCTCACGCAAATAATTAATAAAGTGGACTTAACAGAAATAAATTAAGCTGGAAGGTGAGAAATGGCTTTGCTCGAAGTGCAGTAGTATTAGGTTACTTGTTTCGTGGTACTTAACTTTATAAATAATTTTGATTAATTTATTCTTTAGATAATTTAGTTGTTAAGGTTAATTTCAGGTTAAGGTTTACGGACATGGTACAAAACCGAGGTTAATTATGCAACAAGGAAATTATTTTGTTGCAAGTCGTTATTAATTACAATATTCTTCAGCTGCTGACATACCCTATTTACTGGAATATACGACGAGGTTTATTCCCCTTAAATCTGGTGCTTAAGTATGCGAGATCGTCTTAAATTTACGCACAAACCGCCGAACCAGACCACATTCTACCAGAGCGCGCCACATCGCATCGCTCTGCGCCGTACCGTAGCGAGCCAAACGAAGGCCTGCATCGTCAAATCGTCATGTGGTGACGAAAGCGAGAACAGAGCATGCCCAAAGCTGTTTAATGTATATAACTGAAAAGAAAAAATTTATGACGTATTTATAAAGTCAAACTAGAAAAGTACAGACTATGTGGTATTGTAGCGCCGCAAAGTCCGTGGAACAAGTTGCCGCCCCCCCCCCCCCCTTCATGCGTTTGAGTACCAGTTGCACTGATTGGTAGCTAGGAGCGGCGTTCGCCATGGATCACGGTAACCACGGCAGCAAGTGACGAAAATCTGGTGGGTGGGGTTGGGAGACTGTTCGGCTTTAGCGCGAAGGTGCGTACTGCAAAGCACTATATTATGAATAATCGTTAGTCTAGAACAAAAGTGCCACAACCAGGAACAGTGCACTTCATGAGTTCTGTACAGGAGTACACCGCCAAAAGTTACTTGTTTTAACAGGAAAAGTGTAACGAAAACTGCACTCTTGGCCGTGAGGAAGCGTTAGTGTCACAGTTCTTTCCAGCGAAATATTTTGTCTTGGCAATGGTTTATGTTTGGGGGAGTCGTCTTAGATTTGGATAAATACATTTTCCCTTGGCAGAGGTGCTTTTTTGGGGGTTCGTCTTAGATTCAAGTCGTCTTTGATTCGAGTGAATACGGTATTCATATATGTTTCAGACTAAAGACATTGTACACTATGTGTGGTGAGTGATTTTTAAGCAGCACAAGGAAATGAAGTCAGAATGATTGAACATAATAAATATGTTCACAGACAGATAGAAGCAGGATATAAATATTCTAAAGAGGGGAGTATTTCAGCTAATGGTAACAATTTACAATCACGCATGTACTGGTAAATTTTTCATCTCTAATTCCACAGCTATCAGAAGTGCATATTAAATACTATTATGATACTTTTAAACAAATTCCAAACATTTGGAACTAGCATTATCTAAAGAGTATAAAAGAAGTATGACTGACTTCAACTGTTTTCAGCTGAAAAGGGCTCTAATCTCCTTAATTTCAAAACCAAAATTGGCAGACAGTTTGTTACAAACTGGCTCTTAAGGCAATTCATAGTCTTAAGTTTGCCAAGTGGCCAGTACTCAAGGCTCTATAACAGCATGCAAAAATAAATAATACTTGCAAGGAGTCAACATTGCCATATTATTTTAATGCCACACTGTAATATCTCTAATGGTTTAAAAATTCCAAATATTTCTTCATTTCATACTATTATGGTTTGTCAGTTGAAAATGTCCAAAATAGCTGTTTAATTAATCTTTCAATATAAAGTATGCCCAGTAAACTTCAATGATTGTAATTCACAAAATTTTTAGCAAGTTAAACCAAATGCTACCAAGCCAAAACATTTCTCCATGCTTCCAATATCAAAAACAGTCATTACAGAATTTTCAGAGACTTGTGTTGACAAAAGCAAATAGAATTAACCTTTAATATTATGTGGTTTAAATAATATTAAACTGTGTTATTAAGGTTATGAATCTTGTAGTGTCAAATTATACTGAATTATTACACACCTTAAATGGCACCAGCCAACACAAACACTGGCAACAAATTCTCAGCATTGTACATAGGAACATAATATGTAACACAACTTCCCGTTTCATTTATATAACATGAAAAGTAACTACAATTCTGTAAGCCTCTCTTTAGATGATATGCACCTAGGTAGACCTTACCGATATGTTGCATCAAGATCACATGTAGTTCATTAATGCATTCCACAAACTGTTCGAATGACAACCTGTTTTCTTCTTATTCTTTTTGTTAAATATTTTCAAATTTCAGTTATTGCAGCAGATAATATTCAGGTAAGCATTCAGCATGTTCTTTTCATTATTGCTTTACAGGAAAGGTATCCAACCCACCATCACACTAATTTTAATGCCATAACCTCTATGAAGTCATGAATATGGGGGGTTAAAGAACACAGGCAGGGGTGCAAGATTTCAGGCTGTCCCTGCAGTGTTGCTGAGGATTGAAGTTTTCTCTGATGTGATGTTGTGTTGTTGGACGAGTGGTTCCCAATGCTTTCAAGGCAATATGATTCCTCAAAACAAGGGAGACTATTCTTCCAGTGACATATACCACACAGTACCATTTAATTTCACACCGTATCATGAATAATGCACCTCAAATTTGTTTTATGTCCATGAAGCTGCACATGTACAAGTAAAAATCAGTTCCTAGGTATCTACTGTGACATAATGTTAGCCTAACAGAACTTACAAACTTATCCTACCTATCAGAATTATAGTCAAGACAAAAATTATACACTAAGGTCAGAGCAAGAATGACCACATACAGTGGGGACTCAAGTCAGTTGGATTACCTTACCTACACTGCAACATGTCCCTTCCATCAGGAGCTCAGGGGCATGTCTCTGCAGACAGAAACATTTATCTGATTCTTACTGATAGTCATTATCTTATTGCCATTAATTTTAAACAAACATAATTTTCATTAGGTATTATATTTAATTTACTTTAATGTAATTAACCCTTTAAAGATGAAGCGTCTCTGTTGTATATAAGGTCTCAGTGCATACCGTGCTGTAAACACTCTCCATTTCGGTTACAAAAGCCAATCTCTTAATGTTTTATAAGGCAAAAGTTGCTGTTTGTTCTGAGATCCGTACAAAACACATAAACGCAATGTGGGCACCACGTAGAATTTTTTAATATTAACCCTTTAAAGACGAAGCGTATCTGTTTTATATAAGGACTCAGTGCGTACCGTGCTGTAAACACTCTCCACTTCGGTTATAAAAACCAGTCTCTTAATGTTTTATAAGGCAAAAGTTGCTGTTTGTTCTGAGATCCATACAAAACACATAAATGCAATGTGGGCACCACATAGAATTTTTTAATGTTAAACCTGGTCATACGTAAAGTTACTGCTAGGCTTTAAAAGGTTAAATGACGTGATTTGTTAGTGTACATTCGTACCAGACAAGGCCAGTGTATGAGCAACAGTTGGCAGAAGTGAGGAAAGGCACTGAGAGGGGAGATAAGCTTCTAGGTGGACAGATTGTACCTGTTCTTCCTCTGACCTGAGAGAAGTTATGTCACTTTGTCACAACAATGATATCCTGCAGAATGTGGAGGTGTAACACTTATAGCAACCTCAAAAAGACACGAATCATCTGAAATCTGCACAAAAATACAAGCTGTATACAATTCACATTTTGTCAGGCACTAAGCACAATATTTAGTTATGTATGATGACAGGCCTGTTTTTCTTCAATGTCTTCATTATTTTATCAAATGCTAAATTTAGGACATGTGTATCATTTAGGTCAGCAGTCTTAAAATTCTTTAACATCTGTGGAACCCTTATGGCTAAATCTAAATTGCTGTAAAGCAGAAGTGTACTTCTTGGGTGCACATATGAAATAAAACTTTTAAAGACATGAACTTTTATATAAAAAATAAAATGTTTTATGCAAATTTATGAAAAACAATATTCTGTTTCTGGTGATTTGCACTGAAAATAAACCCAGAAGCAATTATGTACCAGGATAGGGTGGTAAATCAAAATGCAATTAAAATTTAACAAAATCATATTTACTAATTTCAATATGAAGGAAATTTGCTCACAGAACTCCTGGAAGTTACTTAGGGCACACAGTTTGAACACCACTGACTTAGGTGGTAGAACATAACAAGTGGCAGTGATAAAATCAGCCACACACAGACTGTGGTCTTTGTTTCAGAAATGTCATGATAGATGCAGGTGGGATTACGAAAATATGTAAAATACATTTTGTATCTTCATAATTCCACTATGAGTGTTTTAAAATAGTTTGATCATTACAATGTCTTTCCTTTGAACAGATTACATGCTCATGATAACTGGAAGCTGGCTATAACTGAATAGTTCCTCATAACAGCTAAGTAAAATACTGGGTACCCAACACTAGTAACTACCCATAAAGAACAGAGCATGGTTACGCAACCATGAACATATTTTGGTTTTTATTTTGCTAAGTTACGAGTTGATGGTACCTGCCTTAGATTGTATAATAAGCTTTCATTTATGTTACATGAAGTATACTTCTTGTGAAATCCAACATCCTAGTAGTCTGTGAGGCTGTCAAGCACTATGCCATAAATATGTATGAGGGGAGTGAAGGTATAGCTCCGTGCATTATTAGTCTCAACTTTAGATGGAGGAAAGTGCTCAGCTTCATGCCCTGGCTGCTTTTCCCAAGGAGAAAGTGATCCCAGTTCCTACTAGACAGGAGGTTGGGTGGGCCCCAGAGTCAGTCTGATGCTATGATAAAATAAAATAAAAAAAAAAAATTCTTTTCCTCTGCTGGAAATCAAACCCTGATTCTTTGTTCATCCAGCCTGCATGTAGTCACTTTACTAACTGAGCTATCCGAGCCCCATGAATATGTTTTACAGTTTACAAGAAAATGTCTTCACCTACAATTTATATCAGTATGACACATATTTTTCAGTTAATTTAAGAATCAGATTTGTTGCTTGAAATTCACTCTCATCTATTTTTAAAATGGAAAACTGTACCTTCTTCAAATTCCAGAATTCAAAATTAAAAAACTGCTTCATTTAAATCAACTCAGAAAATATGGTTGTTCAAAGATCACTATTGTGACCCTTTTTGACAGGTTATTTCAAAAGTCTTTTCTGTGCTTTATGCTGTATTTTCATAAATTATATCCTAGCATTTTTGATTACCAGCATCCCTTTGACAGCACTGTACTTTATTTAGGACATTCAATTTCTTTAATATGCCAAAAATGGTAGACTGAAGAAACTGATGCAGTACAATGCAAGATTTGTCTTTTAAAATCATAGTCACCCACATAATATTACTCTGATTAGAATAAATCAAACATAAAGCTACATACATAATGTAAAATAAGACACCAAACTGGGCGTGGAATTTCCAAGAGACACAGCTAAACACCCAGCAACTCTAGAATTACAGCATTTGGCAGTCAGTGCATGAGAAGAGAGAAGGAAGTACTGATTGGCAATAGGCATTATTGCTAAATTTCTGGAAAGGGGGAAAAAAAGGGCAGAGGGGGATAAATTTCCAACAATTATAAACCATTGTGGTGTAACATACAGTGCAGAAAATCCTGCTTAAAATGTTGTCATGTTAAATGGCAACCATGAGATAAACCCTGTGAAAGATACTTAACAAGAAATACAGTGTGGACAAATAACAACTGGCAGACTTGAATGATGATGTCCACATTTAATGGACAATTCTTAATAGAAATAATACAACCAGTGAGAACAGTACCTGCCCCACCACTGAGCTATATTTTAATATATAAATAAAGTAGTAACCAATGAGTATAAAACTATGAAAAAACTTATTATACTGTGGACATATGTTCAAACTGAACCATGTCTATCTGTACCATACATACTGAAACAAGCATCTTATTTTTCTTCCACATTTGTTATCACACATACACACCTTACAATTTCATGCACACAGGCACATATTATGCATGACAAAATCATGCATATTTTTTTGTTATACTTCACAAGTTAACATAACTTTGAAAATCACAGTTGATATTAATAATATTGTGCACTTTCCACTATCAGTAAATTTCTTCAAAATTCATGGGATATAAATGTGTCTGCTTTCATATACATTTTGAAGCCGGTCCACATGCCATGGATGATTATGGCACATAATAACGCCCACTCAGTCTGAAATGACTGAAAATATTGCAAAGTTCAACATCTGCAAAAGTCCCTCTTTTATTATAAAATTACACAGGCTACTTATTTAGCTTCTTTATGTTATGTTCATGATGATCTTCTATATCCTATAATGACATAAGTATGATGAAGAATTGCAGGTACTTCTAAACCACGCCTATTTTCTTTACACCATCAAATAGTTTTACTTTGTCACAGTAGAACTTCTTTGCTCTACTTAACAACCATAATGTCACTGCTGTGTTGCCGTATACAAAACATTTAACACGTCACAATTTTCTTAACCCCGATTGTCAAATAGCCGTATAATAAATTACGACAGAGAAAATTCTCCAAGTGGATTGAACTCCTTTTGATGTGAACTATTGGCAGCTCGTCGGTAGCCCCAGTAGTGCATGGCTGGGGCACAGGCTCTCTGTATAGCTCTTACTTCTGAATGTGTAAGGTCCTGCCGCCAGTGGAATGGGGCAGACTTGGAGTTACGATAAGTGCTTGACACACCACCTACATTCACTTTTGTATGTGTGTCCAGGAAAAGTTGAATGTTAGGATGGAAATCCAGTCCAAAAAATTGAAAAAGGTCCTGAACACCTTTATGTGGTTCCACAGAGAGGTCTTCATATCGCACAGCCCTGGAACAAGCGATGAATTTAATTGAAGGAATCCTACCTGATCGCTGAAAATTGTAGATTTAGAGAACTGAAGTTGGCAGTCACCAGACGTAAAGTGGGATGAAAAGCCATCTGTTGATTCAACACAGTTCTGTGATGTTCCTTCACGTGCCAGTCATGATGAGCTCTTTTTTTTTTAAGTACAAAAGTAACAATCCTACCGCATTCTGATAATAGTATATAACATTTAGGATCATCGGGCTCCTGGACTTTGACCACTGTATAGTATTCAGACCAGAATAAAATGTTTTGGAAAAATTAATCTTTTTGGTGTAAAGATCATGGAGAAAGTCCCAAAACAGAATAATCCTAAAAAGAATCACAGATTCCCCAAACATGGCAAAATACTCCACAGATTTTTAAAACAAAAATTACACATACAACTCAATGTAAAGACATATATTCCATGATCGTCTAAACTGAGTTTCAAGAGGTGTTCCTCAGTAAGATGTAATAATGCTAGAAGGTGAAGTGTCAAAGTATCTAGCATTTAATGATCACACTTGCTCTCATGACAATTTTCAATGATTTGAAAATATTATGGACTGTATGCTAGTCCTGTAACTGCTTGAGATCTTCAAGTTCATGTGTTTGTCTCATTGGTACATTTTTATAAATTGTGGAATAAAGTTCTCTCCATCGTGCAAAGAAATAAAAGTCATGTCTCTTTCTCCTTACTATCTCACAGAACTTGAATACAATTAGGAAATATATGCATACTACTTCTTTCTCATGTGTCACTTAATGACACTATAATTCCTATGACTACATAGCATCAGTCACAGATGAATGAATGAGCATGGAACATTAGTGGAAAGATAATGACAGGGCAAGAATGAAGTACATACAGAAAAACCTGTCCCAGTTCCATTTCGACCACCACAAATGCCAGAGGGACTGTCATGGGATTGAACCCAGGCCTCTGTGGTGAGGGGGCAGTGACTAACCACCTGAACCGTGACATGATCACATCTGCATATAATACTTTTACACTTTTGCATGTAAATTATCCTGTGTCATATGTTTCAAAATTCGTACGAACACATATATATCTTTCGATATTCAAATTATTTGTTGCTGGCACATACATTAATTTCAAGCAATCAGCAAATTCATGTCGCAACTGATGAATTATCACAAATATAACAGAAAAAAGCACTTTAAACTCTAAATTTTAAATGAACATACATTCTCTTAGCATTTCAATATGCAATTTTGTTAACACCACACACCATATTACTAAGCCATAACATGTTTTAAACTGTTCATCTAAAAATTTAAGTGAAGAGCTGGTTTTTCGCAGTGATGACATACACTCTTCTCCATGGATTTACCTCTACTTGTAGAAAATATGCTGTTTGGGTTTTTGGTGTCAGTCGACTTTGCAATATAGGTTTTGTTTAATGTGGGTTTTCTCAACATGTAGCAGGAGATGCATGGCATAATGACCAAAGACACTGGTCTGAATCTGAGTTGGCAAAATTAACAATTTTCCATGTTTTTTCCCCTAAAACTACCAACTTCTTATTTATATGTTTCTTATATCACTATATAATTCCCAAGATACAGAGCATGATGGATGGATGGATGGTTGGACAGATAGGTGGACACTCTGAATTATACATCAAAGATGCATACACATATAACATCCACACTCTTGATTCAAGGGAACTTTACAAAGCAACAGGAGCACGTACCGGAACCTGTGAGGGTACTTCATCGTGAGACGCACAGCAGCACTGTAATCTGCTACAAGATCTGTACATAACCGCAGTGGCTCAAAGCAGTCTGGGTTTCCTGGGCACCAGTCACGATGTTTCCTAGACTGTAGTGTTCCTCTTGGATCTCGCACTAACAGCACCACACGAACACCCAGACTGCCGATATAAGAAATGCATAAATGGGAGGAGGAGGAGGACAATGACTCACAGTCATCAGCTTGTGCAAAAGTGGCATTTGATGCAATGGTAGAAATATTCAGCATAATTAGCTGACAAACAAACAAACAAACAACATGGAGGAGAGCCCTTCTTCAGAAGCTAACAGTTCCACAGCTAGGCAAGAAATTCCCCACGTTTTACAGAAATCGAATGCTCTGTTACTGTGTTCACAGCAGCCTTCCACTTGTCCTAAGCCAGATGAATCCATTCCTGCTACTTTAAGAACCATTTGAATAGTGTCCTTCCAACTATGTCTAGGTATTCAAAAAGGTCTTTTCCTGCAGGTTTTCCCACCAAAATCTACAGTATAAGAATTTAAAGGGTGCTGTATGACTATTTTACCACACTTATGATCCTGCTGCTTGATACAATTCAGGTTAATGCAAGGAAGAGAAGGCCAGAGAAAACTCCATAATGGGGAGCTTCATAATTTGTACTCACTATGAAATATTATTAGTATGATCAACTGAAGACAGATGAAATAGGTGGGGCACAAAGCATGCTTGGGAGAGAAAAGACACACATAAATAATTTCGGTTAGAAGATCTTAAGTAAGGATGCCACTAGCAAGACCTTGGCATAGATGGGAAAATAATATTAAAATGGATCTTACATAATAAGATGCAATGACAATGGACTGGAATAACTGGCTCAGGACACAGACCAGTGTCAGGCTGTTGTGAAGATCGTAATGAACCTATGGTTCTTTAAAAATGTGAGAAATTTCATATTTAGCTCAGAAAGGTTGTACAAAAAAATGTACGTAGTATAGTCACATTCTCAATACACAGATAATGTTACCCCTATGCTAAATAAAGCACAAAACCATGAAGATTATATGGGTGGGTGAAGATATAGCTCAGTGCATTCATAACAATGGCACTGGATGGAGATTTGTATCATATCATGTAGTCTGTCTCATGACAGGTCCATAGCCTCTTTCAGAGCAAGTTCTCCACACAGTGAAATATAGTGCTTCCTCTTTCAATTTCCACTATCTTCTTGTTTCCTTAAGGTCACCCAGTAGCTGCTTCAGTCTTCTTCCTTTCCTTCACATCACTTCTATCTTTGGATGGAAATCAGCGCTGCCTTACACCCAGAGAAAACCTACCAGTATCCATTAAACCAGAGACATGGTTGTGTCTTCAGTTGGTCTGAATGTGATAGAAGGAAATGCACCCTGATTCCATGGTCACTCTGCCCATAGCAAGTCACTATACTGACCAAACTATCCAGAATCCAACACACACAACAATTTAGTACTGTAAATAATATTCTGTCTGATTTAAAATAGGCTAGTAGTAGTAAGTTTTATAGATTACAGGTGCAGAAAGATTTACAAAAAGACATTTAAAACACTGTAACATTGACTGCTACAGGACTTTTTAAGAGAATTTTGGAGGAAATATTACAATGTAGACTAAAAATTTTTCTTCTGACTGTTCATTCAAAGATGCACTCCTGTCCATTCTTGCTGACAAATTGCATTGTAACATTTCAATATTTGTACAGATTATTAAGCAATTCTATAATATACAGCCACATCTCAGAAATGTTACAGAGCTAATTTGTATATGCATTATGATTCTAAATGACAGAAAAGTTCCAAATTACAAATTGGCTTACATTTGACACAATAGCAATTTAATTTTGGCTGAACTATCAGAGAACAAGGAAGCAATAAAATTAATTTATTACTGTACCTGGGGTCTTCCAAGAGCTCCTCTACTAGGCTGAGTCGCAGTCGCACAACCTTCATACTCTGGAAGGGAAATAAATGGCAGAAGGGGTTCAAGAACTCGGGCAGCCAGCAGATTGATGGGTGTTCCTGGCACTGATCCCACAGCCGTGTGTTATGGTTGAATAACCACACATGTTCCTTGCCATAGTTCAAATAGTGTTCTGGAGAATCGAAAGATGACAATATACAGAGTGTTTTACAATATTATGCTAATACTTCAGAATTTTATGCCTGAGATCATTTAGAGTCAGATGTATCATAGGAATATTCAGCCAGTTCTCAAGTGTTACAGAGGTACAGGTATTTGAAAGTTAAGAATGATTTGCAAATACCTAAGCTGCTTTTGCAAACGTGTCCTCACAATTTCTGGTTTCTGTTCTGCTCGGATATGATGCCATATCACCGGGTAATCGGTTCCTGATGTCAGAAACTGAATACCCAGGTTCAATTATGATGGCAGTGTGGTTCACAGTACGTAACAAGCTGGTGGCATAATCGTGTATGTATTGTAACGTGCTTCACAGTATGTAACGATGCGTACCCAGTATTTTTCATTGGGGGTGGCGGCGGGAGAGAAGCACTACCCCAGAGGCTATGTATGTATAATTTATGCTTGATTTTAAGAATTATGTTATAAATATCATATCATAAGTATAACTGTAACATAAAACTGTTTGCAACCGCATTTATATACATACAAACATAACTACATATTCCATGACTCACTCGCCTAATTTAAGTACGAGATCTAATCATCTTAGTTTTTTTAATTTCATCTAAGACATTTTGAAGTTTCTTTTTTATTTTTCAAAATTCTTGTGTACTAGTCATCAGCCAGTTTCAGTGAGTGATTTCAGCTGAAGGGTAAATCATGTAAAATGGTTGATATCCTGTCTATAAAATCTGTGTCTTTTAAACTTAAATTATGGTAAGGGGGCTGCAGTCTGGCAGTTCAACACTCCCTGGATGCGCCCCTGTGTAACAAGATGGTTTCACACCCATGCCTACATTGTAGTGTACTTCACAGTTTATAACAAGATGGTTTCACACCCATGCCTACATTGTAGTGTGCTTCACAGTTTATAACAAGATGGTTTCACACCCATGCCTACATTGTAGTGTGCTTCACAGTTTATAACAAGATGGTGGCATACCCATGTCTGTGTAGTTGCAGTTCAGAAGATTTTTGAGATTCTTTATTGCTCCAGTAGCAAGAGGTTCACCACGGATTTGTATAATTTCATAGTCGAGCAATGGTTCATAGTGATAGTAGTTGGCAGGATGACTGTTGAGGACATCACCAAGGAATGTCGAACCAGATCGCCAGGTGGTGATGATCAAGCTCCTTATTGGTGTCCCACTCATATCTGGCACCAGATCATCTAGCGACCTAAAACATTGTAATGTGCCATTCAACATTCCAACACAGGAAAAACTAACCCTCTGTATTCCGACGTGCCAAATACTGACAAGCACATACGCATGTCAAAGGCCTTGTTTAGCTTAACCTTTTAAAGCCTAGCGGTAACTTTACGTACGACCAGGTTTAACATTAAAAGATTCTACGTGGTGCCCACATTGCGTTTATGTGTTTTGTATGGATCTCAGAACAAACAGCAACTTTTGCCTTACAAAACATTAGGAGACTGGTTTTTATAACCGAAGTGGAGAGTGTTTACAGCGCGGTACGCACTGAGTCCTTATGTAAAACAGATATGCTTCGTCTTTCAAGGGTTAATATATGACACTGGCTTAAAATGCAATTTACTTTCAAAAATTTTACAAAAGTTTGCGCATGCTTACTCATTACATTTTGCTGCTACAGCTATGCGTTTATTCATCACTCAGCTTTGACTTCCATTATTATTTAATCTGCATATAATATACACAGAGCCTCTGAAACATAATGAACTAAATAACTGCCTAGCCAACCATAAGCACATAACATATATCTTCTCAGGAGCTGAGAGTTGATCAGTTGTTCAAAAAATTCTCCACTTTTATGGAATCCAGAGGTTAATCACACTGTCCATAAAACAGTATCACTAGCCTTGTCCTGAGCCATCTGAATCCAAGGAAGCCTGAAACCCTAGTCTCTAAATTCCATTTGAACATTATCCCACACCCCATGCCTATCTCATAGGTGGTCTCATCCCATCGTGTCCAGATAAAATGTTACAGCCATGAAAAAAGGTCTGTCAATGTAATGCCATCCACTCAACTGAATTTCAGAGATGTTATGTAGGCCTGTATCGAACATATATATGGATTAACAGCAAATTCGTACCATGGCCTGTTGATGTACGATGACATCCACTCCAGTAGGTAGTTACCAACACTTCAGAGGAATGTACTGCCTCCAGTATCAAAGTGCCTGGAGATTGAGGTCGTATGTTCTACTGAAACATGAGTAATTACCTACCGGACTGTATGGTACCTTAACGTGAATACTGCAGTATGCATTTTCATTATCATAAAAATGTGAAATATCAGATAATTTCTATGAGGTGGCAATGCAAGTTTAGTATAAGTTTGATGGCACATTTTCATTCTGTCGGTGATGGAACTTCATTTTCTACAATATTTATATTAATCCCCAAACAGCCACCTTTTGATTATTTGTGACCAATTCAAATTCAGAGTTTTGAAAGCACATGTTAACATTACTTAAAGTAACTTTTAGCTGCAACACTAAAGCAGGGTTTTCAAATTACAACGCTGTAAACATGACTGTAAAAGTGAGCAGGCCTCGACCAGTCCAGTGCATACCCCAGCCTTACACAGCATCATATAATGAAAACCCTGAACCAACATAACTCACTCAATATTGGTAAAGCAAACACATTACTGGGTTCAGTTAGAAGCCTGATTCAAAACATACATACAAACCTTGCAGAGATGTTGTAGCGACCGGCAGGGTATGGGTAGTCCAGCATCTCTTCTGCAATGATTTGTCGCTGCTCATTGATGACCTTCTCAATCTCACTTGTGAAGTTATTCTCTGATTCCACTTCATTGTTTGACCAACTCTGCTCCAAAATCATTATGCACATGACTTTAATGACCATTCATACATACTTCAGGATAATTCAAATGAAAACAGTTGTGGTATTTTAACATGCATCCCCGCTTCAAGCCATTTTCCTCTTCCTTTTTGAAGCATTTCTATGCACACATACTTATGTTTTAAATAATGTGTTTTGTTGCCTGATGATGGTCTATAAGATGAAACCATGTTGCATTCACTGATAAATTTAGTAAAAGTTTGTTGTATTTGATGGCAATATGTATACTGATATTAATTAAAACAATAGGCTGCAACTTGTCGCTGCCTGTGTGTTTCTAATATAATTAATAAAAGACCACACCAACGGAGACGTTATTCCACTCAGTATACAGCAACTCCTCGTCCAAAGCTGTTTTGGCTGTTATGTGCCTGAAAATAATTATGTATAAGGGGGAAATATTTTTTTTAATGCTCAAAATTTAAATAGAGGGGGATAAAAACGGACGGTTACTCAGTCGCCATGGAAGATGGCACCATCAGCTACTCAAACACTGTTTAAATGTTTAACGTCAAAAAATGTCTGTATTTTAAGTGGCCGGAGGGGGCGGAGTAAAGTAATTATCAATCAAGACAACAGTTCATATTTTAAACTTGTTCCATGTCATTTGGCTTCAGAATAAAATTTATCATTCCAACTGGAGAAATAATTTGGTGCTACATTGTTTATAGTGTCTCAGACATGTTGACAGATTACCACTGCTATAACACAACAGCACAACAAATAATCGTAGGCCTCTATACACAATACATCATAATCACTGTGAAGTAAAGTGTATCTGGATAGGACAATATCCTGAAACATTTTAATTCAGATCATTTTCAACACAGCTGCACATTAGTTTCATTATTTTAATAGCAAACGATTCCCTATATTCTCAGTTTCCACAGGCTAAGGACAGTTTATCCCTTCATCCCCCTTCCATGGCTATGACTGGCCAAATTCCCTCAAACATTCCGACAGAAATAACACATTTTCTTGCACCACATCACTTCTGCATCAACTTGAACCAATCCAATCACCCTAAAGATGGAGCCAGTGGGTTCCTCCGAAATATCAAAACACTGAATCACGACACAGCGTAGAAATCCAAAAGACGACCACAAGTTAATAAGTATATTTATGAAACTGCAAAGCAAAACAGCCATTTTTTTAAATAAATGTCTGCCCACGAAAATTCAGGCAGAGATAGTGGTACATGTTTGTGGTTTTGCAAGGCCCTCTTGTACTCTAATGCAGATATCTGGCCACAGTCAAAAACCACAGTGACAGGGTCAAAGGGTTACAATATATGCTATTGCAGCCCTAACAGTGACTGCATTGAACCAAGGCCCCTCTTGCTGTATATTCAATTTTCCTGGAGTAACAGCATCGCTACACCACATTTAATATTCTGACTTGGCTCATGCCAATAAATTCACAAGTGTTGTATGCTTCATGTTGTGTCGTTGTGGTCATGTTGCTTCCAACAGATACAACACCCCAGAACTGCACATTCATTTATTTATTCATTTATTTATGGTTTATTTAACAGCTCTCAGCATATATGGTGTTGAATGACACACAATAAGAGAATAAAGAATTTGAAAGGATGTAGAAGGCAGCAGTCATGTGCTAATTGAGATCTTAGTCCCCTACTTGCATAGACGGACTGAAAACGAGCATGAAAGACCAGGGTAATTGGTGCATCAATCAGAATTCGAACCAGGATCCTCCATAATATAATACAGTAGCTTTACCCCTTGAGCCAAATTGCTCAGTTCATGCATGTTAAAAAGACAATAATCAAACTGAACACAGGTGTTACAATACCCACACTCTGCCAAACTAAGCAATATACTCACCGTTCCAACTCACAGGCACATGACACAATCCGTAATATCTTACCTCCATAATGTTCATTTCCTGTATGTCTCTCAGAGGATGTACATGTCTTATATTTGGCTCGAAATTGAGTGTCGAAGTCTGAATAATAAAAAAATTGGATACTCAAAATTAATTTAGTGTCATCATTGTAATAAGAAATTATCTTTTCTGGACACGCGTAAAGCCATTTTTGTGTATTGTGGCCAACAGTGATTAATATTAATTTACAATATCCCTCATAAATTATATTTATTTAAAACTACATAATAAAAAAATGAAACATGGCAGTAGCACTATGTTATGGAATTACATTTGTCAGCTTTGTAGTTAGTAACAGTGGAAATGTAACAATTATTATTTACCACGTCATTATCATCAAAATTAATTTCAAATGCCAGGCCAAATTGTTTGTTCCAATGCCATTAATTACCATTTAGTCAATCTACATTCTCATAGCTTTGTCAACATTCCTTTTCCTTTCACAGGTCATAATTAAAAAACTCCATTGGCATCTGACATGTCTACCCCTCCAACTGTTACAAGCACTTATTTCTGGATTGTGGAAGTCCACCTCTAACATTACTAACATTATTAATTCTAATTTATTTCCAGTATTATCACCATTATTATGAGATATTTTTTTAATGCTCATGCAAAGGTTCGGTGTTCCAAAATACATGCGTCTGTGAAAGTAATATGAGCAGTTTGCTTGTGCAGTTCATTTAGCATTGTCTGTTTTTATGGCTACTGAAATTTAAACTGCTCAACGTTACCGTAATCTGTTAATTAATATAAATATAAGTATATGACCAAGCTCCATACTTATGTGCCTGTACGCGAGGGAAACTAAAAATTTATTACTGTGTTGTATTTGGAGTCAAATAAATGAGAGCTGTTAAAAATAAACCAATGTAACAACGCACTCATTGGATACTAAAACAAATTTCTCCAGTACTTTCTGGAACTGTCTTACTCACATGTTCAGACAAATGCATGATCTCATAGACTTTTGCTTTCTTTCATAAAATGTTTTCTATGTGCAGGGTCAAATTTACATATAAGCTAGACAAGCTACAGGTTAGGGCCTCATGCTACAAGGGGCCCCCGTGACGCTGCCTGACCAAAAATCACAATACAAAACAATTACAGAAAGTAATAAAAATGTATGTATGTAATGTGGCATTTTATACTTACCCTTCCACAAGTATGAAAAACTATTAAATGTAAAACTTAGTAGAGGAGGAGGAGGGCCTCTTAAATGTTAAAGTTTCGGGGCCACAACATGCTTAACCTTTTAAAGCCTAGCGGTAACTTTACGTACGACCAGGTTTAACATTAAAAATTTCTGCGTGGTGCCCACAATGCGTTTATGTGTTTTGTACGGATCTCAGAACAAACAGCAACTTTTGCCTTATAAAACATTAAGAGACTGGTTTTTATAACCGAAGTGGAGAGTGTTTACAGCGCGTTACGCACTGAGTCCTTATATAAAACAGATACGCTTCGTCTTTAAAGGGTTAAATCCGGCCCTGCCTGTGTGTTATGCATTTAAGGTCCTGCACCAGCCTGTACTCACTTGGAAGGTCCTGCTGATGTCAAGGAAAGGTGCCCGGTCGAGGGCTGCAGAATTGACTAATCGATGGCTGACAATCAGCATCAACAGACATACTGAACACACCACTGCAACGCTGTATGCGCTGAAACGGCGTCTGCAACACACCAACACAGGTAACTGCATCAACTGATCAAGACAAGTAGAATAAAACTTACTCCACGGAGATGATGGTGGTCACTGGTCTGGTCAAGACACCCTGGCTTTTACGTAAACAACAGGTTTGAGATTCTAACAGCCATGTTGCGTATTCCACAAGCTGTGTAGATGAGCGTGTACCAAAGCTTCGAAGGGGCTTGCTGCTTTCATCTTCTTGGACTACTCCATGCCCAAATGGGTTGTGCCAATTACGATCATGGTTTATTGTTAACCTTTTAAAGCCTAGCGGTAACTTTACGTACCACCAGGTTTAATATTAAAAAATTCTACGCGGTGTCCACATTGCGTTTATATATTTTGTATGCATGTCAGAACAAACAGCGACTTTTGCCCTAAACGACATTACCTGATTGGGTTTTATAACCGAGGTGGAGAGTGTTCACTGCGCGGTGCGCGCTGAATCCTTATATAAAAACGAACACAGTTCGTCTTTAAAGGGCTAATGTAGTTAAATAAGTAAGTAAATTTACAGATAAAAACTACATAAATACATCAAGTATTGCACCATCCCACGTGACAGGCGGAAAAATGTTTCTGCGGTGAAAAGCACAGTAACTCCTCTTGAAAATCAAGAATAAAATAAGCCGAAGCAGCTTAGGAAATATTCAAGGAACTTAGAAAATATAGTAAACGTGTCTACTAGAGTCATTCTAGCTCAGCACCCTTCCTTTCTCCAGCTTACAGAGTCGGATAAAAAACAACCTGGCTTAAATATATGAAGATAAGACTCCACACATTCTTTATCTCACCACCGGAAGGAATTCGGTGAGCAGCTATTCGCTGTTTCCGCTTTATTCACGGAGATTAGATAGGAGATGCGGTCCCCCCAGAAGGCGTATGGACGCGGTGGGTACCTCTGCACGTGAAGCCTAAGTTTCACAAGCTGCAGACACAGACATCCTGACTTAGCTATTTAAATTAATGCAGGCTTTTAATTAAAATTCAAAAGTCCGTTGTCATTCGTCAAACATTGCCAACTGACGTCATGCAGCCCTCTCGCCTGCTCCCAATCTGCAGTCTGAAACATGTGTTGGCTGACAGTGTCGCAAGCCTGCAGTTTTGTTGCCTTCTCCTAGGAATTCTAGAGGAGCTGATGTTAATCTCTGGCATTTCCATTTCTAATGCGGACTTGTGGTACGAGAATTCAGAATTGTGGAGCCCACACAGCTAATATCAATGAAGAATTCAGCGTCGTGAGATCTAGTTAAATCAAGAAGGAAGAAATTCACGGTAGTAGAGCTGGGAAACAAGAAATGTATATAGGACTTTCGGGTGGGAAATGACAATAGAAAATCTCTCGGGAGAATCAAGAGAACGAGGAATTTCTTTATATTTTTAAAAACATCCAAGGTATCAGATTTTCAGAGCAGTGAACATTAAAATTAGTCTTATGGTACGTGACGTCGAGGATTTATTTATTTATTTATTTATGGTTTACTAAAGACCGCGATAAGTGGGGGTTCCTGCCACAACGCCATTGCGGGTCCTCAGGTTGCGGCTGGAGGAACGGCCTCCAGATATAGAGGGCAGATGCGAATATACTGGATACGCAGTCGAGGACATCTGACAAGGGGTGGTCCTTCAGCTTGGGGTTGGCCGAGGTGCTAACAGCTCCTTACCGTAAAAACTTACGATGTTACGCAATATTTCACAAGGGTCAAGTGGCGGGCGCTTGTGAATGCAGTTAATAAACCTTCGGGTTCCATAAAATGCGGGAAATTTCGTGACTAGCTGAGGACCTGTTAGATTCCCAGAAGGACTCTGCTCCATGTAGTTAGTTAGTTATTAAAGAAGCCCCTTAGTACCTTAGGCTAGGCATATGACGTCAAGTGGTGGGATTATAATGACTTAGAAAGAATGTAGAAGGAGGTGGTCTTGGCCTAATTTTGAAGCACTCTCCTAGTATTTTCTCAGAGTCGTCCAGCCCGTTTGGCCGATTTAAAATATGGAACTACCAAATATGAAATTGCAGTGCGACCACCACTCGAGCGTGACGACCGCTCATACTAATCACTAAAGTTACTCGTGCTCCCTGTAGCAATATATACCTACTAACAAACCCCAAGAATAACCTAGTGACATGGCCTTCATATCAATCGACAAAATGGATCAAACCTATATACACGCAAGTACAAAGGCAGCTAATGGAAATCAACTCAACACAAACACAAATGTAACTTACAAATCGAACCATCAAATACACTGCGCCGATGAACACCCATGGACACCTACATGTTTGGGCCCTTACCAGACCATTAACAAGAAGTCATAGCAACCTCAAACCTGAGAAGTTAATACATTCTTCATAAAAGTAACATAAAGTACAATAGCAAACTTAACAGATGACAGGTCTTTTGGACTAAAAATATGTTGGACACAAGAAACCAGGCTTTATGAGTTTTACTTGGAACACCCTGTAGCTAAGAGCTGTCATAAAATTCCACTAACTTTTATCAAAATGAGCTCACAGTACCTGCTACCTGCGATGATAGTGCGGGGAAGTCCTCCACTCCGTGAAACACTGAAACAATGGACAATGACATTATTAGTGTTTTTTACTAATTATTTTTACTTTTTGTGTTCTGAATTTAATGAATATTACCCGTAATTGTTAAAGAAAGGGAAAACATTTTGTACCTTTTTTTATTCTTACAAAAACTGTAAAAATAAGGGCATAATTTTATCTGACAACTGTGGCGGGTCACTTCCCGCCGGCTCGCTTAACTTTATGAAATTCAACAAAACTTCTACGTGCAATGAATGTGTTTGTTAGATGTGACGAATGTCTGCGAGCAGAAGGGGAATATTTTCCAGCACATTCCTTAAATATGACAGTGAAATCCTAATAGTAATGGCGTCACATCAAATTAAAGCGCGCCGATACCAAGTCACGGTAAAATGGAATAGCCGCAAGCGTTGGCGCTGCTTGCCGTCATGCGAAAATGGTCTCAGTGGAGACTGGATGCGAGTTGTCACATAAAATAACGTCCCTGTTGTAATAACAAAGGGTGGTATGGATGATAAGCCCCCACCATTTCGCTTCATGGTGAGATGCATACTTAGGCACAGGGACAGCTGTACTAATAATAGCAACAATACATGTGAAGTCAATATGCTTAAAGTGGCCCATCCCGTTGTGCGTTGAAACAAAACTGTAGTAACAATAAAAGGCCGTACAGCACAACTTCAATTTAACCCTTTAAAGACGAAGCGTATCTGTTTTATATAAGGACTCAGTGCGTACCGCGCTGTAAACACTCTCCACTTCGGTTATAAAAACCAGTCTCTTAATGTTTGATAAGGCAAAAGTTGCTGTTTGTTCTGAGATCCGTACAAAACACATAAACGCAGTGTGGGCACCACGTAGAATTTTTAATTTTAAACCTGGTCGTGTGTGAAGTTACCGCTAGGCTTTAGAACGTTAGTCTAGGTATTTTTTGCAATAACAACCTGTATCGAAAGGTTCTATAACACACACACCTGGCGATGGCACAGGAATAGTGCCGAAACATGTAGTGTATAATTGTGATACTTAACACCTTGAATAAATTTAAGTTGTGCTGTATGGCCCTTTATTGTTCCTATAAAACGTAAAGTCGTCGCTGACCACACCATGAAGGCATACAAGGGAAGAGGAGACATAACTCCACTCATTCTTAATCTCGGAGCTAGATGGTTGTGGTGTTAAGTACAATGCGCCTGTCACTCCCCCAAAGAAAAGAATGTCGCTTACCCACGGAAGAGGAAACAGGGTGTGCCCCAGAGCAGGTACGGAAATTTTAGAGAAAAGAAAAACCTGTTACCCCTACTGGACTCGAACACCGGACCTTCCAGCCTGCAATCTAGTCTGCATAGCGACTACGCTACCCCGCCTTTAGAGGAATTCAATGAATGCCATTACACGAAGCCTACAAGCAACCTATGCGCAATGTATTAACGTAATACGATAGTTTTCAACTGCAGAAGTTTCACGTCATATGAGACAGGAAATGAATAAGGAGTGATTAGTATGTAAGGATTTGAAATGAGGCAGCAAGTACTTATTTATACGTACATCTGTTATTTCGATATTATATTGGGCAGATGGGTAGTTTCAGTCAAACTCCCCATCAGAATGGACAACGTTGGATGCTACGGCTCCAGGCGCTTACTGTACCACTAACTGCATATGGTATCCAGCATTCAGTTAACGTGCTCTGTATGTTACAGTACTGCAGAGTCGCGTGACGATATCCAATGAATATTTCAATGTCCGTTTTAGTTTCTGTGTGGTACAGAATACCACCATCACATGCTACATAATTTTATTGCGCGCGGATCGAAGTTGGAATGCAACGCCAGGATTATAACTGAGCGACTTTGCGTGTCTAAAGAATAATACTTGTCGTTGTACATGAAACTCGCCCTGTACTCCTGCTTATAATGAGGCCACAGAAAGATGTTACATTACCTTCCAATTGCCATGTTACTCTGTTTACAGGAACGTTGGTAGTGATATCAATATATCATCACATACAGACCAACATAAGCACTTTATTTTAGCAAACCAATAAGCCTTCTTCTTACAAAAGTGCTACATATTTCGACCTTATCTGTTGATCACTAGGCTAATAAAAGTACATCAAAGAAGCTCGATTGTACGTAACGACTATCGACTCACAGAATGAGAATTTCATGCATACATTATTAACTGCAGCTAAAACAACTTATATAAGAGTTACGTGTGTAAGTTGTATTTATTACGTTCGTAAAACTTGGCATTCTATTTTTTCTTGACTACAAACAATTTTACATATTTAAAAGTGAAGTTAAAATTCTAAAACTCTACAATTATATTACATAACCTTTTTCAGGCACGTTTGAAAAATTGTGAAAAATGACTATTATCTATGTCATGTAATATGACATAGATACCTATAATTTGGTAGTGATAAATTTCACTAGCGACAAACGTTCTGATGTATCAGACCAGAGGGCACTGGACAGCAATACAGTAATCAGAAAGGAGAAGGCACCCAGCGCAGTCATCCCCACCATCCACGGAACATCTGTCCGTCGCCTCAGCATATCTCTATACTAGTACAGAGCTGCTACTCATGCAATAAATATTGGATACCATAGCCTGTGGTCTCCACCTTACGAAAATAGAATTTATTTGCAAGACAGACGTTTGGAGACAGGCTTTCATATTTTATGCATTAATAACATACTGTATTTTAACATCATAACATAATTTAAACTGCATAAATTTATTGGCACTCTATACTGACCATTGCAGTAAATTTTTAATGTACATATTACCATTCATTGACATACTGTACGCTGCGCACGTCTGTGAAACGTGACTCCCTGACGATGGCTATGATGGTTAGCCGAAACATGTTGCAGTAATAAGAATTGTTGTGCAGTGGGTGGTAATAAGAATTTATAAAAGTTCAGCCCGGTTACAACGACATCGGTTTTTATGACAACTCGCTTACACAGTCAGATATTCTATGGCACCAATTAATTCGTCACTCTTAAACCATAACATTATACTCATCGGTTATAACGACACAAAATATTCAGTCCTTTTCATGACGTTATAACCGAGTTCGACTGTATGTTAAATGTATATATTTCGATAATATTTATTAAACGCTCTGTGAACTCACCTCTCTGATCTTGTGTCACGATCCAGTGTCTGAAACTTACATTTCATGCACTGACAGGTCCATTAAAGTTTTTTTTATCTCCGTTTCCCTTCCTCAGACTGGCAGGCAATTGTGAAAACGCCAGATGTACAGAAAATGCGGACATAAGGGGAAAAAGGTATTGATCTTGACACAGCCAGTGTTATAACACTGCGAAGACGAAGACTTCCTGCCGAATACACTGCCTGATTCCCACGTGTTTAACAATTCCGCATCAACTATTAACTTCTCTAAACTATAATGTCTTTGGTAGGCGGATCTGAATGTCACCGAAAGACATCGGGATCTAGTTAATGATAAGGGTAGTCCCTGCGCGCGTCATACGGGAATATGGGGGAGTACAGGTATAGCTCCATTCATTCTTAACCTCGGCGTTAGATGGGGAAGAGTGGTAATATTCACGCCCAGGCCGTTTTAACCCCGGGAAAAGAGCCACTGGCACCTGGATATCCAGGACAGCTTGTGATGACCCTCTGGTGTATATGTATACAGACACATATACAAATGTTTGTACCGTAATTTTCACAGCCATTAACACCTGTTTGTGACAGGTCTTGCAAATAATCAATATTTAGTTTTATCGATTACAGTTCTTTAACCCATTAAAGACGAAGCGTATCTGTTTTATATAAGGACTCAGTGCGTACCGCGCTGTAAACACTCTCCACTTCGGTTATAAAAACCAATCTCTTAATGTTTTATAAGGCAAAAGTTGCTGTTTGTTCTGAGATCCGTACAAAACACATAAACGCAATGTGGGCGCCACGTAGAATTTTTTAATGTTAAACCTGGTCGTATGTAAAAGTTACCGCTAGGCTTTAAAAGGTTAACAAAACACCCCACTGCTTCGTACTTACAGGCGCAATGCCTGTAGACATGAACCTTATGGACTATACTGTACCACTAACAACCAGACCAGTTACGACCTGAATCACTGCAATTTGGTTAGACAAAAGGACTTCACTTTATACTGCAGAATATAAATAATTCTTATCAGAAGTAAATTTCATTACAGAGGAATCCCCAAGAGGTTTTGACAAAGACTATTCTAGTATAAAAATGCATTACGGTCACCTACATGAAATGTTAAACACAAAAACATTGATTTCTAAAACACACACACACACCATCACAAACTCTCACAATGAGTGATTCACAGTACACCAGTAGCGTGTACTTTCTCACCTTTTTTTATCTATATATAGATACGATCTTAAATTATGAACGTTGGTGTAGAAGCAAAAAATTGTGGGTTTCGCGTCCAAAAGAATATTATAAAGTGCCGGTGCTATCTTTATTGTAAGGCGTCTGTGGGTTTATCTGAATTTCGTAATGTGGCGGGCTGGCTGTAGCGTAGATGTTAGAACACACCAAGACTCTTTCTTTGGTAGAATAAAGGGTAGTAACATATCGGACAGGAATCGGGATAGCTCAGCCAATACAGTGACAAGACAATGAGCTGGACGACAGAAAAGCCTTTATCCGATTCCTGGCATGGGCAAAAATTTTTCTCTAATCGAAAGCAACCAGACGGCTACAGGGGCTTAATCAGACTTTGTCCACTGGGTACCTGGGACTTTGCCCCTGCCATAAAGCACCCAAGGCACGAAACTAGCCAAACGCCTGCACCTAGTGTCGAGGTTAAGAATGAGTAGAGCTATACTGCCACTCCTCCATACGCCTTCATGACGTGCAAAAACATTTTAATTTACCTTTATATCACAGTGAGTACGATGTGTGAATGTACAGTTTCTCCGATACTATCCCATACGTAGAATGAAAGTCGAACACCATGTGCGGTCTGCAATTAGTGTACAGCTTGGAACCTGGAGGTTGGGTAAAATAGGTCAAGTTGTCTCTGAACGTAATTAAGTACGGCGGCAAGAAGGGGTATGCGGCAGTGGAGGTATAACTCCACGCATTATTAACTATGTCCACAAGTGGAAGTGGGTGATAAGCTTCAGGCCCTGACCGCTTTACCCCCGAGGAAAGAGGCGCGGATACCAGCTGGATAAAAGATAGGGTGGGCCCAAGAGGCTGTATGGAAGCGTTGAAAAACCGAACAAAGTAACCAAACTAGCAAATAACTAGCTAAAAAGCAATAAATAAATAAATAAATAAATAAATAAATAAATAAATGCAACCGCTAAGAATGAATAAATAAACTACGTAACTCTGGTTAACCCTTTAATGACCCTGGGTATTAACCAATACCGGCCCAGTGTCGAGTTAAACTCGACAGCGCTTCCCACTGTACCAGGTCCAATGTCGAGCTCAAATCGACACGTCATTTTACAGTGTTTTATGTTGGTTTTCCCTAAATTCCTTTTATGTAATGGGTCATTTTTACTTTAAAGAATAGAACTTTTCTGGAAAATTAATTTGGACAAGAATGTTGGAATCCACAATAATAATTTGGATTATAAAAGGCTAAATTCCAGCTACTGCCCGGGACGGAGAAGTTTTAAATTTGTAGTACCCTTAAATGCATTCACGACCGAGCGGTGTACCGAGGCTGGCAGCACGTGAAGAATTAAAGGTCCGTAGAGTGCACCGAGGACAGCACTTTACGCCAATTTATCAACATAAAACAGCATGTATATATTGAGATCACGAATTCTTTGACGTGACGCCGTTCATTTTGGCACATGGATATCTTCCTACCCATCTCCACGGCGTCACATCTCAGAAGGACTCAATCCTGGTACTGAATGCCCGTTACGACAGTATGACAAGTGAATATATGTCATTAGCCTGTAGCTAAACCAATGTAGAGGCTAAGCACCACCGTATCGAACCATAGCACATGTACAGCTGTTGTGCCTACGTTATCCGGTAACGAACTTAACCGACACATACCGAATATGGATTTCGTATTAGAAGGTAAACAAGGAGAACTGTATATATTTTTGTTACATTATTATCGACAATACAGGAAAGTTCATGGACGCAGATCACTTACAAAGGAAGTAATTACAGTAAATTCTACATACACGATTTCCTTTGTGGAAGAAAAAAAACTTGGTATTTTTTACATAACTACATAAATTTACAACGGGATGGATAGCGTCAAACTGGTATTTTTTTTACCCGACCCGTACAACCAAAATGCAAATATAAATTTCATTTCATCTCTTACGAGTTTAAAGACAATTAACATTACTCTCGCCGATCCCGGTGGCCGTGCGGTCTAAGGCGTGGATCCGCGGCAGCTTGATTTCTGGGATCGCGGGTTCGAATCCTGCTGAGGGCATGGATATTCGTCTGTTGTGTTGTGTGTTGTGTGTACATAGCGGCCTCTGCGACGAGCTAGTCACTCGTTCAGAAGAGTCCTACCGGCTGTGTGTGTGTGTGTGTGTGTGTGTGTGTGTGTGTGTGTGTGTGTGTGTGTGTGTGTGTGTGTGTGTGTGTGTGTGTGTGTGCGCGCGCGCGCGCGCGCGCGTGAGTGAGTGAGTGAGTGAGTGAGTGATCTATAAACGTCAACAATAAGGCGGCGTAGGCTCGAGTTGGACTGCTGCACTACAGAAAAGTAATTACTCTCAAGCACTGTAAACGTTCTTACCTGGTATCACGGATGAATACGAAAGTTTGTTAAGCACTACCAAACAGTGCAACCAACAAGGTACATAAATCCCCGGATCACAAGAACATTTGTTATTCAAACTTTCCTACACGTTTCAGTCCCCCTCAGTCATCTTCAGGTAGACCATTCCAATAACACAGACAGATCTTCAAGTTAAATAACCAATGTACGGTGACCCGCGCATCAGTGTACCTTGTTGGCTGCATTACTTGATAAGTTTGGAGCACACAATAAAAATGTATTACAAACCGTGTAGGCACTGTTTACCATCAAACAAAACAAATATACAGACAAACCCGGTTATAACAACATCAGTTGATACGTCACTTAGTTTATATCATCAGATACTCTGTGGCACCAATTAATTCCTCACTTTTAACCATTACTCGGATAGAACAACACTCGTTTATACTTTACTTTGCTTTACTTAGTCCTTCCCTCTCCTACCTACTTGTTCACAGCAGGTGTCGAGGGTGTTTTTTTGTGATTTTACTTGATCACACCCAAGCACACGCCACATTCGGTAGGACTCCTCTGGATGAGGGATCGGCCCGTCACAGAGACCTCTATCTAACAACACGAACACTGTACAAGACAAACATCCATGCCCCCGGTGGGATTCGAACCCACGATCCCAGTAACCGTTCGGCCGCAGACCTACGCCTTAGACCGCGAGGCCACTGGGATCGGCACACTCGTTTATAACGACACAAAATGTCCAGTCCCTTTCATGACGTTATAAGCGAGTTCGATTGTCTTGTAATTCTGTTACAATATTCCCGACTTGTTTCAAAGCCTCTGGGTCATCATCGTGGGCTTTCTCAGGTTTCTGTTTTGGCTCTTTTCAGCTTTCTTGCGGCATACGATAATTTATCATTGTTCCGTATTGCTTCTGAATTATTTCAGTGCAAGTAGCGGTATATGTCAGTATACCTCTTACATTGTAATGGTTATAAGAACGAAGTTGCCAAACAAATAAAAGAAGCAAAATTTGCCTCGCTCCTTAACCCTTTAAAGTCCAGTGGTTACTATATGTACCATCAGCTTTTAACATACACAAATTCTACGTTCTGCCCACACAGTGTATTTATGTGTTTTGTGTGGATCTCAGAACAAACAGCGATTATTTCCCTATACAGCATTAACTGACTGGTTTTTATAACCGAGACGGAGTGTGTTTACTGCGCGGTACGGACTGGGTCTTTAACATTCAACAATTCTACGTTTTGCCCACACAGTGTATTTACGTGTTTTGTGTGGATCTCAGAACAAACAGCGATTATTTCCCTATACAGCATTAACTGACTGGTTTTTATAACCGAGACGGAGTGTGTTTACTGCACGGTACGGACAGAGTCTTCCTTTAAAGCCCAGTGGTTACTGTATGTACTGCCAGGTTTAACACTCAAAAATTCTACGTTTTTCCCACGCAGTGTATTTATGTGTTTTGTGTGGATCTCAGAACAAACAGCGATTATTTCCCTATACAGCATTAACTGGATGGTTTTTATAACCGATGCGGAGAGTGTTTACTGCGCGGTACGGACTGGGTATTTATATGCCACGTTCTGCCCACACAGTGTGTTTATGTGTTTTGTGTGGATCTCAGAACAAACAGCGATTATTTCCCTATACAGCATTAAGTGACTGGTTTTTATAACCGATG
Organism: Coptotermes formosanus; assembly: GCA_013340265.1. Lineage (NCBI taxonomy): Eukaryota > Metazoa > Arthropoda > Insecta > Blattodea > Rhinotermitidae > Coptotermes > Coptotermes formosanus. Next base: position 1,764,170 of record BLKM01008640.1, on the reverse strand, counting down.
CGGAGAGTGTTTACTGCGCGGTACGAACTGAGTCATTAAATAGACAACCTTTCGCCTTTAAAGGGTTAATTAACGTCTGACTGAGGGTAATTTACGTAAATCAGATAAAAAAGAGGGTCATGAAATTCGGAACCTTGAATATTAGAACATTATGGATCGGTCATACTCTGAGGAAGGGGGATGAATTGATAAAAAAAAAACAAGCATTGGATTGAATCCGCAGGGAGCCAGAAGCAGAGGAAGCCCGAAGCAGACGTGGAAAAGGACCGTTTTGGAGGAAGCAGAAAAATGCGGAAAAACATGGAGGGAGGTTAAGAAGTTGGCGGACAAGAGGGTCAGATGGAGATTCTTCATAAATGCCCTATGTTACTAATGGAATGAAAGGGTATACTACTACTACTACTACTACTACTACTACTACTACTACTACTACTACTACTTAAGAAATATTCCTAACTGGTTTTATATTACCTGTGAAACAAAGTGTAAAACTACAGAAATATGCACGGAAATGCCCTTTCGGAAGGCTAAGTTCTTCCACCTCCCAGAAAATCCTACTTCGCTATGCCGTCATTTATCGTAGGCCTACACGCACAGGTTGAGACGCCCCTGGTATGTAAACTCACTTGTATTCGTCATGAATAATGTAAGAACCCGAAAAAACGAAGTAGTAATTCGCTGTTAGTGTTGTAAAACACGCCCTCGCTGACACACCCGTGAAAGGGAAGACCCCCCACCATGCGGAAATGGGAATCCCAGCTACGACGTGTCACGTGACACCTGTCAACACCACCACACTCCCCCCCCCGCCGACGCCAAACTTCTCGCTCGTGACCACACACGCGCCGTCATTTTGTCGAAGGACATATCTTGCGCTTTTCATTCATGACGAATCCCTTATCATAAACCAAGCTGTAGCGAGTTTTGGTCATCCATTGTAGTTATGTTATACTATAGAATTCTAAGCTGAAATCTGACACTAGAACCGACAGGGTACATGTCAATTCAATTTGTATACTTTCGCTAGAATTCGAGCGTGAACAACGGTAACAGAAGTTTTACAATTTTTTTCCCCATTTCTTCAATGCGAAATATGGAGTGACATGAATACATAAAGGCTGTAACTCTATTGTACTTCACAGTTCCAGTCAGCATTTGTGCATGACTTAACGTCTTGGATGTCATAAAAGTGAAGAGTTATTTCATGAAAGTGAACAGACTTTGCTTTGTCGAACGAGTCTGTTCAGAAAGTCATGTTCTGACGTGCTTTGGATTATTATGGGGTGCTACTGGAATCTCCCGTTTGTTGCCCCTTTCCAAATGATTCGTTTCTTTGCTACAATTACAGAAAACACGACACGCCTTCTGCACGTGTAGCTATCATTTATACACCTACTGCTGGCCCAAGTCAGGTAGAATAAGAGAAGACGGTACTACTACTACTACTACTACTACTACTACTACTACTACTACTACTACCACCACCACCACCACCACCACCACCACCACCACCACCACCACCACCACCACCACCACCACCTAATGGTCTCCACAAATTATGTTAATGTAAAAACATAACTTTCTTAATTTCTCGTAAGATTTTCGCACCTCAATCGCCTTCCCGTAATTTTTTCCTTATACATTCCCCATTCCACCTATTTGTCTCTTTAATAATAATTTATCCCCTTTCCTACGTACCTCTCTCCTTCACGTTAAAAACAATTTATGTAAATATCACTCAGAACATTTTGTTCCAGGAGAATGATAGTGAAAAAGAGCAGTCGTGCTACGTTATTTTACAGATTCTTTCTGAGGTCTGCGTCTTCTGTGAGAGTAAGAAAATATAAAAGAAATTATTCTATGACACGAGACGTTACAATATACGAATGCAGGTGTTACCGAATGACTGATGCGTCTAGACATAAGAGAACAACGCTACGTAAAATATTAACAGTGACTACGTTCTCTGTGACAGCAAACAAAACAAAATGAAACGAAACAAAACAAACAAAAACAAAACAAACAAAACAAAATAAACAAGACAGGAAACGTACGTACAACGTAACACTGAGGCGCGTTCGCGTAACCATTGTTGCCGTGGAAAAGCAATAAGTATTACAGACCCTGAGTGTGTGTCTGTAGCCTTAGTTATCCAGCATGCACAGAACAAGCGCCGTATTATATTGTCATCTGTGGTCTGTCTGGCTGTACCGTATTTTTCCACATAAATGACACGATTTTCAGGGAAAAAAGTTACTGGGCATAAAATGTGTGTTTAATTTTCTCGACAACTGTGTTTGAAAAATTTCTCATTCTAAGAAGAATGCAGCGACATATTATCATAAATGTACATAGGGCTTCATGTGAAGTACCCGTTATTCTCGTCAGCTTTTAATGAAACTTGAATTTTCTCGACAGATTTTCGAAAAATATTGAAATATCAAATTTAATGAAAATTCTTCCAGTAGGACCCCAGTTGTTCCATACGGACGGACGGACGGACGGACGGACAGACAGACACGACGAAGCTAATAGTTGCTTTTCGCAATTATTCAGACGCGCCTCAAAAGTGTACAAATATGTACATACATACATACATGCGATTGTGTTTTATACATAACATCATTATGGCCGGAAATTTAATACAATTAATGAAATATCACCTTTCTAAAAGCATAAAAAATCAGCCACAAGAAATTCTGAAATCTTCAGATTATTGACAGGCGTCAAGTAGCTTTAGTCTGTATGCAGGGTTAACAAGCGCTCCCGCTCCCGCCCTTCATTCTGCACTGGATTTGACAGCACATCAACTGGACTTCTTGCTTATTGGTTGAACACGACCCAGTTTCGCCACTTCAACTGTTTCGAGCTTCCGTAAATCTCGACTGGAAGACAGCTTGATGTTCCGAAAGCAGGGGTGGATAAAGTATTTTTTCAGTGTCACAAACTGAAATGTATTAAATAAATTCTAAAAGGTTTTAACGATGGTGTATAATATTGTGTGGTGATGGGTTTATGGACTTTATCCATCGTCCGAAGAGTAAAATATTAAAAATTAAAAAATTAAAATCACAACGTTTCGGAAGCTGGCTCTGCTTCCGTCCTCAGGTGAACGGAGGGGAAGAAGAGAAGAACACCTACTCAGTTGGGCCCCTTAGACAGAGCTAGCCACCATCACTCCAGTGATTAAAGTGCAATTAAGACTTACGGAGAAGTGGAGGCACAGCGCCCTGCATTCCTAACCTCGGCACAAGAGAGAGGTGATTGGTCAGTTCATATCCTGGACAGGCACACACTGCATAAGATACTGGGTAAATTTCAGATCCGGTTTACACACGGTGATGAAGAATCTGCCACCGCCCATTCCCCGCTCGTCCTTTCCTTAGCCTAGTCACTATACTAACCCGACCTACGCCAACTCATACATTTCGCAATGAAATACCGGTATCCTGAGAAGCATATTCCCAATTGCTTTTCATGAGAGCCGTGTTACACTGAACGAGGAGTAAAACCAGCAACTGTAACGGGAGCGCCCTGCGGATGCGGCAACTTCTTTTACATAGCGGTACAGCGGGGTTGCATACGATACCGTACATTATTTTGTTACGTGAAAATGACCTTCCGTGTCCATGTGAATGTACAGAGGGAATGGCGCTATAGCTCGACTCATTCTTAACTTCAAAACTAGATGGATGTGAGCAGTCAGCTTCACGCCCCGGACGTTTTAACTCTGGTACCCATTAAAAAGAAGCCTAGATAGGCCCTGGAACCGATCTGGATGTCCTGGAGAAGAGAAAGCTTTTGCCCATACAGGAAATCGAAAGAAGATCCGTCGGCTGTCCATCCTGTAGACTACCACAAAAATCTCCCACAGACGGATCTGGGATCGAATCCATGACTCCGCAATGAGACATAAGTGACTAACCGCCTGAGCCATGGGACGACCTTTAAAGACCAAAATTCACCTGTACTGTATTTAAGGATTAAGTCCGTACCGCGCAGTAAACACACTCCGTCTCGGTTATAAAAACCAGTCAGTTAATGCTGTACAGGGAAATATTCAGTCCGTACCGCGCAGTAAACACTCCGTCTCGGTTATAAAAACTAGTCGGTTAATGCTACATTAGGAAGCGATCGCTCTTTTCATCTTCAGATCCACATAAAAGGAACATATTCTGTAGGCAGAATGTACCCTTTTCGTAACGATAAACTTGGCGGTATACTTGTATATAGTAACCATTGGGCCTTAAAGGGTTGATTATGAAACTTAGACGTGCAATAAATAACGAGTTTGTTAGACGTGACGCGTATATGCTAGCCTAAAGATATTTCCAGCGCATTATTTAAATATGGCGTGTAAAAAAGTAATAGTAACTGCAATACATTGAATTAAAACGCGTCGATTGCGACTCACGGCGAAATGGAAAAGCGGCGAGCGCTGTACCACCGTCACGCGCAAGGACCTCGGTGAAATAATGACGCGACCTGTCACATAATATAACGTCCCTGTAAAAAGCATTGCACAGTCGAACTCGGTTATAACATCATGAAAGGGACCGAATATTTTGTGTCGTTAGAAACGAGTGTTTTTAATAATCGATTAGTATAATGATTAACAGTGGGGAATTAATTGGTACCACAGAATATCTGACGTTATAGGCGATATGTCGCATTAACCGATGTCGTTATAACCGGGTTCGACTGTATTTTATATCTCACGAACATAAAACACGAAACAGTAGTCATGAAACGTGCTGCAGGTGACCTACAGTGTCTTGCAGTGTTCTGAATATATTTCTCATCTTCTTCAATGTGTTTCCAGAGACACGTGTATAAGAGTTCATGTCGTGACATTGCTGGTGGCATTTTCAATATTCTCTTTCCCTTGTGACACCTGAGGTTCTCACAGCGGTGGATATAAAGGTCAGTGTCTTCTGGGAAGTGACATTTTGTGGCTTGGAAGAGGCGTAAGAACATTTAGGGTACACTGCTGTTCCCATCTTCAGAGCAGAAGAGTTAAGCTATGCGGCAAAGCAACGTACACGATACAGGAATATGTCATTCAGTAACTAACTAACTAACTAACTAACTAACTAACTAACTAACTAACTAACTAACTAACTAACTAACTCCATGGAGCAGAGGCCTTCTTGAGAATCTAACAGTTTCTCAGCTAGTCAAGAAATTCCCCGCATTTTATGGAACCCGAAGGTTCATTACCGCATTCACAAGAGCCCGCCACCTGTCCCTATCCTGAGCCAGCTCAATCCAGTTCATGTCCTCCCATCCCACTTCCCGAATATCCATCATAATATTATCTCCCCATCTACGCCTGTGTCTCCCAAGTGGTCGCCTTCCCTCGGGTCTCCTCACCAAAATCCGGTATGCACCTCTCTCCTCCCCCATACGTGCCACATGCCCCGCCCATCTCAGTCTTCTCGATTTGATTACCCGAATAATATTTGGTGATGAGTACAGGTCATTAAGTTCCTCGTTATGCAGTCTTCTCCAATCCCCTGTCGCCTGGTCCCTCTTAGGCCCAAATATCCTCCTCAGCACCCTATTCTCCAACACCCTCAGTCTTTATTCCTCCCTCAGTGTGACAGACCAAGTTTCACACCCATACAAAACAACAGGTAAAGCTACAGTTCTGTATGCCCCAATGTTTGTGTTCTCGGATAGCAACCTGGAAGACAAAAGATTCTGCACCGACTGATAGCAAGCATTCCCCGACTTCAATGTGCTCCTAATTTCTTCATGAATGAAGTTTCGATTCTTTAGGGTTGTTCCCAAATATTTGAATTCTTCCACCCTTTCAAAGGATTTACTGTCTATCTTTATGTTGTGATTTTGTCCTGCATTCTGATTTCGAGACCTGTCATTCAGTAACACTGGCCCATAATAACTTCTACTGTACTCAAGGCCTTAAATAAAATGGTAGGAGATTTCCGCAGAGCACACCATTTCTGGCGTCTTAGCTCTGTTATTAGCCATAGATTTTGGACTCATATTTTCAAGAAAAAAAAACAGAAGAGAGGCATACAAGGTTTTGGTGGGGGAGACCTGAAGGAAAAAGACCACTTGGAAGGCTCAGTTATAGATGGAATATTAAAATGTGTTTTCAAGAAATGGGATGGAGAGGCCTGCAATGGATTGATCTGGCTCAGGATAGGGCCAGGTGGCGGACGCTTGTGAGTGCGGTAATGAACGTCCGCGTTCCATAAAATGCAGGGAATTTCTTGACTAGCTGAGAAACTGTTAGCTTATCAGGAAGGACTCTTCTCCATGGAGTTTGTTACTTTGAAGAAAAGCATTCATAATGCAAGTATTTTAAACGTGTCTTTCCGTGTTTCACACAACACAGACTGTAGGTTTTATCTTTACCTTCTGCTTGCATATACAGTGGGAAATTTCTTGAGTAGGTGAGGGACTGTTAACCTCTTAAGAAATATTCCGTTTCAGGTAGTTAGTTTAGTTAGACATACTTTAAATCCGGAAATAAAAAGACTAAGAATAAGGACCCTGCATTTACCACGATTACTTGAATTATAGCGAAAGCCGGAAGTCATAAAATATCCTTGTTGCATAATACAGGGTCATTATTTTATCTGACAACTCGCAAAACTACTTCACTGAGACCGTTTCGCGTGTCGGCAGTCAGCGCAGCGTTCGCCGATATTCCAGCCTACCTTGAGTCGTGTTCCACGCATTTCAGTTCAACGTGTTGCAGTTAATATTACGTTTTTACGCGTCATATTTAAAGAAGGTGCTGGAAATGTTTTCTTTCGACTGGCAGACAGGTTAAAACTCAAACGAGCCGACTGGAAGTGAATAGCCACTGCTGTAAGATAATGTCCCCACACTTCAGATTGCTCGCTAGGAATACGGAAAAAGATATGGAATAACACAGTAACAAGACGTTCGTTACGGTATAAGATAAAAAGGTGAAGTCCCTGTCCACGCCGTGAACGTATACAGAGGGTCAGAGAGGTAGAGCTCCACTCATCCTTAACCTCGACAATAGATGAAGGTGAGTGGTCAGCTTCACGCCCCCTCCGCTTTACCCCTGAGAAAACGAATGTATCCATGAAACAGGAGGCTGGGTGGTAACCAGAGCCGGTCTGGACTTTTGGGAAAACCGAAAATCTCTTACCCTTGACGCAATTCGAACTCTGGATAGTCCAAGCCGCAACCTAGTCACTGTACCGACAATGCTATCCCAGGTCCTTTTTCGACATGGTTAAAAGAACATCACAAAAAACACTTCCCTAGTATTAACCCTTTAAAGACGGAACGTATCTGTTTTATATAAGGACTCAGTGCGTACCGGGCTGTAAACACTCTCCGCTTCGGTTATAAAAACCAGTCTCTTAATGTTTTATAAGGCAAAAGTTGCTGTTTGTTCCGAGATCCGTACAAAACACAAACGCAATGTGGGCACAACGTAAAATTTTTTAATGTTAAACCTGGTCGTATGTAAAGTTACCGCTAGGCTTTAAAATGTTAAACTCACGATTCTTCCGGAGCGTCTGATGAAAACTGAATAAAAAGGAACGCAATGTGCAGTGTACTAGCAAATATAATAGAATTTAACTCTCTGAATTTTAGAATAACTTTCCTTAGTCCCTGTAAGTTATGGGTACAGCTACAAGTACGGGATTTATGCCTAATGTAATTTGGGGGTTTTCTGTGTGGGAGGTTGGCATTCGTGTTGTGCAAACCAAGAGACTTACTTGCGGCTTCCTACAGCAACGCCAGAGAAAGGCGAAACCATATCACAGTAGCAGGAAGACGTAGCAGGTGTAGGAGGGAGGAGAAAGGAAAGGGCTTGGCATTTGAAAGATACCCCCCACTTCAAAGTATAATTTTCGAATGGGAAAGGGGTTGAAGAGTAAGGGGAGTGTAACGCATGGCCTATATAGAGAAGGGAGGTCACATTCCTCGATAACAAGAGAGTGTGGTTTTGTGCCTGGGGGTAAATTCTTCTACTTCTCACCGCAGGGGCATGTTCTGCTGGCAAAGTTACAAACGTACCCTAACATGGCATGGGTTGAAAGGAAATGTTATTCCTCTGCTTAGTTAAAGCATATCGCAATCAATAAGTATGGGATGGTGGAGGTGAAGCCCCACACATTCTTATCCTCGATAATAAAGGTGAGGGGTCAGATTCACTGGCCGGTCGCTTTACTCTCGCGGAAGGAGTTTAGGTGGACACCAGAGGCGATCTGGACGTTTCTGGAGAAAAGAAACACGTCTCTGTCGGGAATCGAACGATTCCTCGGTAGTACAGCCCACTGTATAGTCACTATACTAACTGAGCTACCGTAACATCCTTTACATGCACTCGCATATATCAGTTACTAAACTTTAACCAAACTACCTTTTCTGAAGCGGGACGTTAATTTGATGGCAGAAAAGTTAACTAACTAACGTCATGGCGCAGGGTACTTCCTCAGAAGCTAACAGTTCCTGAGCTAGCCAAGAAATTCCGCGTATTTTATAGAACCCGAAAGTTCATTAACCCATTCACAATCGCCCGCCACTTGTCCCTATCCTGAGCCAGATCAATCCAGTCCATGCGTCCCCATCTCATTTCTTGAAGATACATTTTAATATTATCCTCCCATCTACGCCTAGGTCTTCCAAGTAATTTCTCTCTTTCAGGTCTCCCCACTTAAACCATGTATGCAACCCTCCTGTCCCACATGCGCACACATCTGAGTCTTCTTGATTTGATCACCCGCATATTTGGTGAGGAACACAGAGCATAAAGCTCCTGGTTATGTAGTCTTCTCCATTCCCCTGTTACTTTATCCCTCTTAGGTTCAAATATCTTCCTCAGCACCCTATTCTCGAACACTCCCATCTTATGTTCTTCCCTCAATATGACAGACCGAAAAGATATATACATAAATTCCAATTGCACACTTTTTACGAAGAAGAAGACACATATATAACACACTGTGTCATAAAAATAACATGAGTTTTTAGTATTATGGGGTGGACGATCTGTGCGTCTAATGTAGACAGGGGTAAGAGAGTTTCTGTTTTCCAAAGATGTCTGTACCAGGTCTGGGGCCCACCCAACCTCCTATTCCAGCGTTTCGGGGGTACCGTGAGAAATCGTGGAATCAAGTAATAAAAATCTTTAAATACAGCGGAAATTTTTATCCACCAGTTGGCAACAGTGGACTAATCTCCATGCGCTAGCAACTGTCACTTTGTTTTGATCAGTTCGTATTTAAGGTTACGTTTAGCTGTATTGTGTCCGTTCTTTTCGTATTGTTACAAAACCGCCTCACCTGTGGCGAAGTTTTCTTACGAACTGGTTTCTGTGGATACGAAAAATTATTTTAAGGGCTCCTCCACGAAAATAATTTGAGAAACACTATCCTATTTAATGAGTACTGGGATAAAGCGGCAGGAACGTGAAGCTAAGCATTCGCTTCCACCTACTGCCGAAACTAAGAATAAGTTGAGCTATACCTCTACTCCCCTTTGTGCCTTCATTGGCGTGGACCGGGACATGTTTACTTTGTTTCATTGCAGCAGCAATTAAAATATGCATTACAATACGCAAATACTGTCGAACCCGGCTATAACGACATCGATTTATGCGACACCTTGCCTACAACGTCAGATATTCTGTGGTACCAATTAATTCCTCACTGTTAACCATAACATTATACTCCTCGATTATAACAACACTCGTTTATAACGACACAAAATATTCAGTCCCTTTAATGACGTTATAACCGAGTTCAACTGTAATGTGAAAGACATCAAGTATGTCAAAACAAGATTACCAGCCTTGAGTAAGAAGGTTACAGTAGACATTAGCAGTACTTTACTTGGCTTTATGAACGGAAAGTACACGTAACGTGTTCCAAACAACGAACTCGACCTCCATGGTCTCATGACCATGGTTCATTTAAATTGCATGAAGTGTTACGGCAGCACGGAAGGCATTGCGTAGCTTTAAACAGCGCAATGGGAGGTCACGTTTGTCCGTTTGAAACCCCATATTAGATGCGCTTAGAGGCAAAGAGCATAGACGCAAGTGGACATCGCAGATATCTGATGAAATCAGCGTTAAAATAATTGGAACTGCTGGGTGCAACATCCGATTGCCACAGCAAGCACGTTTGAATGTATAATGTATTTTCAAACCAGACACGCAACGTACGTATAACTTAACATTGTGGCGCGTTCGCATAATATTTATTCCTCTTCGTCTATCCTAATAGCCTGATACCAATTCATTCAAAAAAAAGCGCGCTTTTATGGCGACTTTATGTCGCCGGCACCAATAAACGCTACTGCAGTCTTCATTTTTGCCAGATTTTAACCAAATTTGGATTTTCTTGACGGATTTTAATGAAAAGTAACATCAAATTTCACGAAAATCCGTTCAGTGGTACAGGAGCTGATATATGTGGACAGCTAGGCGAACAGTTAGACGGACGGAAAGACATGATGCAAGTAACTGGCGCTTTTTACGACTGCATGAAGGCGAGGAATAAGTTCAAACCACCTATTGCCTAATACCAACAACGCACATGTTCTGCATCTGCCTTCCAGGTTGCAGAGTTGTGTGCAAAACTATGCGGCCTGTTTTGAAATCTGATATTGAGTTGTCATTAATGGGCTTTAAAACATCGTAAGATTTATGTCAATATAGCATTCCGTTGGGAGACCCAGGCGTAGATGGGAGGATAATATTAAAACGGATTTTCAAGAAGTGGGATGGGGGGCATTAACTGGATTGAGCTGGCTCAGGATATGGACAGGTGGCGGGCTCTTGTGAATGCTGTAATGAACCTTCGGGTTCCATAAAATGCGGGGAATTTCTTGACTAGCTGAGAAACTGTTAGCTTCTCAAAAAGGCCTCTGCTCCATGTAGTTAGTTAGTTAGTTAGTTAGTTAGTTAGTTAGTTAGTTAGTTAGTTAGTTAGTTAGCATTCCGTTTAGGAGGTACAGCCATTTAATATCACGTACTTACATTCCGCGTATAAAGAGAGGCGCGCGCGCTGTATATGTGTGTGTGTGTGTGTGTTTAATTTGTTAACAACCACAAGACTAATGGTAATATAACACAAAAATGGTGACTTAACTGAAAACGCTTGCTGAAAAAGTGGACAAGTCTAACACGCAGATACGTTTCAATTTCCAACTAAACAATTCATTTTAACGGATAACAAGAAAACAACAGATATTAATGATAAATAAATTATATAAATGAAATACAGTATAACTCCAATTATCCGGAATAATTGGGACCGCCAGCTGTCCGTATATGCAGAAAATCCGGATAATTGGATTTTTTTTGGAAATAGACTACGCTGGCAGTTTAAACCGGAAAAAAATTCATAAACGGCTATTTTTAGGCCACATATTTCTTTAGGTACAAATAAAACATTAATACACAACACTTTAGAGTACTGTACTCGATCCGATAACCGGTAATTTCAAGGCAAATGAGTTTTTGTAGAATTCTCGACAAAGTTACCTTAAGGGCTAAGCCGATCCGGATAATTGGCGATCCGGATAACCAGCGTCCGGATAATTGGAGTTATACTGTATTAAACAATCGTGACTATACTGGTGGAACCACTTAATACTGCCGGTTATAGCAACATGGAGACAAACTTACTCCATGTTTTACCGTCACCGATACAGCCCTGTTAAACAGATAAAGCAGCCTAAAACTAACATCATATTGTGTGTGCGTGTGTGTGTGTGTGTGTGTTTGTGTGTGCTTGGAGTGTGTGACAAAGGAAGTGAAATGCAAATGAAGTTAACACACATTGAACTCATTCGCCTCTAATCTTCGCAATCACCGAATTGTGAAAGAGGATTCTATTACACTAAATTACTACGTTTAACCTTTTAGAGCCTAGCGATAACTTTATATACGTCCAGGTTTAACATTAAAAAGTTCTACGTGGTGCCCACATTGCGTTTATGTGTTTTGTACGGATCTCAGAACAAACAGCAACTTTTGCCTTATAAAACATTAAGAGATTGGTTTTTATAACCGTGGTGGAGAGTGTTTACAGCGCGGTACGCAGAGTCCTTGTATAAAACACATACGCTTCGTCTTTAAAGGGTTAATTAACACAGGGGCCTCTACCATACGACAGTCGCTAATTTCAATGCGTCAGTTTATTACCTTATTCACAATCAAATCGAAGCGTACAACTCACATTCTGAATGACTTTTGAAAGTTCAAGTTTTTAGGATGTTAGGCCGTGTCCTCTTATAAAAATTAACGATGTTTCGGAGGAAATTTTTGTCTCCGTCTTCAAGGTATTCTTAGATTACTCAGACCCTGAAGTGACAGAAAGATGCTCTAAAACGTCGGTCAGTAGTAACAAATAGACACAGCGTAACGCCCCAGAAGACTTAAATTTTCGCCAACACCGTTATGAGAAACCCAAGTCTCGTTTGATACACGTATGAAATACATCAAAATATACCCCACTGGTTTTATGCAGACACAGCTCAAAATCGCCAGGAACGTTGATCGTGAAATTTTTTTCCCGCGCTAAATTAATATTCAATTAGTTTCGTAATTATTCTTCGAGTCCACTGGGCCAAGCTGTTTACGAACAATAAATAGCCCTTGATGACTACTACTGCTACTGTCAGATCGATAACTCTGAATAAGTCTGTAATTTGGCTGGTAAATGACATAGTTTATGTAGGCAGTCTACAGTGAAGGTCAGTCAGAACAATTTGTTATAAGAAGTTCATAGTAAAAACACAAGAGTGTCTTTTATTTATCGCACGATGTAGTAGTGAAAGTTTGTCTCTCACATTGTAAAAGAAGAACAGACTCAATCCTATATGCGACGCGAGGTTCTCAAATCGATGTGATTTTCTTTAATGACACCGTATAATTTGGTAGATAGTTCCAAATGTTTCGCAGTAACTTGCTACTTCTGTCTTCAGGGTATAAGATGAATAACGGAAAAAGAAATTTCCTCCAAAATCTTATGTCACATGGAAACGTCATTTTAATTAATATTTACCGCTGTGAGAACCCAACATTTTTATTTGAAATTTGGACCAGTTAAGAGTTTCTCACTGTACGAGACTCCTTCGTTACTATAAGTGGAGATGTCTATGCTGGTCAAATCTGAATACATTTGCTGCGATATTCCCTCAGTAAAGCCAGGTATAACTATAACTAACTAACTCCATGGAGCAGAGGCCTTCTTGAGAAGCTAACAGTTTCTCAGCTAGTCAAGAAATTCCCCGCATTTTATGGAACCCGAAGGCTCATTACCGCATTCACAAGAGCCCGCCACCTGTCCCTATCCTGAGCCAGATCAATCCAGTTCATGTCCTTCCATCCCACTTCCCGAATATCCATCTTAATATTATCCTCCCATCTACGCCTGGGTCTCCCAAGTGGTCGCCTTCCCTCGGATCTCCCCACCAAAATCCGGTATGCACCTCTCTCCTCCCCCATACGTGCCACATGCCCCGCCCATCTCAGTCTTCTCGATTTGATTACCCGAATAATATTTGGTGATGAGTACAGGTCATTAAGTTCCTCGTTATGTAGTCTTCTCCACTCCCCTGTCGCCTCGTCCCTCTTAGGCCCAAATATCCTCCTCAGCACCCTATTCTCGAACACCCTCAGTCTTTGTTCCTCCCTCAGTGTGAGAGACCAAGTTTCGCATCCATACAGAACAACAGGTAAAATTATAGTTCTGTACACCCTAATCTTTGTGTTTTTGGATAGCAACCTCGAAGACAAAAGATTCTGCACCGAATGATAGCAAGCATTCCCCGACTTCAATCTGCTCTTAATTTCTTCATGAATGGAGTTTCGATTCGTTAGGGTTGCTCCCAAATATTTGAATTCTTCCACCCTTTCAAAGGATTTATTATCTATATTTATGTTGTGATTGTGTCGTGCATTCTGATTTCGAGACATGACCATGTACTTAGTTTTCTCAGCATTTACTTCTAGACCAATCTCCTTACTAGCAATAATTAAATCTTCTGCATTTTTCTTTATGCTATGTACGCTTCCGCCCAATATATTAACATCATCAGCATAAACCAGAAGCTGATGTGTACCATTCAATTTCAAGCCCTCCTGGTTTGCCTGAACCCTCCTAATGGCATATTCTAAAGCAAAGTTGAAAAGCAATGGCGACAGAGCATCTCCTTGTTTCAAGCCATTCTTAATAGGGAACGTGTCAGACAGATGTTTGCCTACCCGAACTCTGCTATATGTTTCACTTAGGCACATTTTTATTAACCTTACTAGTTTCATGGGGATACCGAACTCAATGAGAATATTATACAAGACCTCCCTCCTAACTGAATCATAGGCTTTCTTGAAGTCTATGAATAGCTGATGCACTGCCTCATTGTATTCCCATTTTTTTCTCAAGTATTTGGCGAATGCTGAATATATGATCAGTGGTTGACCTGTTACGTCGAAATCCACACTGATGATCCCCAATAATTTCCTCTGCATATGGAGTTAACCTTGACAAAAGCCAGGTATATCTGTCAAATATTCAGACACGCTTTAAACTACGTTAACGACTGACCATAGTTAATTACTGTGCTTGTTAGCTACCACATACTTGGAATTGCCTGTTCCACCTTTCAGCAGTTTGGTGTAATCCGACATATCGACGTACTCTCCCCACCGCTAGGGGCGCCAGCGTCGTATGTCAGGACTCCGACATCTGAAAATATAATACATATAAACAATTAAGAATATGAAAGTCGTATAAAGTGTGACCTGTATTTATAAACTGTGCTCTCCCAAACTGAAACACGTTGTCCTTAACTCTATCGACATATTGTTTCTTAACCCTTTAAAGCCTAGCGGTAACTTTACGTACCACCCCGTTTAACATTAAAAAATTCTACGTGGTGCCCACATTGCGTTTATGTGTTTTGTACGGATCTCAGAACAAACAGCAACTTTTGCCTTATAAAACATTAAGAGATTGGTTTTTATAACCGAAGTGGAGAGTGTTTACAGCGCGGTACGCACTGAGTCCTTATATAAAAGAGAAACGCTTCGTCTTTAAAGGGTTAATACAGAATCTAAAGAATGAAGAGAAGAAAGAGACAGGGATGGGTAAAGAGAGTGAGAAAAAATAAATGAATAAATATTTTGGTTGTCAGTACAGGAATCCTATCCGCCGATGTGTTGGGGGTACACTTCCGGTGTATACGTTACGTTTCACTGCATCAGCTCCCAACTTCCGGTGTTGTGCAGCATAGAATACGAACGAAAACGACACGTTTGCAACACCGATTTTCAGCTCGGGACCACAATAGTTCCGATACATTAAACAAAAGCGATGTCCTTTCACACGGTTCGCGAAATATTCTGCATAAGGTTTCAAACCTTCGTGACGGGGGTTGTTTCAGTTGTGGTCTTCTGAGTTGTGACACCGTGTAGAACTGTAGCTGGATAGCGGAGTGTGACTGGCACCAAAATTGGAACTAATCATTTAATTCTGAAGACAGAAGCGGAATATTCCCCCGACATTTCGTTATCCACCTGCAAGGTTACACGGTGTCAAAACCAAGACAAAAAGAACAGAGGCATACCCCACAGAAACGTCTCCCCGGTTGAAGTTTTGTCGGTAGAACGCCTCTTGATTTTTAACCTTTTAAAAGCCTAGCGGTAACTTTACATACGACCAGGTTTAACGTTAAAAATTTCTACTTGGTGCCCACATTGCGTTTATGTGTTTTGTACGGATCTCAGAACAAACAGCAACTTTTGCCTTATAAAACATTAAGAGATTGGTTTTTATAACCGAAGTGGAGAGTGTTTACAGCGCGGTACGCACTGAGTCCTTATATAAAATAGGTAAGCTTCGTCTTTAAAGGATTAATATCTAAACTCCACAGAACGTACATATCTCTCAATACAACGTTTGTCGGCTGATGTTTATATAGGAAAAATTTATACTAACGTTCCAAACACTCAATAAAACATGTTTAACAAAACTACGTGCATGCAAACTGTACATATTACTGCATACAAAGCAACTGTTTGTTAACAACCATAATGAGTCAATAACAAGTGACATTCAAGTCTTTACTCATATTTATCCCGACATGTTTCAACGCATCACAGCGTTATCCTCAGGGGGTACATATTCAAAAACACGAAAACACCTTTAAAAACTTCAAAAGTCTTAAAAACACTCAACACAGATTTTCATTTATCCGCAAAACACTATGTCTGTTGTCGGCTAAACATTATTATTATTATTATTATTATTATTACATCTAACTACAGTGCAGTTGTTGGAATATATATGGTAACAAATATATCCAAAGATTTTATTAAAACACCCCAACGTGTTTTGAACTTATAAGGTCACATTCAGACAATTTTCATTCATGCATATGTAAGCACGACTGTCAATATTTGGCAACGACCCTGACAAATTGAAATTGCA
This sequence comes from Coptotermes formosanus, assembly GCA_013340265.1. NCBI lineage: Eukaryota > Metazoa > Arthropoda > Insecta > Blattodea > Rhinotermitidae > Coptotermes > Coptotermes formosanus. Next base: position 1,747,710 of record BLKM01008640.1, on the reverse strand, counting down.
TATATGAAAAACTCAATGCTAAATTCGGAGAACGCATGGTACAATCCGTTCCAGAATCTTTTGTCTTACCCTTTTCAATTTAAGGATATAAAAATTAAAATACAAAGAGCTCTAATTTAGCCTGTTCTTTTACATGGGTTTGAAACATGCTGTCTAACCCATCGGGAATACAGTGCTGAGGAAGATATTTGTGTCTAGGAGGGAGGAAATAAGGAGAAGCTGGAGAATAGGGACAACTGACGGGCTTTTGTGCACATGGTAATGAACCTCGGGGTTCAATAAAATGCAGAGAACTCAGCTGTGGAACTGTTAGCTTCTGAAGAAAAAAAGTCTACTCCAAGGAATTAGATGAGTTCAAGTACGCAGTTGTGAAAACGTCTCTCAGTGGCCGTACTGCGTCTTACTGCACGTTAACACACTGGGACGGACTCTCAAGGCCTGTGGGTATTATCTGCAGATAAATGTTCCGGTCTTCATGACATAGGATTACCGTCTCTCTCATTTCACTGAACCATAAAATTGCTTGTAGTAGAAACCCTAATCCCACTGACACCATCACATAGAAGAAAACCATTATTTAGCTGCTTATGTGTCTATGAAGCTTCTGCTGTCGCCCTAAGAGAAAAACATAGATTAACCCTTTAAAGACGAAGCGTATCTGTTTTATATAAGGACTCAGTGCGTACCGCGCTGTAAACACTCTCCGTCTCGGTTATAAAAACCAGTCTCTTAATGTTTTATAAGGCCAAAGTTGCTGTTTGTTCTGAGATCCGTACAAAACACATAAACGCAATGTGGGCACCACGTAGAATTTTTTAATGTTAAACCTGGTGGTATGTAAAGTTACCGCTAGGCTTTAAAAGGTTAATTATGCTTGAAAACAGAGTGCTTAGGGGACCAAACAGACGGGAATTGTCAGGATGGAGGAGAAAATCAGGCCTACGAAAAAGGGAGTTTCAAAATTTACGTCTTCACCAAATGTAAAGGAATTCACATCCAAGATAAGATGGGAATGGTCTGTGGCACGAATGGCGTTGAAAGGAAGTATATTTTTATACGGAAACTTCCTAGAAATGGGCAATTTGTAAGACCTCGAACTAGATGGAAGGGTAATATTAAATTGGATCCTTAAATAGATATGTGTGAAAGTTGAATGGAAACATCTGGCTTAGCACACGGTCCAGTGACGGGATGTTACGAAAATAGAAATTAAATTTCGTATTACATAACAGACAGGAATATTTTAAAACAGACCGGTGGCTATAAAGTCCCCAAGGATACGGCCCTGTGGTGTTAGTTAAAGATACCATCACCAGGTATTAAAATCAACCTCCCAGAACAGTACACGTGGAGCTTGTATTGGACAAAATTGCATTGGGATAGGCTTTCTGTCGAGTACTTCGCTTTTCACATGTCAATTATCATTCCATCATCGCTCCATATTTACATTCACCTCTATTCGGCAGTTGTACAATTCACAGCTCATCCCAAAAACCAAATAAAAATCCGACAAGTAACAAAGATTCAAACATTCTAAAGTAATTTTGAATGTAGATGTTACACGATAACGGAATGCAACGGACTTCAGATTAAGTGTTGTTTTGAGCATGCGCGCTAAGTACAGTTCAAGGAGCATTCATCCCGCTATTCAAACTCACTCCTATGTAAATAGAAGCAATAAATAAGCCTAAAGCTTGCAGGAACGCATCCCAAGCTGTTTGTTTATGCATTTTGCAGCCCGAGTCTCGTCAGGTGTGAACAAGACAGACATGACGATTACGGTAAATCCTGAGACGTAACGCTATGCGACCAACGTTTGGAAGGAACCTGCTGCCTCCATCTTCAGGTAGGAGTGTGAGTAAATTCTTATGAGGCTACACGGCCCGAAACATGTAAAAGGTAAAGCAGTCCCATTACAGGCCTGAACAGGCCCTGAGGGCTCCAGGAGGTTGAGGCTCCCAGATTTCTAGACAATCGGCACATGAAGGTGGTAAGATTGTCAGCCATACGCACCGGCCGCCTTTACTCCCCAGGAAATATTCCTGGTACTTATTTCTGTTACAGGCTGAGTCGACCCCAGGGCCATAGTGCGGCCGGAAGGATTATGTCAATGAAAAATTCCAATGACACCAATTGGGAATCGAACCCGCGACCTTCCGGTTTGTAGTGCAGTGCCTCAACCAATTGCGCCACCTCGTGCCCTCGCCGATATATGTAACAGACTATGACAATATATAGAAATATTTTAAACAAACTACTATAAGTGTATTTTGTTGCACTATTTAATAATTTGACTAACACACGAAAATTATGGAAAATATTAAGACCTTAATGCAATTTAATAGTTGGTAAAAAAAGAAAGTAAAGTTTTCCCTGTCCACGCCATGAGGGATTATAGGGGAAGCAGAGGTATAGCTCCCCTTATTCTTAACCTCGGCACTACATGGTGGTGAGCGGTAAACATCACGTCCCGCCTGCTTTAACCCCGGGAAGGAACCCAGGTACCAATTCAATTGGTTGGTGGATGGGCCCCAGAGCAGGTCTGGACGTTTTGGAGAAGAGAAATCTCTTGCCCTTAGCACGATTCGAACCCGAACCCCCCAGCCGGTAGCCTAGACTATATATCGACTATGCTGTCCGTCTGACGACGTTGTCAGTAATTGAAGAGGATATAGCAGTATTAGGGTTTGGGTGAGGAAACCTAAGGGAAGACCATTTCGAAAACCTAAGCGTAAATAGTAGGATAATATTAAAATGGTTCTTCACGAAACAGAAAGGAAGTGCTTGGAATGGATTGATCTGCCTCTGGATAAGGAAATTTGGCAGGCTTTTGTGAACACGGTAATGAATATTTGAGTTACATCAATTACGGAGAATTACTTGAGTAGCTGAGGAACTGTTAGATTCCCAAAGAAGGAAAGGGTCTCTGTGTGACAGGCTGGCAGCTAGCAAAATAATGCAAGAGTGAATCAAGACCTCATGCACTGAAACTGACGTTTAAATTAGAAGCCATGTCATGTCATACAGCGGTAATTTGACAGGCTTAACTGCTGAGTCGCGAGTGTAATCTGATCGATGATGTTTGCTGAATAAACAAGCCACTTTATAAGCCTGGTTTTGTTCGCTGTACATCCGGTCAATGCTGCATCGTAACGCGTCACGTACTCTGCGGTGCAAAATATTTCTTGTGGCCACTTCGTATTCCCGCGTACTTTTTCTTGCAGCCTCTTACAGTGTTATAAAATGTGGACTGCACGCTGTCATCGACAGCAAGTGCAATGTCAGGGGAAATAACCCACAAACTACGTTCACTCCTTTTTATTTACTCCACACTGACATAAAGTGTTAACTATCGTAGAAGCGCACCCAACGGGGAGGGGGACGGGGGGGGGGGGTTGCCGGGGTGCAGCCCTCCCAAACTCCCTAGAATCGAAATTTTAAAATCACAGATTTTGTAGATGTT
>BLKM01008640.1:1675236-1729321 GCA_013340265.1 Coptotermes formosanus | reverse complement strand
ACCACCACCACCACCACCACCACCACCACCACGGCCACTGCCAGTGCCACTGTCACCGCCGCCGCCACCACCAAAAACAACACACCACTCAACAAGGTCACTGACACACATATCAACCCACGAACAGCCATGCCCACACGGTGATGATTTATGAACTTGCTATTTTCCAGTGACAACTTGAATGCAGCTTCGGTATTTGAAACCTGTTCCTTCACTGTAGCCGAGTTACAGCATCATAAAAACAAACTGGTATTTCCTGTAACAAATTTTTACATATTTACATATTTACAACGTACCGATACAAGAATTACTCCGTCCTGACAGTTACTGACCGCATTTATAAACGGGACGGGGCTGCACGTCAGACGTGTTCATTTTCTTCGGATAAACGAAAAGCAAGAAGCGGATGACTTATTCCAGCCAGGCCTTTCGTACCTGAGTTAACCCTTTAAACACGAAGCGTATCTGTTTTGTATAAGGACTCAGTGCGTACCGCGCTGTAAACACTCTCCACTTCGGTTATAAAAACCAGTCTCTTAATGTTTTATAAGGCAAAAGTTGCAGTTTGTTCTGAGATCCACACAAAACACATAAACGCAATGTGGGCACCACGTAGAATTTTTTAATGTTAAACCTGGTGGTACGTAAAGTTACCGCTAGGCTTTAAAAGGTTAATAAACCTATTAACTTCAAAGGGCAGAGTCCTTCTTCAAAAACTAATAGTATCTCAGATAGCCAAGAAATTATGATTGTACCCATCTAGTGGCAAGTTCGATATACAGTCGAACCCGGCTATAACGGCACCTTGTCTACAGCGACAGATATTCTGTGGTACCAATTAGTTCCTCACTGTTAACCATAACACTATATACTCCTCGGTTATAACAACATTCGTTTATAACGACACAAAATATTCAGTCCCTTTTCACGACATTATAATCGAGTTCGACTGTAATTTATAATGTGACTGCGTAAGCGTACACCCGCCCCCCCCCCCCCTCCACTCGTCCCGCCCCAAAGGAACGGGTGTGGTCCATAAGCTTAAGTGTGTCAGAACTCGCACAAAACAGTAAATTTCGCATGTGTGTCATCCCAGTATGCACTATACGCATTCTTCAGAATCGCAGGGAATGCAGACACGAACATAAGAAAGGCAACAAACTAGCAAATGCTGCAGGAGAAACGGCTTCGACGTGTCTTCGTTCTCTGTCTTTCTACCTGATCATCCGCTGCAACAGATGCTGTAAATTAATTGGCCTTCAGTTGTGTCTTTACTTTACGTAGTCCTTCCCTCTTCTACTTGTTCACAGCAGGTGTCGAGGGTTTTTGTGATTTCACTTTATCACACTCAAGCACACACCACAGTCTGTAGGACTTCTCTGGCCGGGGGATCGGCCCGTCGCAGAGACCTCTACCTAACAACACAAACACTGTACAAGACAAACATCCATGCCCCCGGTGGGATTCGAACCCACGATCCCAGCAAGCGCTCGGCCGCAGCCTTACGCCTTAGACCGCGCGGCCACTGGGATCGGCGTTATGTCTTTCGCTTTAAAAATAACTGTGACATGAGGGAAGAATCGAGAAGAATGAGATGGGTGAGGCATGTAGCACGTATGGGGAACAGAGAGGTGCATACAGGATTTTGGTGGGGAGAGCTGAGGGAAGGCGACCACTTGGGAGACCCAGGCGTAGATGGGAGGATAATATTAAAACGGATCTTCAAGAAGTGGGATGGGGCATGGACTGGATTGAGCTGGCTCAGGATAGGGACAGGTGGCGGGCTCTTGTGAATGCGGTAATGAACTTCCGGGTTCCATAAAATGCGGGGAATTTCTTGACTAGCTGAGAAACTGTTAGCTTCTCAAGAAGGCCTCTGCTCCATGGAGTTAGTTATGAGGGAAGACTGTTCAAATTAACAACCTGACGTAGTGGACTTCAGCGATGCAGCGAACTATTGCACTGATTGTCTCCTACTTACACTGAGGGCCAGGCCGAAACATGTGGGTGCCCTAAGCAGGTTAACAATTGGGCGCACCAGGCAGTCTAATAATTTGGCTCCGCTCCAAACTGATATTTTTTAAACTTTGTCGGCCTAAGACAGGGCTGGCAAACATTTTTTAGGGAACATGCCCAAATTTCCAACCATTTTCAGTGAAATTCTTTCGCATATGGAAACCTGAGTTAACTAGCACCATATCTCCGATGATTCCAGTGACGCCTTAGCGCTCCTTATAGGCTGGCATCCCGGGCAGCTGTCAGGCTAGCCCTACCCTTATTCCAGCCGTTATTATTATTTTTTCCCCATGGCGCAACAGCCCCTAGTGGGCCAGAACTTCATCACTATCGAGGCTTCACGATCATACTCAGGCACACCAGACTCGGTATGACTCCTCTGGACGAGTGATCAGCCCAACGAACAGAACTCTACCTGACAAGACACCAGAGACAGACATCCATGACCGCGGAGGGTTTCGAACCCGCAATCCCAGTAAATGAGCAGCTGCGGATCCAAGCCTTATACCGCGTCGACCCTTATTATACTGTACGGAAATACAGAGCTGTGGGGCTAATGACTGTGATTCGTTGAAACATTTCTGAAAGACTTACAGCCTGTGTGGAGAGTGACACTTGTTTACATTAAGCGGTGAATATTAGAAGGGTATTTGGTGCGATGTTTTATTTTTACAAACAACAGGAAACTTTGGATTTCTGCGTCATGTAACACATGTATCCCGACGTTTCGGAGGCACGTATTAATATATGAAAGGGAAATAAATAAGCAGGTTGCACAAAAAATAAGTACGATATTATATCAAGTATTTACTAAGAATTTAAAGCACAGTAGTACCACCTGCTTTAATATTAACCGTCTACTGACCTGTGGTTACTATATGTACCAGCGGTTTAACCTTTTAAAGCCTAGCGGTAACTTTACGTACCGCCAGGTTTAACATTAAAAAATTCTACGTGGTGCCCACATTGCGTTTATGTGTTTTGTACGGATCTCAGAACAAACAGCAACTTTTGCCTTATAAAACATTAAGAGAGTGGTTTTTATAACCGAAGCGGAGAGTGTTTACAGCGCGGTACGCACTGCGTCCTTATATAAAATAGATAGGCTTCGTCTTTAAAGGGTTAATATTAATTCTAAATTCTGTCCACAGAATGTATTTATGTGTTTTGTACGGATCTCAGAACAAACAGCGATTATTTCCCTGTACAGCATTAACTGACTGGTTTTAATAACCGAGACGTAGAGTGTTTACTGCGCGGTACGAGCTGAATTCTTATATATATTTCATGTTAATCTTGGCCTCTAAAGGGTTAATAAGCACTACATTTTACATACGGTGTATGTGTTTCTGCTGATGCTCTGGATAAACAACAATTAATACTCTAAACATTAACCAAACGATCTCTGTAATTGAAACGCAGTGTTTTCTGTGAGGTAGGCAATAGTCTTTTAAAAACATTTTAGATGTATTTCGGGCTTCAGAGTGTTATGTTGTATTTGACGTGTATGGTATGTAAGAATCTAGTGCGTGTTATACACAAAACTGAGGGATATACAAACGTACATTAATTACTCTTTTAATACTGTGTTAATGCAAGCTGTTCAGCCCAAGAAGCAACCAGTTTGTACATCAGCTAGCAAAGTCCGTCGCAAAGTTACGGTGCTGCACGCAATTACGGGACGTAAACTGCTCGCTAGCTACATTACAGAGTACTTGTTCTTATTTTTACAGCAAAAGGGCATGTTTCACCCAAGCCCCTAAAACGAATGAATATATCGCTCGCAGATTCCAAGAGACTCTCGCAAATATAATTTCCACGCTTTCCCTCAAAGGTGCTTGCCCTCATTTCATTACTTGTTTCAACTATAATGTCGTAAAACGAGACAATATCTTGTGTGGGCGTTCTTAAGTAGCCAAAAAGAGGCGGATGGCGTGGGGGGGGGGGGGGTTGGGTGCCGTGGATTAGGCGGTTAATTGCCGGCGAGAAGACCCGGGCTCAATCCTGTACTAGTCCACGTGGGATTTGTGGTGAACAAAGTGGCACTGGAACAGGTTTTTCTCCCAGTACTTCAGTTTCCCCTGTCAGTACCATTCCACTAATTTTCCATACTCATGCACTTATCCGCTACAGACGCAGAGCGTCGTTAATAACACTTAAAAGTAATCTGGGTACAACGTACGGCGGTACAATAAACCCGAAGCTTCCGGTGAAATAACTTCCGCATTTGTTAGGTCCTGAATTTGATTCTGTGGCCCGAATAAGGACACCTGAGTTTCTCAAAGCGGTGCTGCGCACCTTTTCTGCGCCCTATTGTCATTTGTGGTGTGTCCGGCTCTACCGTATTTTTCTACATTATCTCATAAACGGCACGATTTTCGGGAAAAAAGTACTGAATATAAAATGCGTGTTTTGATTTTCTCTACAACTTTTGTCTGAAACATTTCTCATTCTAAGAAGAATTCAGCGAGATATTATCATAAATGCACATAGCTCTTCATGTAAAGTGCCCTTCATTCTTCTCAGATTTTAATGAAACTTGAATTTTCTCGACGGATTTTTGAAAAATTATCAAATATGAAGTTTCATGAAAATCCGTCCATTGGAAACCGAGTTGTTCCATGCCGGCAGAGACAGGCAGGCAAACACGAAGAAGCTAATAGTAGATTTTTCGCAATTTTGCGAAAAGCGCCTAAAATAAGTTTTAAAACATATAAAACGTTAGGGTGTGGGTTTCTCTACGTCACACAGTTATTCTGAAACTGCTTACAAGCTGTGAGCTACCATCTTTACAAAATCAATTACCATGAGCAAAGAATTTGTAATACAACCATCTGTTTACAGCATTTGCAAGCATAACCTTGTGATGCAGGTGAAAGGGGTTTTCTTGCACGTTTCCTGGTTTTGGTTTATGATGTGCGACGCCAGGCGATCGATGAGTTGAAACCAGACGGATGCATCCGTGCATCTAGAGTCCTACTTTCTGAATACGACTTGATATCACCGACAAGAATAGCTCAACCGTCATGACCTCTATTGTCAAGTTGTAAGATTTTTTTCATCAGGATACATCTGCGGTTAATCCTAGAGTCAGCACTGTGAACACCTCGTTATAGCATTAACATAAACACACTGCTTCCAAACGGACTTCTGTGTAACTCTCCGGACGCTGACTGAGATACAATTTGTACTACTGACAGGCTGCAGCTGTCGCATATTTAAAATACCAGCCTAAGCACAGAAGTCATGGAATGGATTCGTCTGGTGCAGGGTAGGGACAAGCGGCGGATTGTTATGAACATGGATATAGATGCTAAGACTTTATATCACTTACGGATTTAAATAACAATTTTAACCCTTTAAAGATGAAGCGTATCTGTTTTATATAAGGATTCAGTGCGTACCGCGCTGTAAACACTCTCCACTTCGGTTATAAAAACCAGTCTCTTAATGTGTTATAAGGCAAAAGTTGCTGTTTGTTCTGAGATCCACACAAAACACATAAACGCAATGTGGGCACCACGTAGAATTTTTTTTAATGTTAAACCTGGTCGTATGTAAAGTTACCGCTAGGATTTAAAAGGTTAATACACGGTATTACATCGAATTTAAGACGTCATTTGGTTTAAGACACAGACCATTATTAAAAACAGATTTTCAGGCAAAAAATTTCGATGTCTAAAGGAGTAAATATGTTCTAAAGGAGTTTTTTTAACGAACTATAAACGTTCATAATGTATTTAAAACGAAATATGATATCCAACTAAACCGCTAGAGGCGCTGACATCGGCGAATTTGACGTTCTGTACGTACTGTGTGATACGGCACCATTCATTTTGCATTCACAATTTATTTGCGCGCGTCGACAATACCCCTCCTATACATCCCACACCTCCTCGGTTACCCTAACAGACTTGACACTATTTCACTCGAAAACTGCGCTTGTATGGTTGTTTAAAGTCGCAGATAAACTGTACACAGGTCTTCGTGTAAAGTGTCCCATATTTTTGCCGGATTTTAAATAAATTCGGGTGTTCTATACAGATTTTAATAAAAGTTTCCAATACCAAATTTCATGGAAATCCGTCCATTCGCAACAGGAGGTGATAAATGTGGACAGCCAGACAAAGGGAGAGATATGGCGCGAGTAATTGGCATTTTTCACGAGTAGGCGAAGGCGACAGAGAAAAAGAAAGACCTTGAATAAGAAGACAGGAAGTTCCTTCGACACGACAGTAGTTTCTAACCATCCAACATCGTAAGACACCAAGAATACTGTAGAGAAAAATCACAACGAAATAGAGTCGAACCCGGTTATGTCATGAAAGGGACTGAATACTTTGTGTCGTTATAAACGAGTGTTCTTATAACCCAGGAGTATAATGTTATGGTTAACAGTGAAGAATTAATTGGTATCACAGAATATCTGACGCTATAGACAAGGTATCGCATAAAACGATGTCGTTATAACCGGGTTTGTACTTACGTACGCTGAATAGGCGAATGTTTCAGATGCGACCGGAAAGAAAAAAAAAACATAATGAGGACATCGCTAAGGTTTTGTGTGAAATAAGAAATATTTAGGTGCAAACAAACACCGCCCTCTGTAAGTCTGTATGAGAACTAAAGTTGGTAAAAGTGTTGGCTGGTGAAGACGGAGGGTCCTCTAAAGGCAGAGCTGGTCTTGGGGCTAGATCGATACACTTTATCTCCACCCTAAGCATAAAAATAATAGGCCAATGGCGTGTTAATCTCTACAAAAAATCTTCTGACCCACTCGTCAAGTTATGTAGCTTCTACAGAAATTTGACAACTCAGCTTCTGTGATTTATGAAGCGGTCGTAACCTAATTTACACTCCCGGCATTTGCACGGATCGAAAGAGAAAACCACTTCACTCGTGACAGTTGATTTTTGTACTGTTATTTAAACCTTCAAAGACAATGGGGTTTAAATTACAAGTAGTGTCCAGGCTGGATGGGATTTTTGGCGCGTTCGCACACGTGCGAAAATCGTCCATTACCTTCATCATGTCTGTCCGACGGTCTGTCTGTGCGCATGCATCAGGGCGGCTCCTACTGGACGGATTTTCGTGAAATTTGGTATTGGCAACTTTTATGAAAATCAGTCGAGAAATTCCAAATTTGGTTACAATCAGACAAAAACATCGGGCGCTTTACATAAAGACATAAGTATGGCTTATTGTTTCCGGCGTCATAAAATCCACATAAAAGCGTTCCCTTCGAGCGAAATGGTATCTGGCTGTTAGGATAGCCGAGGAGGTAAAAACATTACGCGAACGCGCCACGTTGTTACGTCATATGTACACTGCCGTTGTTGTTAATTTATAGTAATCTTAAACGCATTCACGGCCTACGGTGCACCGGGGCTCGAAGGACGTAAAGAATTAAAGGTCCGTACAGTGCATCGAGGCTGGCATTCAAGTTTTGAACCCGGTATCTTCCGAATAAAAAGCAGCAATGTTGGCCAATCAAACGCGCTGTCGTCTTTGTGTTATTTAACGACGCCGATAGTGTATAATATCACATAGCATCAGTGATAGACGAATGAATAAGGAGCAATGGTGGAATGATACTGAGAAGGGACAAAGGAACTACACGGAAATAATTTGTCCCAATGGCACTCTGCCCGTCACGGATCCCACATAAACTGGCCTGGGATCGAGGCGGTGGGAGAACGACAAGCAAACCGCCTGACACAAGGTCCAGCCGGCCGCCATCTTCAAATATCATGCAGTTGAAACATCGTCATTAAATAAGACTCAACCATAAAGCAAAAAAGTAGGTAAATGTATCCCTCTCTACGCCATGCAGGCATATAAGTGAAGTCGAGTCATATCTCCACTCATTCTTAACCTCGACACTCAAGAGGTGAGTGGTCAAATTCACGCCCCAGCCGCCTTACCCCCGAGAAAGAATCCCCGTAGTCATTAAATAGGAGGCTGGGTGAACCCCGGAGGCGGTCTTGACGTTTTAAAGAACAGAAAATGTCTTGCCTTTACCGGGATTAGTACCCATGATTATCCAGCCCATAAAGCAAAGCAAGCACGGTAAAACAATCCCACCACAGGCCTTGAGGGTTCCAGTAGACTGAGGCTCTCAGATTTCCAGACAATCGGGACATGAAGGTGGTAAGGTTGTTAGCGCTACGCACCGGCCGCCTTTACCCCCAGGAAATATTCCTGGTACTAATTTCCCTTCGAGGCTGAGTCGACCCCCCAGGACCATAGTGCGGCCGGAAGGAGGATTATGTCAATGAAAAATCCCAATGTATTCATTGGGAATCCAACCCGCGACCTTCCGGCTTGTAGCACAGTGCCTCAACCAATTGTGCCATAGTAAATATACAGACTGCAATACGCCGGCTCAAAACTCAATAATGAACGATATTTAGTTGGAGCTGTGTCGAAATTACGATTTTCGGCAAAAATATGCTCGCCCTATAACGCAGATATGGGGTTGGTATTTTATTCCGTGAATTTCCTGTGGCTCTGAACAACGTGGGTATTATTTACCTTTTAAAGCCCAGCGGTAACTTCACGTACCACCAGGTTTAACATTAAAAAATTCTACGTGGTGCCCACATTGCATTTATGTGTTTTGTACGGATCTCAGAACAAACAGCAACTTTTGCCTTATAAAACATTAAGAGACTGTGTTTTTATAACCGAAGTGGAGAGTGTTTACAGCGCGGTACGCACTGAGTCCTTATATAAAACAGATACGCTTCGTATTTAAAGGGTTAACGCTGGCTTTTGAACTAAAACGGGCAGAGACTTGATTTATACATTTCGTTTCCTGGTCTGTAATTCAGTGTCTAGTAAGCACAGAAAAAGGAAAACAACAGACCTCTGAAACAATGACTTTAGAGCTCCCGTTACAACTTTGCCAATTAGCAGTTTGTACCAGTCAACTCCATACACTTCGAACTAAATTCTGTTGCCCTCTTCCTGTTTTGCAGCATTAAGAATGTATCAGGAAACTTAAGTAACTAAGTTTTGGGGTTTCACATCAACTTCGTTAACTGTGCACAGCTACAGGCCGTCTCGCAGGAAGGCCACAGAAACACAGGACACAACATAAAGAACGTCTTCCGCTGCAGAACAGAGTTCTTGTTAAGAAGTTGACAGTAACCCAGATACTCGAGGAAATCCCCCCCCCCCCACCTCTGAAGGAACCCCAAGTTTCATTGCTACATTCACAACAGCCCGTTACTAGCTCCTGTTCTGAGAGGGATAAATTCGGCCACATCGTTACAGACTATTCAAGATTCATTTTAATATTATCCTTCTGTGGACGCGCTAAGTCTCCCAAGTGATCTTTTTCATTCTGGGTTTTCCACGATATTTCTGCATGCATTAACCTTTTAAAGCCTAGCGGTAACTTTACGTACGACCAGGTTTAACATTAAAAAATTCTGCGTGGTGTCCACATTGCGTTTATGTGTTTTGTACGGATCTCAGAACAAACAGCAACTTCTGCCTTATAAAAAATTAAGAGACTGGTTTTTATAACCGGAGTGGAGAGTGTTTACAGCGCGGTACGCCCTGAGTCCTTATATAAAACAGATACGCTTCGTCTTTAAAGGGTTAATCTTACCATTGCGTGCTGCGCGCTCCGCTAATCTCATGCACATATCTCCGATTACGTCCTTGGATACGCGCAGATACAGAGTTTTGACATAAGGACTATCGTGTATACCTAATAGTATTCCTTGGAGGGGGGATCGGACTACTACAGGGATTTTCTCTACACATAAAAACACCAACACACCGGATGTCCCTTTTATCTTGGCCCTGATCAAAGCACTTGTAACAGAAAGTCCCGGCACATGCAGGCTTTCCATGCGATAAACCCATGGTGTTCAGGGACATCATAAATGGGACAGTGTAGATCATATACAGAGCGAAATTCGAAGTGTGACAATCGCCGCGGAGACATGGATTCGATACCAGGCAAGTCCATATAGTCTGTGTTATACAAAGTGGCACTGGAAAAGGCCCCCCCCCCCATACTTCGGTTTTTCCCTGTCAGTGTTATTCCACCAATGCTCCAACTCCTTCATTCATTACCGACACTATATAATCTTAGTAATTGAGGACGTCGTTAAATAACTAAATAAAGAAGTTTCAAGGTCTCGAAATCCCAAGAGTTCCAAGGTCAAGACCATTGATCGCGCAACCACCGTCATCATTTGATATAGTAGTCGTACAGGGATCAATATTTATAGGCACAGCCTGCTGTGGTATTCAGATATACCGCATTTTGCCCACAGAGTGTGGTTGGATGTTTCGTTATGATACTCTAATTGAATTCCCTCAACGGCTGGCACTAGTATACTGGTGTCTCAACGCACTCGGTAAGATACGAGGTGAAGGTAGACACATTATATTAACCCTTTAAAGACGAAGCGTATCTCTTTTATATAAGGACTCAGTGCGTACCGCGCTGTAAACACTCTCCACTTCGGTTATAAAAACCAATATCTTAATGTTTTATAAGGCAAAAGTTGCTGTTTGTTCTGAGATCCGTACAAAACACATAAACGCAATGTGGGCACCACGTAGAATTTTTTAATATTAAACCTGGCCGTATGTAAAGTTACCGCTAGGCTTTAAAACGTTAAAGTGGTATTCTATCACCATGTTTATGTTCGCGAGTTCAAACGTACGCTAAGAACGCTCTTCTCCCTTTAAGCACAAGACAACTGAAGGCCTCAAAACTGCCACATATATTATGTCACAATATGTCTTATCAAATACGTCAGAAAAATCCTAATTTTATTTTATATTTCTCTTCTTCTTCCTCCCTCAACGTCACGCATTCGATTTCTAAAGAATGTTCCAATTCCAAAGTTCCATGATTGATGGGACCATTCTGTCAGAGGTCTTCCTTAACCTCTTTTTCTCTTTTGGTGTGTATTTTAAGATCCCTTACCAATTTTTAACCTTCTACTCTTCACATTCCTTAAATCTCATCGTGTCACATATTTTCTTATTCAATTTAACGAGTTTCGAATAGAAATGAAAATATAATGTAATATTGCATACATTAATAGTTCTATAAATACATCAGTATTACCAACCTAGTTTTACTTTATTTCTCTGAAGAACTTTATTAAGAATACATTCTCTGTAGTTTAAAACTGTCTAATGTAACTGCAAAGTTTCGCATCTTCCCCATGCTTGTAACTGTTGACATACAAACAAGATTTCGTGGTATACGTCTTGAAGCTTTCGTGGCAATAAATTCCAATAAAGTCCTCTAGGGCTGACAGACGCGTCAGGCAATTTTAATACACCGACGTTTCAGAGACTGATTTCGTACCAATTCTCAGGGTACTGGGACATGTCTCAGTACCCTGACGCGGCTGCCAGCCCGAGAGGATTTTACTGCAGATTTCATGGTCAGTACATAGGTATGTTAACCTTTTAAAGCCTAGCGGTAACTTTACGTACGACCAGGTTTAACATTAAAAAATTCTACGTGGTGCCCACATTGCGTTTATGTGTTTTGTACGGATCTCAGAACAAACAGCAACTTTTGCCTTATAAAACATGAAGAGATTGGTTTTTATAACCGAGACAGAGAGCGTTTACAGCGCAGTACGCACTGGATCCTTATATAAAACAGATACGTTTCGTCTTTGAAGGGTTAATAACATATCTCTGTATATGTCTGTACCAAATTTCACTTACATCTCCATGAAACTGAAAGCTAAAGAAAAATTTCGCATGATAGCCATGTTGTTATTTGACATTAAAAAAAATATATATCACCTTTACAAAAGCAACATACCTTTCTATAATCCATTTCACGGCCCATAAATATGACTTACTACTGTTGCCCTCCACTTTGAAATTCCGCGCGTCCGCCATGTTATATTACAGGCTCTACGGAATTATTATGTACATGGTTGCCGTGACTTACAACAGCGTAATGTTCGTGCCAATTTTCGTCAAAGTCGGTCAGTTGGTTTAACAGTTGAAAATGAGCAAACACATACACACTACACACTTTTAAGGTGCACACAGGCACACGGTAATCTCAAAAGCACGCTTTCTTTCCTTCTGAGGAAGCTGGCAAAAATGTTTAATCTTCAACTGATGAATTTATTCTGGCGTTTGTTTACTAACCTTGCACTTCACCCACATAAAGCCAGGAACCTCTTTATAACGTCCTCATCAGCTAAAACGAGAACTGTAAGAGGCCCTGGCCAGAGGTGTCAGAGACAACAGTGGATTTCCTTAAAGCAGGACGGTTGCATGAAAACTGTAAAGTTACTACCTGGCACTTGGCAAATCAGTAAAAAGAACAGTTGTGCCTGTCCATGCCATGAAAGCATATGAGGAAATAGAGGTACCTCCTCCTCCTCCTCCTCCTCCTCCTTCTTCTTCTTCTTCTTCTTCTTCTTCTTCTTCTTCTTCTTCTTCTTCTTCTTAGATGGCACTACAGTCCAACGCGGACTTTCGCCTCCTTAATGGACTTCCCCAGTCAGCTCTGTTTTTTGACCCCACTTTCCAGTTTTTAATTTTGCACCTATTAATATCTGTTTGTACACAGTTCCACCATCTGTTTTTTAGTCTTCCTCTTAGTCGACTTCCCTGGTGATTATTACGAAATACTTGACTTAATTTTCTTTTACTATCAATTCTGTTAACATGACAAATCCAATTCAACCGACTTACTCTGACACATGAAACTATATCTAAATCTCCAAACAGGTGCATTAATTCCTTATTGTATCGCTTTCTCGGACACATTCTTCTTAAAACTTTTCTTTCAAAAGCAGCTAGTCGTTCAGTAATATCTTTATTCAATGTACAGGTTTCTGCTCCGTATGTTGCCACTGGTCTTATTAACCTTTTAAAGCCTAGCGGTAACTTTACGTGCCACCAGGTTTAACATTAAAAAATTCTACGTGGTGCCCACATTGCGTTTATGTGTTTTGTACGGATCTCAGAACAAACAGCAACTTTTGCCTTATAAAACATTAAGAGACTGGTTTTTATAACCGAAGTGGAGAGTGTTTACAGCGCGGTACGCACTGAGTCCTTATATAAAACAGATACGTTTCGTCTTTAAAGGGTTAATGTCTTGTTAATTTTTATTTTCTTCCTATATTAGCTCCAGCAATCTTTAACCTCGGCTCTAAATGGAGGTGAGTGATGAACATCACGCTCCGGCCACCTTACTCCCGGGAAATAATACTAATACCCAATGAATAGGAAGCTGGGAGGGTCTCAGAGACGGTCTGAACGTTTTGGAGGTGAGAAAAATTTCTTGTCTCTACCGGAATTCGAACCCCAAACGGTCCAGTCCGTAGCCTGGTTACTATACCTACTGAGCTATCCCGGCTGCATCGTGGCTCACTGTTAAATTCACACAGATGAAATACCACATTCTTTGCTTTTACAGTTAACACAATACTCCGCGAACGGTTCAACGCCAGTAAGTGTTGAAAAAACGTGTCAACAATAGGGCACTGTACGTATAATGTAACAATGAGGCGCGTTCACGTAACCATTGTTGTCGTGGAAGAACAAGTAATAAATATTAAATATTATGATTGTGTGTCTGTATTCTTGCATATTTTCTGCGCCGTATTATATTGTCATTTATGGCCTGTCTGGCTCTACCACATTTTTCCACATTATCTCACAAATGACACGATTTTCGGAAAAAAATTACTGGACATAAAACGTGTGTTTTGATTTTCTCTATAAATTTTTTCTGAAACATGTCTAACTCTGAGAATAATTCCGCGAGATATTGCCATAAATTTACATAAATCTTCATGTAAAGTGCCCGTTATTCTTGTCAGATTTTAATGAAACTTGAATCTTCTCCACATATTTTCGAAAAATCCTCAAATATCAAATTTCGTGAAAATCCGTCCAGTGGGAGGCGAGTTGTTCCACGCGGACGGAAGGACACACATGAAGTTAATAGTCGCTTTTCGCGATTTTGCGGATGTTCCTAGAAACAGCCTTTCTGCATGTGCCGTTACCACTGAAGGCGATAAATACGACACGATGAACTTCCTCGACGTAAAAGTGTCGTTGTGTTGAGTCAACAGCACCACACATCATCATTGAATCCGGGATATTATAGCATTTTAGTATAGTGTAAGTCTTCCTTCTGATCAAGCTGCCTGCAGGGTTGCCAATATCGTCCTAGCTTATAGCAAACATAATGTTCCAGCCGAACCGGTTTGAAGGTTTTAGAGAGTGCAGGGCCCCCCTTACTTAACGGGCAAAGCCCGCTACACCGCCGCCGCACACCGCTTTCGTAAAAACACGTAGACACGCGCATGACCCTCCTTCCAATACGCCTAATAACTACCCTTCAGAATAGCTGTATTATTTCATCTGAAAACTGTCGCTAGTCACTTCCCGTCGGCTCGCTTACCGACGTGTAAAGTGCTCGTGGGATGTAAGGCGTTTCTGCGAACTCAAGTAAAAATATTTCGAGCACAGACATGGTCAGAAAAAAAAAAAAACAAAATTAACTGAAATACATTGAAGTACAAAGCTTGGACTATGATTGAAGGCAAATTGGTGTATCGGCGAGCACTGCGCTGCTTGCTGATACGCGAAACGGTGCGGGTGAATTAGTGATGCGAATTGTCAGACAGAATAATGTCCTTTCACAACTGCGTTTAATCAGACGTCAGTCAACCTGTTATATTCCAGGATAGTGGTATTGGAACGATGCCAGCTGAATATGGCATGCAGTTTCAATCATGAAGAAGCCTTGTTTCAGAAAACTCTCTCTCTACCAGAATACGCCCACAATGTTAAAGGCCATTCACGCGCTGTTTACTTCCAGTGATAATGATACGTTGCACAGCGATTCATCATCTGTTTGCCTTAGATATAAGCATTCTTCCCAGTACCCCGCTCACAAACTACCTCCATACACAGGGTGGTGCAAAAGTCACTTAACACTCTGTGTTTCACATTTTGCATCTAGTGTCAAGAAATTTTCGCTCCACTCTGCTAATCGTTACGAAGCAAATGTTTCTTTTTAATTTTCAATTTTTCGAACATAAACGACATTCTGAAGACTCTTGGAAGTCTTTCGCTTGCTTTAATGTTCCATTTGATTGCATTCAGCCTTGGAATGTTATGTACATACCTGACTCTATTCATCTGCGTGAGTCAATCATCTAACTATGAATCATCAATCAATCAATCAATCAATCAATCAACCTATCAGTATATATACGTACGTATGTATATATGCATGTATGCGTAGGTATGTACGTGTAGGCCTATATATGTATGAATGTACGTATGCATGCATGCATGCATGCATGTATGTATGTATGTATGTATGTATGCATGTATGTATGTATATGTATCTATGTATATATGTACGTATTATGTACTATGTATACGTATCTATGTATGCATATGTATGTATGTATATGTATATATGTATGTATTACGTACGTATGTATACGTATGTATATATGTATGTATTATGTACGTATGTATACGTATCTATGTATGCATATGTATGTACGTACGTACGTGTGCTTGCGCGCACACTGGATATCGTAAATCTGACTGATGATGGCACAATCGCCAAACGACCTCCATGTATCGTTCTAAACATGCACGTAACTTTCACATCTATCCTGTGCGTGTTACAAGCCAACAGGAAGCGTTGAGCGTTGCAACAATGCGATTTGCAGCAAGGTTTATCCATACGTTATTTTTCTGCTCTGGCCGCATCCTTTGACTGATGCCTACGCGAACTGATTTAATGTAAAGGAGACGGGCGATTGAAGGGCGAGGGCAGTAAACAAATGAGTCTGTCCCTTAAATTCTCACTAGTAACACGCGTATTTTATAAGTGGTCCTTAGCTCCTGTGTCCATTAAAAAACCAGTAGGCCTATATTAACAATGTTGTAGAAACAATCGCTATTTTTTCCGAGAACCAAACAAACCGCACACATAAACTGCAAGTGAAACGCCATCTTATTTAACGTTAAAGCATGCACAAAGTCATGTACATCAGACACCTTCACACAGCAGGCAGTGTCCAACACAGTATTAGAAAAATAAATAGTCACAAAACTTTAGAAAATCAATTAATAAAGAAGCGAGGTGCAGACTGGATTAATATAGCTTAGGATAGCAAACAGTGGCCAGTGGCAGGCTCTTGCGAACAGCGATGAAAATTTTACTATCTGAGGGACTCGACAATAAATAACGTCTGTATCAGATACAGTACTGATAAATAACCTATAATTATCCATCCTATTAGTCGGTGAAAAAAGATCTGCCACGGCGTCTATCTATTCATAAATTTCAAGGTGTCCCTTTTATAGTATCTCCGAGCACGGTAGCTGACACGGGATATCCCAGTAGATGCAAGGTTTCTACGCGATAAAGCTTCTGTGCTTGGGGACACGATAAAGCGGACACATGTGTTTGTATCTAACAGAATTCAGCAGCTGTGGGTTAGGGTGGTTGGTTATTTAATGACGCCGTTTTACTGCAGAGATTGTATAGCGTTGAACAGGATGTGTGGTGAGTAGATACACATTTGTAAGGACGTTATAGCACTTTATGTCGCGGTACTACAGCGACTTTAGTCTGCATAATCTGAGGAAAGCCATGTTTATACTTACAGGATAAAGGGTACTTAGGCATGTGTTCAAATGGTTATATTCCTGATACATATACTGTCCTTAAGTTCCCCTTAACAAAACAATCTCCCAGATAAATGGCTGTTTGTTTAACGATCATCCTTTGAGCTGAGAGTTAAAATGGAATGTTAGCACAACTGCGTATCAAAGATAATACGTAAGATGCAATAGTCACAACAAAGACAAGGCCAGATTGTACGTGCGATGGTATGTTTACGTTTAATTTAGAAGCAAGTTTCCATGGCATAATGTGCTTGTTACGGACAGTGTACATTCAGATGGACATCGCACAAATCACATTCTAACGGACGTAAGCTTGGAAATTAAATAAAACAAACATAGCTGCATTAAAGACGAAGCGTATCTGTTTTATATAAGGACTCAGTGCGTACCGCGCTGTAAACACTGTCCACTTCGGTTATAAAAACCAATCTCTTAATGTTTTATAAGGCAAAAGTTGCTGTTTGTTCTGAGATCCGTACAAAACACATAAACGCAATGTGGGCACCACGTAGAATTTTTTAATGTCAAACCTGGTGGTATAAAAAGTTACCGCTAGGCATTAAAAGGTTAACAAATCATAGATATTCTTACACGCCTTTATTTTGATATTTTTAAGCGCGTTCGCAAAATTGCGAAAAGCAACTATTAGCGTCTTCACGTTTGTCTGTCCATCCGTCCGCATGAAACAAATCGACTCCCACTTGACGGATATTCGTAAAATTTGATATTTGAGTATTTTTAAGAAAACTGTCCAGAAAATTCCAGTTTCATTAAAATCTGACAAGAATAACGGTTACTTTACATGAATACCAATGTACATGTATGATAAAATCGTGCTGAATTGTTCGTAGAATGAGAAATTATTCAGACAAAAGTAGTGGATAAAATCAAAACACATTTCATGTTCAATAACTTTTTCCAAAAATCGAGCCGTTTATGAGATAATGTAGAAAAAATATGGTACAGCCAGACAGGCCACAGGACACAATATAATACGGCGCATGCGCTTTGCATGCCGGATAACTAAGGCTGCAGACACACACTCAGAACATGTAATACCTACTGCTTTTCCACGGCAACAAATGTTACGCGAACGCGCCTCACTGTTATGTTTACACGAACATTGCCTGTGTTATTACTTTTCGTATGACAAATACGCAAGTACCTTTTGTAGAACGTACTGTATCTTAACCCTTTAAAGGACAAAACTAAACTGCCTTTCAATTAAAGACCCAGTTCGTACCGCGCAGTAAACATATTCCGTCTCCGTTATAAAAACCAATCAAAACCAATCATTTAATGCTGTATAGAGAAATAATCGCTGTTTGTTCTTATATCCACACAAAACACATAAATACACTGTGTGGGCAGAACGTAGGATTGTTGAATGTTAACCTTTTAAAGCCTAGCGGTAACTTTACATACCACCAGGTTTAACATTAAAAAATTCTACGTGGTGCCCACATTGCGTTTATGTGTTTTGTACGGATCTCAGAACAAACAGCAACTTTTGCCTTATAAAACGTGAAGAGATTGGTTTTTATAACCGAAGTGTAGTGTGTTTACAGCGCGGTACGCACTGAGTCCTTATATAAAACAGATACGCTTCGTCTTTAAGGCTTAAACCTGGGTGTAAAAGATGTAATAATGAATCAGGTTAGACGCTTCATGTAGCACAGCAGTGTTAATTTTGCATGTTATTTCGTATGGATGTGGCCCAGCTTTCTTGCCTAGACTACATCACAGACTGACAGTATAAGAGGACAGAGTCTAAGGAGAATACCTTGATCCCAATAGGCAGGAAGTAACAAAATCATTACGAAATTTTACGTATAATGAGACGCATCATAATTTGTATTTGCCCAACTGTATTGTGCAATGACATCAACGATAATGGGATGAATGAGGGCATGAGAAAGATTAGGAAATACGTAACAAAATAAATAGGTCGGAATATGCTTAGCGGGGCAGACCACTGGAAAGATCTGTGTGTACTTGGGGGAATAATATTAAAATCGACCGTAAATAAATACGGTTTGCGTAAATTCAGGTTTCTGCACTCTTCTGGGATATTACGCAGCGTTTCGGGACAACCTTTCCGTCCCGTCCTCAAGGGTCAAGAAGTCCCTTCAAGATGGAACGGATAGGTTGTCCCGAAACGTCGGTAAACAATTACCACTCTACGCTGCGTAATATCCCAGAAGAGCTCCGATCTCAAATAAGGTGTGAATGCCATGAAATGGAGGTGACCCTCGCGGGGGGGGGGGGGAGGTTCCCATTGCTGGCTTTTGTGAACACGGTGATGAAATATTCAGTTCCTTACACGGCGAGTGGGGGATATTAACCAGCCGAGCTACTATCAGCGGCTCATGACACATTATGCTCCGTGGAGTTATGTAGCTTTATGCTTAAAGAACATGGTGGATTGACTGACTACAGACTGACTGACTGACTGACTGACTGACTGACTAACTAACTAACTAACTAACTAACTAACTAACTAACTAACTAACTAACTAACTAACTCCTTGGAGCAGAGGCCTTCTTGAGAAGCTAACAGTTTCTCAGCTAGTCAACAAATTACCCGCATTTTGTGGAACCCGGAAGTTCACTACCGCATTCACAACAGCCCGCCACCTGTCCCTATCTGAGCCAGCTCAATCCAGTCCATGCCCCCACATCCCACTTCTTGAAGATACTTTTAATATTATCCTCCCGTCTACGCTTGGGTCTCCCAAGTGGTCGCCTTCCCTCAGGTCTCCCCACCAAAATCCTGTATGCACCTCTCTTTTCTCCATACGTGCTACATGCCCCGCCCATCTCATAAAGAAGATGGTGGACACTGAAAGAAAATTTGTCATTCTGCAAGATGTTGAAGGAAGCGGTGGAGCTGATACGTCATTTGTAATTCTGAAGAACATTTGAGGCCTCGTTAGGAAAAAAGAAAAAAAGAAAAAAAAACAGAAAAAGGAAAGAAAAGCTGAAAGCACATACCGTGGGCAGAAATAATTTCTACGAAATCCGCTGACGTCAGCAAAGTAACATCTATCAAGTCAGTCTGTAGTAGCTGTTATGGATTTTGAGCCCAACACGAAAGCAACAATAAATTAGCTGTCGCCCATGACATCGCACAGCACCTGGTGGTTGTAGACATCAGCATGACATTACGGTAACATCGCTACGCTAATGGCTCTCGCAACCGGAAAACAGGCCTCCACTTCCGGCAGAGGCACGGCGTCTACAGCCTTCAAGACCAGGTCTGGGACTCGCCTAGCCTCCTATCCAATGGATACCATACAGTGTCTCATTCCCCGGAGACAAAGCGGCCAGCGCCTGAAGCTGACCACTTACCTCCTTCTAAAATCAGTCTTGAGATACAGATTTTTAAGTTTGGATACCTGTCATCCGGACACGGTATTATGTGAGCAAGGATGTAAGATCTGCGCTCTTCTGGACTTCTCGGACTCTTGACCCCTGAAGATGGAACCGATATGTTAACCCGAAACGTCAGTAAACGACTACCACACGACGCTGCGTAATATCCCAGAAGAGCACAGAAATCATCAACATCGCGGCGGAAGCCTGAAATCACGGATGTGAGAATCCGTGGTTATTTTTCAAGCCAAAATGGGTCCGCAAGAAAAAAAATGCTGGGGAAACACTGCCCCAAACAGTTAATTAAAGTAGATCGGTCACTGCTTCATTTTCCCATATCAATCCATATACACAGCAGATTCAACTATCACATCTGTTAACATAGCCGATATCGCCAGCCATATGTTTTTTTTTTTAATTTGGTCAAATCACGACGATCCGTGGTTTTTGTCGCAAACAATCAGAAAAGTCAAAGACAGGCCAGTTTTGTTATTTAATTCGATGTGAGTTACTCAACTGACGTGTTCCAATACACTCCTACTAGAGACACTCGACCTAATACCTGGGATGTTCCACAACACAGACCTTTGAATTACGTCAAATACGGACGCCAGGCCGAAAAACAGCACCATAGCAGCAAAACAAGTACAAGAATTACGCAGCAAAAAAAAAATTATAGAATATTTTAACATTTTAAAGGTGTTAACATTTTATATTCACATTTCAGGCACATCTTATGTAATTTGATATAGCCCCCTTGATAATGGCATAGTTACTTGTCGAAACATGTCGGGGAGAAGATGAACAAAAAAGATAAATAAACAATAATACTGTCCATAATTTGGTTCTGTTTTGTTATACTGATCATACGCACGGAAATGAATAACATAAAATTAATTCGATGTCTTTAAAACAGACTAAGTTGAACTCGGTTCCTGCCTTTAATTAAAGGTGCACCCCCCCTCCCCCGGTTCTCTCTTCTAGTGATGTTCTTGATGAAGATTCAAGGACACAATGCGGCTTATTACAACATCTTATGAGCAGTACGCTGTCCATTAAATAAACGAACGTTCCGCTAATGCAACAGAACCTTGATTCGTGCAAGCAGCAGCTGCAACTTCTGACGCAATACGCCGAGGAGATTTGTATGTTGCAGCTGGAAGTGACTTTCATTGCACGAGTCACGTGGGGTTTGAACACAAATGCTGTGAACACGTTAACAAGGCACGCGCAGATTATTAGATATTATTATTATTCAATTCAATTAATAAACTAGAATTGACTTATTATTATTATTACTACTACTATTACTATCATCATCATCATCATCATCCGAATTTCTCACTTCTCAGCTTTAGCTGGGAAATATTCACCCATCCTGGGATATTCCATCAACAGGATTAGGCTCGGTGGTCTTATGTGTAATTTAGGAAATTTCTTACAATTGAACATGCGCCAAGAATTACCACTTTTTGCATCTGTATATATATGTGTTTCGGTGCAGGTTAAGTCTCTTTAGACTTTGTAACAGTGACTTTGGAATTATTCGCGTGGCTGAAATTACTATCGGGACCACTTGTACTGCGTCCTTCTTCCACATATCACGTATTTCGTTGGCCAGTTCTTGGTATTTGTTTTGTTTTTCGGTTATTGTCTTGGCGAGATTGTGTGTATTTGGAATAGCTATGTCTATTAGAACGATATTTTTTGTTTTCTTGTTCGTGAAAGTTATGTCAGGTCGGTTGGAAGGTATTGTTTTATTATTATTATTATTAGTAGTAGTAGTAGTAGTAGTAGTATTGGCTTGACAATAGACACGTGTGCTGTTAAGCCCACAAGTTAATAAATACCCACTGAACTTATTATTATTATTATTATTATTATTATATGCCGGTCCGCCATAATATTTACGCTCTACTCCACGGTCGTTTTTTATTCTTAGAACAAACGGAGTATTAACTTCATCTATCATTTACTATCGATCGCAATCGATTGTCGATAGGCATAAATTGCCATGGTTTACTGTAGATTATTATCGAGTGTTAGCAAGCACTATCGATTATTATCGAACCGGTCAAGTCACTGACAAGAGTATTTATACGCACGGCGAGTACAACATTGTTGAAGAACGAAGTTATCCGTAGTTTAAAATTTTTGGACAGGCCTACAGTCTCGAAGTTTCTAAGAGTCACCATGTTTATGTTGACTTACAAACAATGTTTTTGTGCACAATAACTAGGTATGTTTATAATTTATCTCCACGCCAATTGTGAGAAACCTAGTTCCTATTGTTAATTAGTTGTAGTCATCAGACGAAAGGTTAAAAAAAGTGTTTCGCACCGCCGCCATGTTATTTCACCGATTCCTTGCCTCTACTGTCCCCTGAACACCTTGACCTCCCTCATGACTGGTGCCCATTCTTCATTATCTTTCGTCTTTTCCTTCCAATCCTTCACTTGCAACTGTAGGATATTTTTTATATCTACCAGACATCTGATCCTGGGCCTTCACAATATCCTTCTACCCTGCGGCTTGCTTTCAAATATTTTCTTGTCTACTACAGGCACCAACCACGAATTTTTCATTTGGGGCTGACCCTGAGGCTACATATAATTCATATTTCATTTTAAAACTACGTCTGCATATTCCTCAGTATTTTATTTTGGTTTTCAAAATTCCGGTACACTAGTAATCAGCCGATTTCAGTGGCTGATTTCGGCTGAAGGGTAAACCACGCAAAAATCTGATGTTATCGTGTCTACCAAATCTGTGTCTTTTTACACGTCGATTTCGGGGGGGGGGGGGGGGCCACCAGCCTGCAGCCCCCTCCCCCCTGGGTGCAAGCCTGGACCAGCGTGTTTTGATCCATTCTGATCACACGTCATAGCCATTCCAACATTTGTTGTTGTTTTCTACATTTTACAAAAAAAAAAAAAGATACTACAAATTTGCACCTTTTCATAGGATCTATTACCATGCAACGCCACCAAAGACTAAATGCCGTATTTTGGTCCCTACCCCACAAAGTCTCAGGCCAGCAGCCATGTGGTTATTACTGACTATAAGAATCAAAAGCACGAAACTGCGGCAGCATCCTATGGCATAACTTTCTTGCAAAAGTTCGTTAAAATCCCTCACGTGTTTACACAAGCAGGCTGCGAAATATCACCACACGAGCTCTACATCTTAACCCTATTTGTTCTTCACTTAATTTGTCTTTGAAGCGTTTATTGTAGGATAAAAACGTCACCATATTTATTGACTCAACAAAAGCAAATATTTTTGTGGGATTTACGGTGGAAGAAGTGGCACTAGGGCCCTTTTTTTTCCCCGACGATGTCGGTTTCCCTGCCTGTGCCATCCAATCAGTGCACCCTACTCATAATTCATTTATCCACAACCGACGCTACATATTAAATGCAGCAAACGACAGAATGTTTAAATGAAACACATCTACGACGACTTCCAAAGGTGATTATCATAACAATAAAACTTGCTGCTGCTCCCAACAGCAGTTATTGCAGTGGACACATGCGACACCGTGAAGCGGCCGCATGTGACACCGTGCAGCGGCCGCATGCGACACCCTGCAGCTGCCGCTTTGTCTACCTACGGCAAACTGAAATGTATTGTAGACGTGACTGCATCCGACACTGCAGCCGATGCGTGTATCGGTCACACGGTTTTGCTGCAACAGCGGAAACGTGCCTCTAATGCAAAATAGCCGAGTGTGCAAGGAGATATACCGGTAAAATCTAGACTTGTATTCGGGACGCCGACGTTTCAAATTACCGGCTATTTTAACCTTTTAAAGCCTATCGGTAACTTTACATACGACCAGGTTTAACATTAAAAAATTCTACGTGGTGCCCACATTGCGTTTATGTGTTTTGTACGGATCTCAGAACAAACAGCAACTTTTGCCTTATAAAACATTAAGAGATTGGTTTTTATAACCGAAGTGGAGAGTGTTTACAGCGCGGTACGCGCTGTGTCCTTATATAAAACAGACACGCTTCGTCTTTAAAGGGTTAAATAACGTACTTCGTTCTTTTCCCTAGTCTCTGTAGCTCAATATCGGGATGCCATCTTCAGACATCCTACGGCCACCTCGTTTCAAATCATTACGTACACAAAAGCGCTAAAAATACGAGTCAAACAAGCCTAAAGTCCAAACAATGAAGCAAGGATTTTGAAGAATATAGGGATACATACCCGGTGACTCGCCTACAAGCTCTTCATGGCGCACTTCCCTGTTAAAAAGTAACTCTAAAATGTTATACAACATTATGAGCTGAGGCATTTTGTTTTCAAGATATACGTCACCGTCAAATGGGGTAACACACTTATCACCAGTGTTGTGACGATAATACAGCGTGTTGTTTGGCGAACTCAAGACACGCAGCGCATAGGAGGGCTTAACTGTGATCGAATAATCATGGAATAAACACACGACGAATACTTGACATGTTTTTAAGAATCTGGTGCTTGTAATATTAAAGCTGGTACTGATGCACAGGAATTCGCACTACATTGTTGTGGGCGACGTTTTCCAGGTGCTATGGTGTTTCGACGATCGCAGCAGCGTCTCCATGAGACACGAACTGTAACACTTTAAGGCACCTGCAAATGCAGGTCTACCCACCAGCTAATAATTACATAATGTCATAACTGCTGCTATGGAAAGAGAGCCGTGGAGAAATATACGCGATTTTGCATGGGAATTGGGACTATCCCAGCTATAGGTCATCAAAGTATTCTTTGACGATGAATTTAATCCGTATCACTATTCGCGGAACTAAAATGGTTTCTAGATGACCGTCCTCTGCACCTGCTGTACGTGTACACCCACTCTACGATTTATCATTTGATACCTTGCTTCATCTGACAGTGATATGTACCTCGAAAACTGAACGTCTTAGGGCATATGTTGTGTAATATTGTCGACTCGATTTTAACGACTGAAGTCTTATTTTTAACCCCCCCCCCCCCCCACCATTCACCTGCTTGGCATGCTGCACTGGAGCAAATATATTTAAACAAAACAGACCCACATTCGTACACTTAATGTTTATTTGATATTTTTTTAAAATAAATGTTATACTTCAAATCACAAGCTGACTGTAATGAAGACATACCATGGATGTTATTTACTGTTTTAATAGTCATATTCGTTTTAAGAAACGAAGCAAATCGCTAAAATACCGAACTCACAACACGAATTGGTTACAAAATTTCATTAAGAAGGTAAACAGTACAGAGTATAAGATAACCAAAAATTGTTAAAAAATTATAGGGAGGGTAAGACAGAACTCATTATGTTGTCACAGCTGAAACGAAATTTGGTTCATAAGGCTTGGAGAGATGTTGCAAATACTGGAAAACACGGAGGGTAGATTGAGATCTAGGATGTTTGAAAATATGTATTATTTTTAGAATAGGACATAAAGACTGCAAATAATAATAATAATAATAATAATAATAATAGTAATAATAATAAACAGGAGAAATATTAGAGGACGCAGCTCTCTCTTCAATTTGACTCAACTAATAAACATTTGATTTGGTAACACAAATTAAACTGAAACTTTTGATCGACAGAAACTGTCGAAGACAGGCTTACATTTTTGGGGGCACCCTATATCAACCATGTGCGGCCTGCCGCCAGAGAAACTTACGTCAGTTCGCCTAATATGAATTTCCTGTCCGTAGCAATGTCATTCTCCTCGTATTCAACTGCAGCACGATAAATTCAAGCACGTAGCATGCGGGACATTTGTTTGGTATCACTAGTTGGGGAAAACTGCGGCAGGCCGAGTGCCCTGCAGTTACACTTCTTTTTTAGGTTGCCCTGTTATATGAGACGAGTTTACTAGACCATTAACACACCTACTGAACCACGACAGTTCGTAACGAATCTGACCACCAGTTTTGTCCTATCATCACTGTACTTAAAGCGCAATAAAATCATTAAGTATGGCAACATAAAAGGCTATAGTTCAGATTTTACTTGGCATCCAGTCCCTATCCAGCGCGCACGTACTTCTCGTCACTATAGTATCCAACTGAAAACAGTCAGGAGTATAGAAATATGAATAACAAAAAAAAAAACACTTACCAAGCAACAAAACAATGAAGCGACATTTTGAAGACTATTAGCATGACTGTAAACTAGTAGTGGTACAGTGCCCTCGGCAGACAGAGGCATGATTACAGCTAAAACCCAATTAAAACTGACCTTGTTTCTTTTTTTTCAACACAGCGTTGCCCCTCTGCCTTGTCTTCAAATTTCAGAATTGCGAAGTAAAACAGACAACATATCAGCTAAACGGGTTAACGGTTGAGTCTTCAGTCAGTTTAATGGATTAACAAGTCAATGTAACAATCTACTGTGCTCTTCCTGCTCTTAAACAATCACCAAACACTTCGTATAAAACAAAAGGAATATTGGTTACCTGGAATATTCTCACAATCTAGGCCTACAGTCGCGTCACAAACAAGTCACACTTACAAAACTATAAACAGAACTCGTCCACACCATGTTTAACTGTTCACAACCGAAAAGCAGTGCTTCAAAACGGACACAAACCAAGATCATTACTAACAACACTACAGCACAAGTTTCTAATACTATGGAACGTTGCATTTTAAACATACCTGCTTTCTTACAGCTGTGCTGTTTCACCACACACTTTCAAGAAGCAAACAGTCGACTAACACCGAACGCACATGACAACCAGAGACGGTATGCTGACGACCACACATGACAACACAAGCCATCTGAGCTCCGTCATCTCTTGTACGAACCAGATGACCATGACGCAAACATCTTAGTACGCCAAGACATTCCAACCTACTGCCACAGGGAAGCGACTGGTACAAAGCCCACGTTCTCCCTCAGCTAATTCACCCCACGGATAAAACCCTTCACACTCGCAAACATCTTACAAAGAAAGAGCAAGCATTGCCCTATCCAGTAACTCGGAGAGGTTGCTATCGATACGCAACACGCAATGCGGCGCTCTGGTGAACACAATTGGGCACACGATGAATTGAAACATTCTACCGACAGAGTCCGTTACTTGCAGGCACGCGCAAGAAAATGGTACTACAGGCAGTCACCAGATAGCAGCTGGTAATTGACAATAGTGCTGCCACGCACTGGATAATTCGTGTAAATATATCGATACAATCATCGACCGAGAAAATCGAGTCCCAGCAGTAACCAGTAAACAACAATCCGGCGAGGCGGGGAATGTGTTATTTGGTACAGTGTAACTAACCTATTCCCAGTAAAGATGTTGCAGCTTTAGTGGCTATAAGGTACGTGTGCACTTAATATGTAGGACCTATACAAATTTACTCCAGCAGTGATGAAACGATACTGAGTGTATGTCAAAATGTCACAACTAATCACTTTTTTGTTTACTGATTACTATTCCGCTTCGCGTAGACAGCAAAGATTATTGAAAGTACAAAAACACTAATCACCAACAAATGCACAAAGAGAGTGTTATCATTAATGGTAACACACTCCTACATGTTTCGACCCTGCTGGTCCATCTTCAAGGAGAACTTTTTGTTCTCACTCAACTATAAAGTGCAACCTTAGTTGAGTGAGAATGTGCTGTTGACTGTGTACTGCGTTGTTTTTGGAGGCGTGAATTCTCTGTGGTCCCGGCTTGCAGTGCAAGCAGTGCACAGTCAACAGCACATTCTCGCTCACATTCTCACTCAACTATAAAGTGCAACCTTAGTGTAACGATAACAAAAAGTTCTCCTTGAAGATGGACCAGCAGGGTCGAAACATGTAGGAGTGTGTTACGATTTATGATAAAACTCTCTTTGTGCATTTGTTGATGACTAGTGTTTTTGTATAATATAGTGCACGGACATGGAACACATTAAATTTAAAAAAATTATTAAATAGCAATTTCAGTTACCATGAAACAGAAAACATTATCGAAAAATCATGCTTATTATGCGGTGTGGCACTAAGAATGGTGAACGAGTCCAAGCTTGAATTGCCGTGACTGCAGATACAGAAACTATTCGTACAAGCGTAAGAACGGACGAATTATGCACGTAAAATCATATTATTTTCGTAATTCTCTTATGTAAATGTACAATACAGATGTGGAAACATTTGTGAAGCCATAGCATAAGTTACGGGGGTTTATGCAGCTGCGTCTATGACACGAGCTCAGCTCTCAAAACACCTACATAAAACCGCGCCTTTCCGCGAAATAAATTACTTTTTTTTCTAAAATTAAATTCCCTGTGACGTAACTGTAAAAAATAAGATTTGTACAATTTAGTGTAGCTCTTGAAAGAAAAAAAAAGTCGTAAGGAATTCGAAACAAATCTCCAACCGTTTCAAAAGGAACTTTTATTATTAAATTAGTGAGACAGTTCAGACTCTACAGTCAAGTTCAGTAAACACATTATATATGAAACCATAGAAAATAATGGGGCCGCGGTGGCGCAGTTGGTTGAGGCACTGTGCTACAAACCGGCAGGTCGCGGGTTCGATTCCCGATGGTGTCAGTGGAATTTTTCATTGGCATAATCCTGTCGGTCGCACTATGGCCCTGGGGTCGACTCAGCCTCTAACGGAAATGAGTACCAGGAATATTTCCTGGGGGGTAAACGCGGCCGGTGCGTAGGACTGACAACCTTACCACCTTCATGTGCCGATTGTGTAGAAATCAGGGAGCCTCGACCTCCTGGAACCCTAAGGGCCTGTCCAGGCCTGTAATGGGACTGCTTTACCTTTTTTTTTTACCATAGAAAATAAGAGAAACTTACTGCCACTTGAGATTTAAAATCCTATTCGTGTTTTGTGATTGAAAATGGAAAAGTCTCCACGGTACCATAACGTGACATCCTCAAGATAAGTACACTAATACATCGATCACTTCTTAGCTATTTTTAAACTAAACATTTCTTCTCATGGAAAGCTTCAACAAGCTGTTACTGTGACACGCAGCCATCTGACAGAGTGAAAAATGACACGTGAATTCTACGAATGACGTTTTGGCATAAAACACTGTCTGCTCTGGTAGAAATATAACATAATTAAGAGGAACCTGCTGCCTCCATCTTCAGGGTACTGTTTATACCTACATCTGAAACTACAGTTAAGTCCTATCACTGTCACGTCTGAGGCCTGTGTTCAATCCCAGGCCAGTCCATTTGAGATTTGTGGTATATAAAGTGGCACTGGGACAGGTTTTTATACGATTAATGCTGGTTACCCCTGTCAGTATCATTCAACCGATGTTCCACATTAATTAATTAATTCATTACCGACGCTATATAACCTTAGGAATTGACAGCATCATTAAATAACAGAATAAAAAGTCCTACCACATTTCACCATAAGCTCGCTCTGTAGTCTCACTGCTGATTGGTGCTAATTTCACCTGTCCCTCTTTCCTTACAAGGATGGGTGACAAGTGCATTAACCTTTAAAACCTAGCAGTAAGTTTACATAAGACCAAGTTTAACATTAAAAAATTCTACGTGGTGCCCACATTGCGTTTATGTGTTTTGTACGGATCTCAGAACAAACTGCAACTTTTGCCTTATTGAACATTAAGAGATTGGTTTTTATAACCGAAGTGGAGAGTGTTTACAGCGCGGTACGCATTGAGTCCTTATATAAAACAGATACGCTTCGTCTTTAAAGGGTTAGTTATGGCGGATGAGGTGCGATAGGGGGGAAGTACACGGCTTAAATAATGGCGGCATCCACTGCTTCAGTAAGGTCTTAACTGGCAAGCGTTTCGACGAAGTGCGGCGCAGATGTTACTGAAAGGATTACACTTATGAATCCACAAGAAAATGAAAAACGCTCTCTCTGTCCATGCAATTAATGCATATACGGGGCGCAGCGATATGGCTCCACTCGTGCCTATCCTCGGCACTGGATAAAGGTTGAGTGGTTAACTCCATCGCCCGGCCACTTTACTCCTTGGAAAGCACGCCAGTACTCACTGAATAGGAGACTAGGTGAGCCTCAGGGCCGGTGTGGACTTCTGGAAAAAGAGATAAATCTTCTGCCCCTGCCGGGATTCAAATGCCTGATTTTTCAGCCCTTAACCTAGCCTGTATACCGACTGCACTATCCCGATTCCCGAGATACAATTGGAACGGCATAATAAAAGGGATTTTATAAATGTAGGCCTGTATGATATTAACCCTTTAAAGACGAAGCGTATCTGTTTTATATAAGGACTCAGTGCGTACCGCGCTGTAAACACTCTCCACTTCGGTTATAAAAACCAGTCTCTTAATGTTTTATAAGGCAAAAGTTGCTGTTTGTTCTGAGATCCGTACAAAATACATAAACGCAATGTGGGCACCACGTAGAATTTTTTAATGTTAAACCTGGTGGTAAGTAAAGTCACCGCTAGGCTTTAAAAGGTTAACATGTCAATCAAAAGGATACAGGAGCCCAGACGCCACTTCTATAGTATTACTGAAAATGTGAACCCTGGAATTTATAGAAAGAGGTATGAATAAACTCCAGTTTTTAGGCGCTTCCGCAAAATTGTGAAAAGCGACAATTATTCTCGTCCGTCCGTCCGTCCGTCCGTCCGTCTGTCCTGCTGCATGGAACAACTCAGCCCCCTTTCGCCTGATTTTTGTGAAACTTGATATTTTAAAATTTTTCGAAAATCTTTCAAGAAAATGAGAATTTCATTAAAATCTGACAAAAACAACGGGTACTTTACATGAAGACCTGTGTACATTTATGATAATATCTCACTGAATTCTGCTTAGAATGAGGAAATGTTTCACACAAACTTTGTAGAGAAAATTAAAAACACATTTTATGTTCAGTAACTTTTTTTCCGAAAATCGTGCCGTTTATGAGATAATGTGAAAAATATGGTACAGCCAGACAGGTCACAGATGGCAATTCAATAGGGCGCACGCGCTTTGCATGCCGGATAACTAAGGCCACACACACACACACACACACACACACACACACACACACACACACACACACACACACATAATATGTAATACTTATTGCTTGTCCACGACAAGGGTTGTTACGCCAACGCGCCTCAATGTTACATTTACACGTCCACTGGGGCACGCGGTGGCGCAGTTGGTTGAGGCACTGCGCCACAAGCCGGAAGGTCACGGGTTCGGTTCCCGATGGAATTTTTCATTGACATAATCCTTCCGGTCGCACTATGGCCTTGGGGTCGACTCAGCCTCTAACATAAATGATTACCAGGAACATTTCCTGGGGGGTTAAGGCGGCCGGTGCGTAGGGCTGACAACCTTACCACCTTCATACGCCGATTGTCTAGAAATCTGGGAGCCTCAACCTCCTGGAACCCTCAGGGCCTGTCCAGGCCTGTAATGGGGCTGCTGCCTGTCTTATTACTTCAAAGTTTGTGACATCTCGTATTTCCGTAGCTTACCTTCTGAAGGTCCACTTGAGAACTGCGTACTGTCGACTGGCCAGTAGTTACCGACATAAGGCTGCTTGACCATGAAGTAAAAGACACCAAAATCCTTCAAAATGTCTGTAACTACTCACCAGTCGGCACGGTGTAACACTACCGAAGACGTGAATATTCAATAACCCGTTTCCCCATTACAGTAACAAAAGGGTTAAGACTCGTTATGTAAAAAATAATTTTTTATTTTGAGATTCAGAGAAATGATTTTCTTGTAAAGACGTACAGTTTTGGCTGTAGAAACCTGTGGTAAAATAACCACCGTGCTTTGACCTTTCGCCGTAGTATTTCCACAATTTATGTCGCCATTTAACACAAGTTAGCCCCCAGGTACGAATTCTCAGCCTCTTGGAAGAGAAATCGGCGCGTTGGAACCACCAATCGGCAGAGCACTGAAAACAGCACCAAAAAATTACTCACAAGTTACGCATTTTGAGTTTAGTAAAACGAAATGAAATAATTACTGAGATCTGCGCTCTTCTGGGGTATTACGCAGCGTCGAATGGTAATCCTTTACCGACGTTTCGGGACAACGTATCGGTCCGATCTTCAACGGTCAAAAAGTCCAAGAAGAGTAGCACTCTTCTTGAGACCGATACGTTGCACCGAAACGTCGGTAAAGGATTACCACTCGACGCTGCGTTGTACCCCAGAAGAGCACAGATCTCATCAGCATCGCGGCGGAAGCCTGAAGTCATGAAATAATTACTGTTAATGTACCCACGAAATGTGATAGAACCTTTCTGTGCAAGAACGGCGACTGCGGAATTGGACGATGAGTGAAAAATTAGCGATGATGGCCTAATGTGATGCACAGTCCCGCCATTTCTTTCAAAGGACTCAAAAATGCAACGGAAAGTATCAGTTAGAGTAGCCTATTTCTGTCTAGGTTAACCATTCGACAGACGTCCATGTTATACTAACCAGTTGGTGACGTTTTCGATGCCATCGCAGCCTCCGATATCGTCGTTGAAGGCGTTGCCCTCCCCACAGTTGTACAGGCGCGGTCTGCCGTTGATGCAAATGAAATACTTCTGGCAGTCGGTGGGATGCCCGTAGAAACGGTATTCATCTCCGAAGAAGCCCGCGGCCTCCGGACATTTGAAACCGAGGAATGCTACGACAATTACGTATCAGTTAGAAGATCTGTCAGTGCGTTCTGACGCTCAATCGCGAGATTCGCAGAAAGCTTAAACTACTTTCTCCAACATTTTTGTGTAATTTCCTGTTTTATTAACATTTTAAAGCCTAGCGGTAACTTTACATACGACCAGGTTTAACATTAAAAAATTCTACGTGGTGCCCACATTGCGTTTATGTGTTTTGTACGGATCTCAGCACAAACAGCAACTTTTGCCTTATAAAACATTAAGAGACTGGTTTTTATAACCGAAGTGGAGAGTGTTTACAGCGCGGTAGGCACTGAGTCCTTATATAAAATATACGCTTCTTCTTTAAAGGGTTAATAACAATTAGGGTCGCATGTTCTTCGCCCAGCACACGGTTATATCCCTTATCAGTGCCACAAATATGGCACATATAACTTTAAAGAAGGATTAACATTTATACAGGATATCCTTATTATCGTGTCCCCGATAAGAGCAGCTGTTACGGGATGTTGCGGTGGATGTAGGCTTCGTACGCGACAAAACTCTCGTGCTCAGGGATATGAAGAAAGGGACAACCTGTATACTCACTGAGTGAGGATTCTGTCCCAAAGAATGAATATTACCACACTGTGTGTACAAGACACGCGCAAATAACTCAGCAATTTGGTTGCATAACCTGAATTAGGAGTACAGGCTACATCGAACACCTTTGAATACGGTACAGTTTGCTTTAGATTATTAATTATTCTGTATTTTATACTTTTTTTCGTATTTCTTTTAACCTCAAAACAAGCAGTATTATGTGGATTGTTTTACGATGGACGTAAATACAGGGTGCCGCAATGGTCTCCTAACACTCAGTGTTTAGTATGTTGCATCTAGCATCAAGTGATTTTTGCACCACCCGGTATATTAATGTATATATAAACTCTACGATGTACAGACAGTGACTAAGTAAGCAGACATGCTTGGATGAAATCCACTTAATTTTCCAATTCGGCGGAAAATACAATCATTGGTATTTGTGACGTACGGATGAATAAACAGACTGTGTTTTAAAATTCACGCTACTTTTGCCACAGCTATGGGAAAACGTGATCAACAAAGCCACTTTAATTTTTGTTCAGGTTAGAAATGAACAGACGTTACAATATTCCTGTCCATCTCACCTTCGGCGTCGCAGGATTCAACTTCGTCAGGCCAATCACATTGATAGGTGTCCTGGTTAAATGCAAGTCCTTCAGGGCAGTCAAATACATATCCTCTGCCGTCCACACAGTTCATGAACTGACCACAGTTTCTGCTGTCACCAAGTCGGAAGTAACCATACTGGTAGGGGCAGTCTCCTGTTGATTTTCTCTCCTCTGAAACATGTGATCATATTATTTTGCAATTCATTGTAATCAAACTGTTTCATATTACAACTACAGGAATTCCAAATCTTGCGACCATGAACTCGGACGGAAGATTTGGACGAGTGTCTCTTCAAGTCGGGCAGAACACATATCCCTGCGTGAGACATAATTAACCTTTGTCGTCCGACCTTTAAATCCCAAAATGGACACTGATGAACGCAGTTACTTCTGTTTTAAATGCCCATGTCTGCAGCTGGGCGGGGACAGCGTTTTCCCTTTCATCCATTAATTGGTTCATTTAACCTCGTGACACCTGGGCGACCCGTTTGGCCGATAAATTTTAAGCCTCCATTTTACGGATTCCTAAGCCTGGGATGCACAAATCCCTGGCGTCTGGTTGCCCGGGCGACTAAGCTTTTTACGTTGGCGCCTAAATGTTTCAGCATATTTACTGTTGTTTTTTCTTTATACACAAAAATATGTATCAGTTTACATGCACTAAGAAAACAATGCCAGATAATAGTCAGGTTTAAAAGTCACTGCAGAGTTTTGGGTCCACATTAGGAAACTTTGTCACTCCTCTGGTGCCTGGAATTTTGAGGTGGGTTCAACATTTTTGGAAAATTCATCGACCCCCTTGCCTAGCCTACGGGCTGGAGAACAGAGAAATCGTGGGTTCGAGTTCTGGCAGGGGCAACAAATTTATTCCCTCTCCAAAGCCTCCAGACAGGCTGTGGGATCCGCGCAGCCTCCAATTCAATGGGTACCGTGAAACCTTTCCGCGGGGGGTAAAGCGACCGCTGTGACCAATGTCTCTGCACTAACCCACTAAAGACAATAAATTAGTTGCGTGATTTAAGCCTTCCGCCAGGGGGTAAACGAAATCTTCGCTCTTGTGAAATGTTACACGGCGTTGCTTGGCGGTAATTTACCTACGTTTCTGGGATACCCTAACGGATGTCCCCAGTTTTCCCAAAACGTCGGTAACTGAGTACCAATCTACGCTGCATAACATCCCAGAAGAGCGAAAGATACCAATAAGTTAATTATTTGTTATCTCTACACTGCGTCGCAAGAATTAGATAGTTACTCTCGTGTGGATTTTCAGTTTCTCACAGCTGTGTTGATAAAGATTTATTTCTTCTAGGATGTAGCGCCGTGTCGGTGGGTGGTTCTGCGACAGCTTGACCCTGAAGACAAAGGCGCTACATCCTTCGAAACGTCGCCAACAACACAGCCAACGTGTTTAGAATATCATTCTCATCTCGTGCACCTTGGCGCTGTAACCACGGCACTTCTCACTACACCTAATTTAACCTTTTAAAGCCTAGCGGTAACTTTACATACCACCAGGTTTAACATTAAAAAATTCTACGTGGTACCCACATTGCGTTTATGTGTTTTGTACGGATCTCAGAACAAACAGCAACTTTTGCCTTATAAAACATTAAGAGATTGGTCTTTATAACCGAAGTGGAGAGTGTTTACGGCGCGGTACGCGTCGTCTTTAAAGGGGTTAATTTATATGAATTGTGTATGAGACCACAAGGTACTGACTCAGCCCGGGTCGACCCTCGCAGTCAACATCCACAGGATACTGGCAGGGGTAAGCGAAGTAGCGAGCCTTGGCGTTGAACAGCAGACCGTCTGGACAAACAATCTCCTCAGGCACTCCATCCTCACACTGGATGTACGTGTCACACCGCGTTGGACTTGGAAACCGTCCGTTCTTCTCCGGACACGACAAGCTGCCTCCACCTCGCTGGCTCAACACTGTAACCACAAACATTCTTTCTCGCACATTTACATGATGTAGACAGCTTACTTCATTCCGTAACATATTTTTTTATATATACTGTCTTTTGTAACGCTGAAATTTAAAACGTTTGGCCGCGTCCAGACTTAACCATTCTAGCGCATCGTAACAGCGCAACCTAACCGCGCGTAGTTCTGCGGGGACCGGGATTTAGTTTCGGACACGCCGGTGCACATTCTGGCGGACGGAACGCACGCTGTTATTCATCCACTCTTTCCTGCGACTACTGGTAGATGGCGAGCGAGTATCAACTCCACGCGAACATCGCTGCGAGCGCGGAAGCACGCCCGAATGTAATCTAGTGGCGTAAAGCATGGGTTTGTAACAACCACGCAATAATGCTTGTGTGAGCGTGATACATTAGTACGTGAAACGACACCTGCGTGACACACAGATGATGGTTTTTAAGGATGGGGTGTAGGAAGTAATTTTAATATTATCCTGCCATCTACGCCTAGGTCTTCAAAGTGTCACGTCGTACGGACAGGTAAATGATGCCGGCGTTTCCAAAGAACGTAATGCATCCTAAACGGTGGTAACTACGTAATAGTCCACATGGTGTTTTTTTTTAGTAGTGAAGGGCCCCAAAGCAGACGCTACGGACGCACCGCACGGAGGCTTCTTGTGCAACCCTGTGATGAAGATGACGATGATGATTATTATTTTTGTCCTTTTCCTAGTAATGGAGCACCGGTGGAATGAAATTGACAGGGAAAAACCGAAGTACTAGGGGAAAACCTGTCCCAGTGTCACTTTGTCCACCATAAATCCCACAGGGACTGACCCAGGATCGAACCCGGGCCTCCGCGGTCGGGGGCCGGCGGCTAACCGCCTGAACCATGGCACGGTCTGTCCACTAGGTGTAATACGTCAGACACAAATATTTTCCTCAGTATCCTATTCTCGAGCATCCTCAGTCTATGCTGTTCTGTCAGTGTGAGCGACCAAGTTTTACACCCATATAAAACAACAGGAATTTATAGTTCTGCATATTTTAATCTTTATATTTTTGGATAAACTGGAAGACAAAAGATTCTAGTCTGAACGGTAGCAAGCATTCCCTGTGGTCAATGTGAAGCTGATCACTCAAATTCTCACAGTGCCGAGCTTAAGAATGAGTGGAGCTATACCTCTACTCCCCCTGTAGTAAGCCTGCTTGTACTGGACACGGACAACTTTATCCTTTTTACGTCGTTATTAAATCGTCACTCCTTGACCTACTGCCAAGGCTGTCAACAAGACAAGTAAAGCTAAGGTAGCGTAGGCATAACCAAGAGAATAAGGAAACAGCGATGTTTGTGTTTACTCTCCACGACATAATGTCACCAGCACATATTACGCGTGTGCTGGACAAATAACCGACAGTGAAAGCCGCGACGCGATACTGCGCCTAGTTTAGCTCCAGGGGATAAGGAGTTCTAAATACAATTCGTAAAGCCTATTTTACCACTGCACAGAGTTCCTCTCCTACAAATATCTGATTATTATTACTATTATTATTATTATTGCCACAGGCCATTTCTCGCCGGTACTTCCCTTGAACCAGCGGTGATCCCCACCGCTCAGGCTTCCAGTTTCAGACTGCAGTACTTTCCGTATTATGTGTGATGTTCCAAGTACAGCTGTCTCTTGTAGTGACTCTACTGAATGTTTTCCTGCTATGGCTTCTAAATTTTTCCTTAAACCTTTTGTTACCATTCCGGTGGCTCCAGTTACCACGGGTATAATCATACGTTTCATGTCCCACATTCGCTGTATCTCTATACATAAACTCTTGTATTTTAGTTTATTTTCTGCTTCCTTTTGTGTGACATTTCTGTCCGCTGGCATTTCCACATCTATCAGTATGCATGTTTTCTCTTTTCTGTTTTTAATTATTATATCTGTCTTATTTCCTGTAACTTCTCTGTCTGTATTATCATCATCATCATCTCCTTTATGCAGGGTATTCACACTTATGTACCTGAAACAAACCACGTTTCTAGGGTACACAGTGTCGCAGCTATTCCGTGCGTACTGTTAATGGTGCATATAGCGCTGTCTTCAATATTAAACTCTACTGTGCTTCTACATTAGTACTTCCCGCAGTGTGTGTGCTGTGCCCAATATAGCTGTTTGCTGTAGTTCCTTGATATCGTGCTTTCCCGGTACGCTGCTCAAGTATTTTCTGAAGGATTTTGAAGTGGTTCCAGTTGTCCCTATTAATACTGGTGTCACCTTTGTCTTTACATTCCACACGCGCTGTATTTCTGTTATAAGGTCTTTATACTTTAGAATCTTCTCGGCTTCTTTCTTTATCACATTTCTGTCTCCCGGGATTGGTACGTCAATTAGCATACATGTTCCTTTTTCATTATCCCGGATTATGATGTCCGGTTTATTGTTGGGGATGGTTCTGTCGGTTTGCACTTGTTGACTGTATAATATGGTTACCTTGCCCACTTGACTTGTTTCTACTGATTTTGGTACATGTTCATACCGGATTATTGTTATTTTGCTTTGTAATTATTTTGTGCTAGTTTTGAAACTGAACATTGCGCTGTAAAATAATAAATGAATTCTTACTACCATAACACTAAATGATCTAATGGCTCACAAATTTCTGACTCTTGTTCCTGCATTAGAGTTTTATTAGAAACTGTAAACCCTTCAGCTGCGTCTTGAGACAGTACCCACGCGTTCCTTCTCTGTTTTTGTTGTTTTTTGTTTGTGTAATTGTACTGTACGCGCATTCCTGTATTTATGTATTCGTGCTGGCTGCTTAACTGGCTCCGCACTGTTAGGTCTGCGCGTTAATAAAATAAATTAAACTATTATTTGTTTTATTTCGATTTCGTGATTAGGCCGTTACCTAAGAACTGGTTCTGCATGCATTAAATTTGTTAGATTATAACTCAAATATTCGTATCGTCGCCACGTGTGGTATTGTTAACTTCGAAACAATGTTTCATATAGAATGTGTGGGTATGTTTGTGATTTGACTCCGTATCAATTTTAAAATGCCTAAACCAAAACGTTCATTAGTTTGTGATTTGACTCCGTATCAATTTTAAAATGCCTAAACCAAAACGTTCATTAGTTAGGGCCATACAATCATAAACTAAAGAAAATATTCGCACCTCAGCTTTCCGATTTGACATTCTACAAAAATGATGTAGTAAAACAATTTGGATAATTACCGAGATCACAAGTAAGTGACTTTAGTGTTACTCCGTACCAACAAATTCGCGGGCCTGCCATGTTGTTCTTGCTAATTGTAGGAAGTTACAGCCTAAGTCTTGCAACGGAATAACTTTCTTACCAAATTTCGTGACAATATGCGGGCAAGCGATGGCGCAGTTGATTGAAGCACTGCACAACAAGTCGAAAAGCCATGAGTTCGATTCCCGATGGTGCCATTGGAATTTTTCATTGACATAATCCTTCCGGCCGCACTATGGCCCTGGGGTCGACTCAGCCTCTAACAGAAATGAGAGCCTGTGATATCTCCTGGGGGGTAAAGGCGGCCGGTGCGTAGGGATAAAAACCTTGCGACCTTCATGTGCAGTTTGCCTACAAATTCTGGGAGCCTCCACCTTCTGGGGCCCTAAGGACCCTCCAGGCATGTAATGGGATACGTATAAAATTTTTAGAAGATTAACGCTACATCAAAATTATAAAGTGGAAAAAATTCACATATTTCTACATTGAAAACAGAAGGTAGTATTTTCCTCCGAAGTACTGGTATTGATTTACCAGATTACACGGTGTCATAAATCTGTCAAAATTTAAAAATCTCATGGGATTTTATTCACCAGCTGTCCAATTATAAACTCGTTTATCCTTTTAAAGCCTAGCGGTAACTTTACACACCACCAAGTTTAACATTAAAAAATTCTACGTGGTGCCCACATTGCGTTTATGTGTTTTGTACGGATCTCAGAACAAACAGCAACTTTTGCCTTATAAAACATTAGGAGATTGGTCTTTATAACTGCAGTGGAGAGTGTTTACAGCGCGGTTCGCACTGAGTCCTTATATAAAACAGGTACGCTTCGTCTTTAAAGGATTAAACAAAGCACTCAGCTAGGAAATTAACTGTTACTGCTTCATGTAAGGACGTACCCAGAGAATTAATCAGGCACAGCTTGACAACCGAAGACGAGCTACGGAAACCAGGCAACAGGTGCGTTACAGACTCCTATGAGGCAACACATATTGCATCACGGCTGCTTGTTGCGCTACGTCACAACCGAAAGGTTACATCTCACATACCTGAAACTCTCTGTGCCCTCAAGGAATCAGACAGCACGGTATCAAGTGGTCTGAGACCCTAAATGCTACTGTATCCCCTGCTGACAAATCAAAGTGCTAGTCCCTACACCCTATATGTAAGGTCTTTAGCTTAACCTTTTAAAGCCTAGCGGTAACTTTACATACGACCA
The DNA here is from genome assembly GCA_013340265.1 of Coptotermes formosanus. NCBI lineage: Eukaryota > Metazoa > Arthropoda > Insecta > Blattodea > Rhinotermitidae > Coptotermes > Coptotermes formosanus. Next base: position 1,689,055 of record BLKM01008640.1, on the reverse strand, counting down.
GGTTTAACATTAAAAAATTCTACGTGGTGCCCACATTGCGTTTATGTGTTTTGTACGGATCTCAGAACAAACAGCAACTTTTGCCTTATAAAACATTAAGAGACTGGTTTTTATGACCGAAGTTGAGAGTGTTTACAGCGCGGTACGCACTGAGTCCTTATATAAAACCGATACGCTTCGTCTTTAAAGGGTTAATATATAATCCACAACGCTGGATTTGATACATGCGATCTGCACTCTTCTGGGATATTACGCGTCGTCGTGTGGTAATTGTATACCGACATTTAGGGACAACGTATCGGTCCCATCTTCAAGAGTGAAGATTCGGACTTTTGACCCTTGAAGATCCGTAACTAGTATCACATTTTACATTACCAAGATACATTACTACACAATTTAATTATTTATAACTTAAATGACACAAATTTCAATTTGGGAAGGGCACAGGAGCCACAGTAATTTCGCTACACGCATATTTCTTAATTTTTTGTAATGATAAAGCAAATGGTGGACACATAGTTAGGCCTGTCATTTTGACTTCAGTTAGTAGGTTAATTGAAAAGATCTGACACGAAATAAATAAGAAACTTTCTTCCCATGAAGGTCATTCCTTGCTAGCAATACACTTCTTCTATCAATCTGCCTAGGGCACGGGCATGTACGGAATATTAAGCCAGCTTACCCTACAAATGAAAGTAACTGTGGCGTTACAGTGGCAACGTAACAATTGACATAACATCACTTTTTCACAATTCATTTTGCATTGAGTTAGCTGTTATTTTATAAAGGTATTCGAAACCTATTTTTTCAAATGGATATGAGTTTCTTTGTTGACTTATTACCATTAAATTGACGACGCTGTGTTCTTGTATATCTAATTATATAGCGCTAAATAATACGATATAATTTAATTACTAACAAATAGTCAATGTACAACACGGAAGGACGCTGTTGGGGTATGTTTAGAACACAATACTGGAATATGTTTGGAAAAAATGAGGAAAACCACGACAAGCCTAGAATATTTGCTGTTCCCATCGAGACTCGAAACAGTATCTCCCAGGCTACAAAATCAAAAATTATGTCGCCTGAGTCAAATTGTTCGGTACGGTATACATGGGTGAGAAACTTGGTCTCCTGCACGAAGAGAAGAATGGAGGGTTGAGTGTTGCTGAGAACATCGTGCCGAAAAGAATAATTTGGACCTAACAGAGAGGAAGCAGAAAATGTTGTGGTCAGTTCTGTGAGAACCCAAAACCTTAAAAAAAATTTAAATTCTCCTTCAGTAAGCCAATATATCTACAGAAGTATTTCCGAATTTAATTTAGTCACGGAATCCTTTCGCACTCCCTCCCCCCTAAAAGAAAGTTTGTGGACACCCGAATAAAATTCGTATATATGAAGCCAGAAAACGCAGACCACAGACAACTAAGTATAAAAATAAATGTTAAACAAGCATATGAGATCAACACTTTGTAACTGAACATATTTTGGCATAAAACTGATATTTCATGCGCACGAAATATAAAGAATAAAAACTAATGTGCCTTTCCACAAAAAAAAAACTCATTTTTAAAATACGGCTAGAGTATTTATTCTAATTTTACAACTCATAAATACTTGAAAGAATAAATGATTGTCAAAGTACTAACGGTTTTAGGCGAAGTTTACAACGACGACGACGACGACGACGACGACAACAACAACAACAGTAGTCACAATTATAATCATGCGATCTTCGAAGTGGAACAATTTCAAAATCACTCACAAAGTATCGGGGAAGCACGATATCAAGGAAATGCAGAAAACAGTCATATTGGGCACAGCACACATACTGCGGAAAGTGCTAGCGTAAAAGTACAGAACATTATTCAACATGGGAAATAACATTACGTGTAGCATAAATAGTAACTACAGAATAACTGTAACACTATATACCCTAGAAACATGGTTTGTTTTAGGTACGTAATCATAAATATCCTGCATGAAAGTGATAAATAATACTAATGATAAAATTTACAATATCACTTTTTCGACTGTAATTGAATTCTCTAGCAGAATCCGTATTTTCACCCCGGATTCCGCACAGCACCATATAGGAAACTCTGATGTAGGGACAGTGCGTGTTTAACCTTTTAAAGTCTAGTTGTAACTTCACACACCACCAGGTTTAACATTAAAGAATTTTACGTGGTGCCCACATTGCGTTTATGTGTTTTGTGTGGATCTCAGAACAAACAGCAACTTTTGCCTTATAAAACATTAAGAGATCGGTTTTTATAACCGAAGCGGAGTGTGTTTACAGCGCGGTACGCACTGAGTCCTCATATAAAACAGATAGGCTTCGTTTTTAAATGGTTAACTCACCCTGAGCAGCGAGTACCAGAGCGCCGACGAGCAGGTAGCAGCGCGTCATGACCACTCGACCACTACTTGCCTTATGACACTAGGCAACATCATCTGCGCAGGCGAGCGCAGCGAGTATACGTGCCGCTCGATTGGTTCGAGCTACAGACTGTAGGCTGATTGCAACACGCGTCGAATGTATCCGAAGGGAAGGCAAGTTACCTTCGCCGTGTATCACTTCTTTCTTCTTGTACGCAGTAACCGCAATATTTCAAGCGGTACGCTGACCACCTAGAAAGACCGATGATAACAGGTTCGATGCCTGGCAGGAACAATAGATTCTTCTCTTCTTCAAAGTGTCCAAAGTCGTTCTGGGGTCCACCCACTCTCATATTCAGTGTCTAGTGGGGTTTTTTCTTGACGAATGGCCTTGAAACTTATCACTTATCTCCATGCAGTGTTAGGGTTAAGAATGGGTGGACCTATACCTCCACCTCCACAAAATCTCATTCAGTTATGCTTAACCTTTTAAAGCCAAGCGGTAACTTTACATACCATGAGGTTTAACATTAAAAAATTCTGCGTGGTGCCCACATTGCGTTTATGTGTTTTGTACGGATCTCAGAACAAACAGCAACTTTTGCCTTTTAAAACATTAAGAGACTGGTTTTTATAACCGAAGTGGAGAGTGTTTACAGTGCGGTACGCGCTCAGTCCTTGTATAAAACAGATACGCTTCGTCTTTAAAGAGTTAATAAAGTTTAGCACCAACTTTACATTTACTTTCTCCCACTCTTCTTTGCTTCTGTTTTCTCCCTCTCATTTCAATACATATTTTAGTGTATATATTCGATAATTTTAGGTTAATTTGCGTAAAGTGTACGTCATCCAATTCAGTAAATATTGTGTCTTTTTGCAGAAGTTACTTTCGTCATTAGTCTCATATAAACCAAAATGTGGCATCAGTAAATGACAGTGAAGAGCGCCTATGCTTCTGTCGATATTACAGTCTCCACATTTGCCTAAAAATGTTACCTGCATTGAGCAGCACCACCCATTCCAGCAAATTGCCTTTCCAGAGTTTTAAAATTTACAGCTTTTGAGTTGCGTGAAATCGTGATTTTAGTCCCTTAACCTTTATCTTCCGACTTTAAATCCCAATAGATCTGCTGACGGCCGGACCTATTTTCATTTTAAATGACGACTCCAGCACCTGAGCGGGAAAGCGTTTCCCCTTTCGTCCACAAAGAGTTCCAGTTAACGTGATGGGACATGTGCGGCTTGTTTGGCCAATGTAAGTCAAGAGCTATCATTTGTACGATCGGACAAATGGGAGTGCTACTTGTGGAAACAGTAGCTACAAATGAGAACTGTCAGAATTTTCTTTTGACATTTCAGCGGGTTAAGTAACTAGCCCCATGAAGCAGAGTCAATTTGAGAAGCTAATAGTTCCGTAGCTCGTCGAGACATTTCCCCGCATTCTATGGAAGCTGAAAGCCCATTACCAGCCTCACAAGAATTCACAACTTTCCCTATCCTGAGCGAGATCAATCCACTCCAGGCCCCTGCAACAAGTTTCTTGAAGATGCATTTTAATATTATCATCCCACCTACGCACACCTTTTTAAAGTGGTTTCATTCCTTCAGATTTCCTCGCCAAAACATTAAAGAACCAAAAATTTTTATAATTTCTTCACTAGACGCACGTTTCCAGACGCCTAAATAAAGCTCTATTCTGGTTAACAGGCAATCAGACAGAAATACAAAATGTTTGCTTCCTGCATTCCGAAGAGCTGCTTTCGGCCTCGCTCTATAGTAAACACACAGCTACGGAAGGTCAAACTGACTCTTTCTTAAATACTTCAACGTGTTTAATAACAAATGAAATAACACGCCTAAAGGCAATTTAAAGGTAAGATACAAAGCAAAGTGAATAACAGGCAGCGCCGTACAATTTGGTAGACTTTTGAATGTTTTGGAGAAAACTACTGCCTCCATATACCAAGTACAACCATACGTACGTACATACATACATATACACACACAGAGTTAATATATAAATATATATATATCAGAAATTCTAGTACAGGCCTGGATAGGCCCTGAGGGTTCCAGGAAATTTAAGCTCCCACATTTCTAGACAATCGGCGCATGAAGGTGGTAAGGTTGTCAGCCATACGCACCGGCCGCCTTTATCGCCAAGAAATATCCCTGGTACTCATTTCTGTTAGAGGCTGAGTCGACCCCAGGGCCATAGTGCGGCCCGAAGGACTATGTCAATGAAAAACTCCGACACCACCGGGAATCGAACCCGCGACCTTCGGCCTTGTAGCGCAGTGTCTCAGCCAACTGCGTGCCCCCAGTATCTTAAATGAAAAACTATTATTTTCTGCCCTCAACAAATTTGAAGTTATTGAGTCAAATAAAAGGAAATGTAATAAAGGTCGGTAATTTTTTAAGGTTCATAATTTCTTTTATGGGCGGATATTTTGTTTACTTGCCTCAGGCGCCAAAAACCTAACCACGCCTCTGTGTAATTTGTTACACTTTTTCACGAAATTTTTTCAATAAAAGTGTAATTTGTATGACTCTTATCGCCTTAGCCATGTACCGTCGACCTGCATGATCGACATTTTCCAAGGTTGTAATTGTTTCTTACAGGGGTGCACCCAACAGGGGGGAGGGGGGGCTGCCGGACTGCAGCCCCCCAAACCACCCTAAACTGAAATTTACAAAAGGCAGATTTTGTAGATATTATGATATCAAACGTTTTACGCGATTTTCCCCTTCAGCCGAAATCAGTCATTAAAATCATCTGATGACTAGTGCACTAGAAATCTGAAAAATAAATTAATAAAATTAAAAGCAAGAAGATAGGACACTGCAATTGAGTCATGGAACATGTAGTTATATTCGTATGTATATAAATGCAGTTGTAAACAGTGTTGTGTTATACTTACAACATGATTTTTATAACATAATTTTTAATATCAAACATAAATTTTATATATATCCTCAGGGTCTCAGCCCCCCCCCCCCAAGGAAAAATTCTTGGTGCGCACCTGGTTTCTTGGAAATATTAAAAGAAAAGAGTATGGCGTCAGAAGAACAAGCCTTCAAACTGTCGCATGCGACAGGCGTGTTAATACAATACGTCTGTGTCACGTGGTTGTATTGGTGATTGGCATTCACTGTCCACACGAAGACAGGATGTTGGAACTTACGCTTGAACGCGGATCAGAATCTCTCTCACGGAACTCTTCACGCGCATGCGTCGTGACACATTCGCAAGATATTTTTACATAAACTCAGAAACTATTACGCAAAGATAAACATTGAAGTTATGCAGGTAAACAAATCAAGAAGAAAGAGATAGGCCTGGCATGTGGCAAGTATGGGGGAGAGGAGAGGTGCATTCAAAGTTTTGGTGGGGAAACCTGAGGGAAAGAGACCACTTGAAAGACCTACGCGTAGATGGGAGGATAATATTAAAATGGATCTTCAAGAAACAGAATGGGAAAGTGTATTGGATTGATCTGTCTCAGGATAGGGACAAGTGGCGGGATCTTGTGAAAGCGGTAATGAAATTTCGGGTTCCATAAAATATGGGAATTTCTTGACTAGCTGAGGAACTGTTAGCTTCTGAAGAAGAACTCGGCTCCATGGAGTTAGTAACAGTTCGAAATGCAAATTAACCTAACCACGTGAATTACACTGTGCTTTGAATGACACTACTGGTTTTCTGACTCTCTAATGACTATGTATAGAGATTCACAGTACCTTATCCTTGAAACCCGATTAAACGCGGTGATTCGTACGAGGTCAAAGCCAGATCCTGGTTATAAGTGCACAAGCGTGTCACTAAGAAGACGTAACAAGCGAAGAACGACATTCATTTAAGCCCGCTGTAAAAACAACACAAATACAAATAGTTACGTGAAGAAAACAGTGGCAAAATAACACCCAGCATATACTAAGCCCTCTGGATATACAACAATATACCTCGTAGAATACAGGATGCTATACGTCACAAACAATTGAAATACGACACAAAATGTATGTGCCTAGCAACCTGAAAATATAACACCAATGTAGAATGTCACATAACACAAAACGAAAAATAAGGCTGTGTCTTACTTGTACGCTGTAAGCCGTCTGAAGTCGTGTAAATACAGAATGTTACGTAACATAACATGAAGCCGGAATATAGTACAAGACAGGAAGAAAACAGGAAGAAAGTGAAGAGGAATCAAGTAAACTAATATATATATATATACACACACACACACACAAACACACACACACACACACACACACACACACACACAGACACACACACACACACAGACACACACACACACACATATTACAGTGCTGAAAAAGGAAATCGCTTGGCGGCAAGTCCTAGACCGAAACCAGTGCACTTGGTGGTACGTAGTCTTCAAAATCATTTTCTTTTTATATCAAAACAGAGCCAACTTATGCACAATATTATTGTTTATTTATTATTATTATTATCAATAAAAATAAAAAATAAAAAAGATAAATAAACACTAATATTGTGCATAAGTTGGCTCTGTTTCGATATATTGATCATATGCACGGAAATGAATAACATACAATCATTTGCTTTTTATTTGCAGTTGTAAATAAAGCCAAATATATTTAGGGCTAATACTTGTTTATTACTGCTAGTAGTATGCATATCGATTGTGTCAAATGGGCATATTACATTGTAAAGCATGGCGCAGTTCAAATTACTTACAGGACCGCAAATTTGACTTCCAAACTGTATGCTAACAGCTTAAAGCTGCAGTGACAGACTTTATAACGCTAGCCGCCATGTTTTATTGGTACATTCAATGAAGGGTTACAAACGTCACGTATGGAAACTTCATCATATGCCAGTAGGTTAACAGCATAAGGATAGTTTGATGATGACTTTTAGAATATGTTTTTGAATGAAAGTTTAAGATAGGACAGCTAGTTCCCTTGTTACGTCATACACTGGTAAAATGCACAACTGTAGATTTCTGCTGTAGTAAGAATATTTAGAAATTGCTAAAAAGCAAAGAAACACAATGGTTACTGGGCTTAAATATACGTAGAATTACATAATGAGTAATGGCCTGAAGCGATGTGAATCCTTATTCGATTCATAAAACTTACTCGCCTGATAACCAAAAAGTTGCAAGCAATATGGAAATGAGTTTCAGTAAAGTTTTAGAGAAGGATTTTATAAATTTTGCGATATCCCTATTACACATTAATCCAAGCACTTTATAAAAACTACGTATGAAACACATAAATATTAATTAAACGTCAATTCAGGTTTAACATGATACAAAGCGTAAACTGTTGAAAACACATTTAACTTTTAAGATCGAAATGTACCTAAATTACCTATATATGGGAACTTTTTTTTTAGTGGTGAAGGGCCCCGCAGCAGACGCTACGGACGCACCGCAGCCTTGAGGATTCTTGTGCAACCCTGTGATGAAGATGACGATGATGATTATTTTTTGTCCTTTGCCTAGTAATGGAGCATCGGTGGAATGAAATTGACAGGGGAAAACCGAAGTACTCGGAGAAAAACCTGTCCCAGTGCCACTTTGTCCAGCACAAATCCCACATGGACTGAGCCGGGATCGAACCCGGACCTCCGCGGTCGGAGGCCGGCGGCTAACCGCCTGAGCCATGGCACGGCCTTATGGGAACTTAAATTTATGTCTCACAATAAACACAGTCCCTCCCTACTACAAACAGTCATTTAATAATGATTAGTAAAATAATCTCTGTTTGCTCTGAGAGAACCATATAAGCCCCGTGAATACACTCTGTGTTCTGAACGCAGAATTTTCACACGTTAGAACACGCGGTACATGTAGTTGTCACTGGGCTTCGGAAGGTTAAACATACATCCTAATCAAGTTGCCAAGGACACTCAGTGGCTTTCTGCTGTGGGTGTGGGGCTTGTATGATGACACTTCATGTAAGAATGTGTTTTGATACAGCAAACACTTGCTGGTACCTGATAACATAAACGCCGTCTTTAATATGTTATTAAAATGAGTTATTCCTCTTAGCGTAAAGCAGTGGTTCCCAACCTCAGGTTGCGACCCAAATCAGGATCGCGGGGGGGGAGTCTGACATAGGATCGCGAGATGGTTTTATGGACAACTCGATAATTATAAAAAAATAAAAATTTGCATCTAAATTCAAACAGAATGATCGAGAAAATGTAATTATTGAACCTGTGTTTATACTGGAGGAATTGCATTTTAAATAACTAATATGAACACACTTTGTTATTGTACTTGTACAGTACAACGTACTTATACTTAAAGGCATAGTACTTCTAATGTTCAATCCACGTTGCAGTAACATTGCGGCGGGGAGTCAATTAGACTGTACTGAAAAGAGGGGAGCTTTCTAGGCATGACTGTACATGCAGTAGTGGCAGTGTGTTCAATATTGTCCCAAAAAATATTGGATTTGACAAGCAACACTAAAAATTTAATATTGTTTTAATAAGTGGCAATGTTATGTAGTGTTCAAGAAAAGGCATTAGCATTAGTTAATTTACAGTAAATATCACTGACTGTTGCCGTTTCCATGCTAGTGTCGCGGGTCACATAGCATTTGCCACTTTAGGGTCACAGGCATAAAAGTTTGGGAACCGCCGGCGTGCAGTAACGGCACCTCATAGCAACTCCATCATTGCAGACGGTCAGAATGACCTTGAGAAGGTCTGTTTAAGGGAAGTCCCATTACCGTAACTTTCAGTCACAACTAGCTGAGAAATAAAGCACGGTACTCTTCCTCGAGGAACTTAATGACCTGTACGCATCACCAAATATTATTCGGGTAATCAAATCGAGAATAATGAGATGGGCGGGGCATGTAGCACGTATGGGGGAAAAGAGAGGTGCATACCGGATTTTGGTGGGGAGACCCGAGGGAAGGCGACCACTTGGGAGACCCAGGCGTAGATGGGAGGATACTATTAAAATGGATCTTCAAGAAGTGGGATGGGGGCATGGACTGGATTGAGCTGGCTCAGGATAGGGACAGGTGGCGGGCTCTTGTGAATGCGGTAATGAACCTCCGGGTTCCATAGAATGCGGGGAACTTCTTGACTAGCTGAGAAACTGTTAGTTTCTCAAGAAGGCCTCTGTTCCATGGAGTTAGTTAGTTAGTTAGTTATTTTTCCTCTTCCCAAGCAACAATCATACCGCGTGCTTATGGACACGATACAGTTTATCGACTGCAAATTCTGTTACATTTTTTAAAATAATTACCTTTATTTTAGCAGATTCAGACTCATTAAAAATTTATCTTTGACTTGAACAGAAATTGCTAACGGCCAGCTTGGAGACTGGCGGAAGGAAGCCAACTATCCCTCACTGTAAATAAAAATAATTACCATGTTACAAAATGTTAGGCAGGGCCTCAGATTTAAATGATTTTTTGTCACAACGAGAACAGAAAAAACTGGACGCCAGATTTGGGACTTGGAGTGTCCGGAGTTGTCCACCTAAGTGAGTTTCACTGAACAGAGTTGCAAGAGATTTTTTTCTAATGGCCCAACAGCCCCCCAGTGGGTCAGGGCCTCCTCGTTATCGAGGCTTCACGATCACACTCAGACACACCACATTCTGTAGGGCTCCTCTGGACGAGTGATCAGCCCGATGCAGAGTCCTCTACCTGACAACACACAACAATCACAAGACAGACGTCCATACCCCCCAGCGGGATTCGAACTCACGATCCCAGCAAACGAGCGGCCGCGGACCCACGCCTTAGACCGCACGGCCACTGGGATCGGTTGCAAGACAATCAGCGAAGAATAATTTGCATTCAGTGGACGTACCTGACATTAATAGCAGATCACAGGGGCAGCAGTAAGCATATTTTGTCTTCTATCACACGAAACCTTGGATCATTAGTTCGAACCTCACTCGAGCTGCACCCACTCATATATCTCGTATTTCCTGTATTTATGTTCTGCTGTATACAGAGACCTTGCAAAGGGCTGAACCTTACGATTTCGTATTTGGGTTTAAGGCCTATCGTGACGAACGTGCCCACAGACTGTGTTTGTGTATTTCATATGTTTCTCAGGACAAACAGCGATTACTTCTCTAAACAGCATGTACAAGCTGGTCTTTATAATGGAGTTACAGGCTATTCTCTGAGAGGTAGGAACTGAATTCTTAAATATAATATAATTAATCTTAGTCTTCAAAGGGATTATATTGTTTACGTGAATCGATTTTTCTCCAGAACGCGGCAGTTCACTTTGGTAACTGCCGTCAGTTCACACCTCGCACTACGCATGCAAAACTCCTAGTTCTCAATCACAATTTCTTTAATTTCTTTCTGCATGCAGCACCTGCTTTTAACTTTCAAGATCTATGTATTTTAGCCACAGAGTATGCTAGGGGTTTCGCATGCTTCTTAAAAAAACAGCGATTATTATTCTAAAAGATATTAGCGGGTTGTTCTTTGTAATGGACGATCTGTTTGCTTTCTGCAAGGTAAGATCCGAACACCAGAGTACGCACTGTACTAAAGACAATTTCCAGGGGAATATTAACCCTTTAAAGACGAAGCGTATCTGTTTTATATAAGGACTCAGTGCGTACCGCGCTGTAAACACTCTCCACTTCGGTTATAAAAACCAGTCTCTTAACCCTTTAAAGACGAAGCGTATCTGTTTTATATAAGGACTCAGTGCGTACCGCGCTGTAAACACTCTCCACTTCGGTTATAAAAACCAGTCTCTTAATGTTTTATAAGGCAGAAGTTGCTGTTTGTTCTGAGATCCGTACAAAACACATAAACGCAATGTGGGCACCACGTAGAATTTTTGAATGTTAAACCTGGTGGTACGTAAAGTTACCGCTAGGCTTTGAAAGGTTAATACAGACATTTTTCGATTGATTCAAGTATCATTATTAGCACTCGTACTATCGTAGTTTCTGTTTTTAACAATCGATGTCCAAACAAATGAATGGCGTTGGTACTGCTGTCTTTTGTTCATTAAGCAGTTCAATTTTTGTTGACAACTTACGCGGCAGTTTTAATTGTGTGTTGTGTGCGTGACCTGATATATAGCAGAGTGAAAAGTGAAAAATAATTGAATTTATTAACCCGTTAAATACGAAACGTAAACTATACTATTTAAAGACCCAGTTCGTACCGCGCAGTAAACACTTTCCATCTCGGTTATAAAACCAAACAGTTTACGTTATACAGGACAAAATTCGCTGTTTGTTCTGAGATAAACACAAAACACATAAACACAGTGTGGGCAGAATGTACAATTTTTGAATGTTAAACCTGTTGGTGCATCAACTAACCAGTAGACTTAACAGGGCTAAAGGAAAGCGCATTATGTAAAAAGTTTCTCCACTCTTCTCTTTAAGTACCGGCCAAATTCTCTGTTACACCATAAAACAAGGTAGGATGACTGGTCTGCTCTAGCTATAACTCGGCGATATTATCTTATGGGAGTGTATCAATTCTTGATGTGTTTATTGCCATGTATAATATATCATTAATCCTCAAAGTAAAGTATTAAAAATGATTAAGACAGCCTTTTGAAATGGTATTCAAATAATAAGCACATTTTGCAGTCCTACTACCTTCTTTTCTTTGGATCGCTTGTTGAACAAACTAACTACATGGAGGAGCGCCCTTAGGTAGGTGAGAATTTCTCCACATTCTATGGAAGCCAAAGGATTTGTTATCCTATTCCCAATAGCTAGCCAATTGTCCGTATCCTGAGCCAGATGACTTCAGTCCCACCATCCAACTGTATTTCCTTAAGTTCATTTTAATCTTAACTTCCCATCTATGCTTAGATCTTCCAAGTGGTCTCTTTCCTTTAAGTTTTATATCCTTTAATAACTACAGCTTTCACGGTTTAGAATTTTGTATGTAAAGTTTTGAAGTCAAGATTTTTCTGCGAACAAAATATGGGGGACACTGAAATAAGGCCATGTAAGTATTTTGTACCTTCAGCTTCATTTACCACTTTTATGAAATAATGATGTACTAATTATAAAGTACAAAGTTTTGCCTAGTTGTGATATTAAGTATGCAATGCTCTACACTAGAAGGTTTGTTATTCATGCCATTCTCTTTTCCTTCACCACCATGATTATGTCCATGAATTTAACAGTGCTGCATGTCAGAGGGTTCCTTTATCATAGTTTTTGTCATAACAACAACCAACGTTCAATTTAATGTGTTCCATTTCCATGCACTGTATCATACAAGATTAATATTCACCAACTAATGCACCAAAATACGTACAATCTTTATTCGTAAAAAACTCCTACATGTTTCGACCAAGCAGGGTCGAAACACGTAGGAGTTTTTTTATGAAAAAAGATTGTATGTATTTTGGTGCATTAGTTGGTGAATATTATTCTTGAAACATTTAATATTTTTTCCACCCTAACATGTGTGTTGCCTGAACTGCACATAGTATTATGACAGTGCATGCTGTTAACATTTCTATACATAATTAAGGTCCACTTTAATACCTTTTTTATGGAATATTACATTCAAATAAACAGCATTCCTGCTTTATATTCTGCATGTACCAGGTGAAAGTTTTTGGTGGATTTCTTCATTGTGTTCAGGCAAATGTCAGCGCAGTCCTTCATATTAGGATGACAGGCTCCTTAACATATTCTTTGCAATGCAATGTTCAATGACATTCAGTGCTCAATAGTCCAAATGTGCATATTGTCACTAAATAAACCAAAGATAAATAAATGTTCTAATTTTGATTTTCTGGAGTCAACTGGCACATCTGTAATAAAACTGAATTGCATTCAGCAGACACCAGGTTCTAATGCCAGCTGAGGGTTTCCTAGCACGATGTTAGGGATTTTTCTCAGTTCCCTCTTCAAAATTCTGGTCCATTACCTTAAAATACATGACAATTATGTGCACACACACTTTTCCCAATTTGACTTTTGCAGTCACTTGCACTTTTGTTACTGCAGTTGAGAATTCAGTAACTCAGTATTGTCTCTCATCCAGCCTACATTTAGCCCTTTCACTTGCATGTTTATCAACCAACATACCCACCAGACCATTGATGCAGCCGGGAGGGGGGGGGGGGGGGCGCTACACCCTCCCACAGTGAAATTAAAAAAAAAAAAACAGATTTTTTTACACAAAATGATATCAAGGTTTTATGTGATTTATGCTTCAGCCAAAATCACTCACAGAAATTAGCCAATGACTAGTACATTAAATACTGAAAAATTTAATAAGAACTTACAAATATGTAGGTAGATATATTTTTTCCTTTTTCAGTTAGTTTTAATTTTCCCTGTTACATAACTAGATGCCAGCTTGGAGATTTTGATATGATTTTCATAAAATAGCTTTTAAAACCAACATAAATTATATTTAGCCTCAGGGTCAGCGCCGGGGGGGGGGGGGGGGG
>BLKM01008640.1:1510583-1675149 GCA_013340265.1 Coptotermes formosanus | reverse complement strand
TTTCCCCCCGGGCCCCGCCCCCCCCCCCCCCCCCCCCAAAAAAAACTCTGGGTGCGTATGCTCCAGACAAAATCTTTTGGTGTTTCAGCGTTTACTATTTTTCTTGTAATTCTCTTGATTTTGCCCAGAGGATAGATATACTACCCCTTCAACTTATCAGTAGTGGGTCTCTTTCCCTGGGGGTAAAGAGGCCAGCGTGTTCTAGCACTGAGGTTGAGTATGGGTAGAGGTACACCTCTTCCTCCCATCAGTGCCTGCTTAGCATGTAATGGCACAGCCTTTGCATATTACCCCTTCAATTTATATTCTTTGAACAGATCAGAAAACTGAACAACATTTACAAATCAGATGATCTGACAGCTTTCCAGAGAATGCTGAGTCCTTTTGAGGTTATGGTAACTACACAGAAAATATAAGTAAATAAATCAGTTACTTTTTAAATTAGTACTCTGCCAAGAATGTTAGCCTGATTTGAAAATTTTGAATGTACCTCATTAGAATTTCAGTTTGAGAACTGGGTATCCCTAATGCAGGTTAGAACATTAGATATTGACACATGTTTACTACTCACAGATACTGCAACAAGATGGCTGACACACGGTTGTCAGACATAAGTACTGTACCAAGATAGTGTTTCTATTGCCAACACTGCATTTCAATAATAATGTAAGAATATTTTGTCTTAGCACTCCTTGGTATAATCATAAACCTTAAAATATAAGCAGAAAACTACATAGTGAAGTTACTGTAGATTCCGTATTAAACATTAATAATATATAAAAACTAAAATCAATGTTTTCCTGTACCACTGCTACTAAACTAAAAATCCCACTTTTACATCACATCACACCCAATACAAAGTCAGAGGAGAAAACGATTTTTACAGAACTAGACAAACACTCGAGCATATGTTAAAACGCCCAGGGAATGCAAAATGTATACTGTAAAGAGAACTATTACCATGAAGGTTTGTGAAGTGGAGTTTCATCACTCAAGGATACACATTTTGTTGTTCAAAACAGCTTTGGACACCTGAAATAATGTCTACAACAAAGTTCTGAAACTGTGTAGACAGCATTTACCTTTGTTTACAGCTACGCCCAGCTGTGCATGAAATTGTCAGTGACAATAACTTGTTTATATACTCACAGGATAAGAATTAGAAATGATCCATATCTGATACAAACACAGTTCACTTGGACGATTCAAACTATGTGCACAAAGTTGTATAGCTGCAAAAGAAGAGAATATGAAAACAAAACACAGCAGCAAATGACAGGCAATAAGATGGCTGGTTACCTTGTATAGATTGATATTGGGGTTACAGCTCTGAAAATAACAATATAGAGCAAAACAACATACAGCTGGGCCTTTATCCCCTTAATATTAAATTAAAATTAATTAAAATACCCAAGACAATAGCACTATGCCAAATATGGCCTACACTCATTGAAGTTTTGGTCACTATAATTTGCCAGTGTTAAAGCAAAACAGTGTTGCTCCAGTCAGTGTTAAACAAGACTGCCTGTAAGTAATTTTAAGGAAGGAAAATATTACAAACTGAATAAGAAGTGGAGACAATGAAGTAAAGAACAAAGAAAAAATAACATTCATTTTTTAAAGATCTGCATTTGTATATGCAAACACAAATAGGAACACACCCCTAGAAATTCATTTTATATATTTAGGCAACAAAAACTTTACTGCAGTTTTTAAGACATGCTGTATAATATCCCTTCTATTTTCCACAAAATATCATTTGTATCATAATTTTATATTTTTCTGTTCAAATAATACTCATGTTTTCATAAAACACATGCTAAAATTTAAATATCTCCCTGCAGCTGGATACAGTTTAATAAAGTTTACAAAGAGGGTACGCAGGAAATTCATACCATACTCTTTAACAGTGCTAAAGCAAACTGCAGAAATGTAGGCAATAATACAGAACAAAAACTGGAGGCAGATATTAAATCACAGCAATGAAACTGACAAGTTTTGATACACATTGATAGGTAAAGGTGCAGTTGTTCCTGTGTATGCCATGAAGGCATGTAAGGGAGTGTAGTAAGGCTGCGTTCATTCTGCAATTTACACTATATCGAAATGAGTTGTCAGTGTTGTGCCTCAGCTGCTTTACGCCTAGGAAAGTGCTGCCAGTACCTAATGAACTGGAGGCTGGGTGAGCCCCAGAGAACCAGTCTGAATGCAGTGGAGGGGAGAAAAGTCTCTTGCACATGCCAGGAATCTAACCACAAATCCTCAGGTCTTCAGCCCATAGTTTATTCACTACAGTGATTGAGCTATCCAAGTAGGAATCTGGAAGACATGTTAAAATACATCTCGATCACAGGAACTATTTTAAAAACTGTGTATATTTCAATGTATAATAAGCAGCTGCATTCTAGTATTGGATGTTTTGCAACCTGATGGTAATTGCAATGAAGAGTGCCCAAACATGCACCCAGGACAAAATTTAGCATATTTCTATTGAAAGACTGATATTATAACAGTATACATACAACAGGACACAACCACTGAGATAATCTGCTAACTACTGATAAGAAGCAGTAGAACATATCTTGTGGAACTCTGTATTCAAGGCTGTGCATGGTCACGCATCTTGAAAAATTCTGGTGAAACGAAGTGGATCGCTTGTCTGTCTGCAACCAGTGGCAAGTTATGTAAAATTTTGGGTTCATACAGTGTTGACTGTGAGGAATATCATTTTCTGGGGTGTGAGACCCCATCGTCTCTTTGAAGGAACCAGTCTCTAGGATAGAAGAGTATCTTGTTCCATGAAAGACTGCTGTACATGGCATCAAATTCCAGGAAGAAGTGCACATATTTTTCACTGGGAAGTTAAATTCCTGCAAGTTTGTTTCTAAGAAGATGAATAAGTTGTGCGTACATTGAACAGACTTCATGGCTGCAAAGATTCCTGTCTTCTGACAGGTGGTACTGTGTAGTTTGGTAGGCAGGTACTAATGTTTCAGTGGAATCTGCTGCTGCAGTGTTCAGGGTGGACGTGTAAAGAAAGTGTGAAAAAATGGTTCTAATACAGGGAAGGAACACCAGGACTGGAGGTATGGGCAGACAAACAGAATACACTGGCACTAAGCATATACAATTATATTTAGAGCAGGTACTGGGGTGGAAGTAGGAGGAGAGGATATAGATAGGTATGGGAGGTTAAGTGGAATAAGAATAAAATGAAAAGGGAAAGTAAGTTGTCCATGTGAACACACTGAAGTTGCATGAGGGAGTGGCGTTCTAGATCCACCCATTCCTAACCTCGGCACTAGGTAGAGGCGAGTGCTCATCTTCATGCTTCAGGGCAAGAGCTCCCAGCACCATCATGTGGGCTTCAGAGTGAGTCTGGATGCTTTGCAAAAAGGAAGAATCTCTTGCTTGCGCCTAGAATTTAATGATGATTCCTTGGTTGTCCAGACTGTAGCCTGTACCAGTTACGCTACTGCAGTGCCTAGAAATAGAATAAAATAATAGGGTGGAATAAAAAAGATTAGTGACATAAAGAGAGTATCTAAATTCTCATATCATTCAAATACTAATTTCTAACAAAATATGAAAAAAATAAACTATTTGAAATTATATATTTATTTTTATTATTACTACACAAAATACAATACTTTAGATCCACCAATATCACTTATTTCAGGCTTCAAGTAAAATTTAAATTACCACACAAACAGCTGCATTCAAATTTACAGTATAGAAGAGAAATACCACCTTTAGTCTCTTGGTATGTACAAATTAGACGTTAATAATTCAATATTCACTATTGTAAACACACATATCTGCCAAAAGCTTACTTCTTGCAAGCAGATAGACCAGCTGACACTGAAAAACATTCCTGAAGTTCACCATCATGCTGGCAGACTTTTATGTGTATGCCTTGATACATAAAGTCCTTCTGGAAGGTTTTAAACCACAGGGTGTTAACTGATTTTGAAGTTTTACTGATGTGATGCAAAGAATTTTATCCTTCAGCATACGTAAAATTCAAACATCACATAATTACTAAAAAATGTTACATAAAGACTTTACTTTATGGTTTCTATATCACAATGCTTGAAACCTTTTTATTTAAAGTACAACCAAATCTTTATGTTATAATTACAAACTGCCACACTGTGACTTGCTTAGAGATACAAACACGAACATTATTGTATACACAGAAGGAGGTATCCAAAATATTCATTCACATGCACATAGTGCAAATATACGTCATGTAGGGAGAAAAAAATGTGTCCTCTAAATGCTGACTCGAGTAGGAGCAAAGGGTTTAAGCTACCAACTTTACTGACAGAAAAGCTCCAATGGAAGGCATTACAGTTACAAATTACGTCCCTTCAGAAGTGTTATAGTTTCCAGCATCTTCCAAACACTCAAGACACACAAAAATTGAACTTTGTAAATACAGTATAACTCCAGTTAACTGGACCGCTGGTTATCCTGATTGCCAATTATCCGGATTGGCTTGGCCCTTGAGGGAACTTTGTCGAGAATTCTACAAAACTAATTTGGCTTGAAATTACCAGTTATCGGATCAATATATCCTTGACTTCATCAAGTGAATCTGTAAGTCAGACATTCTAATTGTGTTACATCTTTTTTGTAGCTTAAATTTTTCCACCCAACTGTCAAATACATATAAGGAATTACGTACCAGTGTTTTATTTGTATGTAAATAAATATGTAGCCTAAAAATAGCTGTTTGTAGAAATTTTTTTTTTCACTTTAAGCTGCCAATGTAGCCTATTTTCAAAGGAAAATCCAGTTATCCATATTTTCTGCATATCCGGGCCGCTCCTGGTCCCAATTAATCCAGATAGTTGAAGTTACGCTCTATTTCCTACGTCTACAGACATAGGGTACTCAAGATTGTACATGATCAATACTAAGGGACTACCCAGAAATTTGTTAATAAACAATGTTTATTATTAAACTCAGGACAAGAGGAAGGAAATAATAAGTACAAATTGGCACAACACTCCCTGCACAAAGATTTGTGTATCTCTCATGAAAATTTCCTACAATGTCTTGTTTATGATTTCACCATCGAAGTCTGTCTTGTGTTGCTTCTTATTCATGATAATCGTAACTTCTTCTTTTAATATTTACTGGATTAAAACCTTAATCTTGTAACGAACAGCCCCTGTACACATGATGGGTTGAACACTGTTATCGCAATGACCGACAAGCCAAATTTTATCGCTTTTCTAGTACGTTCGAAGACCGATATAGTAACACCATTCGTTCACTGCAATTTGTTGTGGTATATCGATGATGAAAGTATATTGAGGGTGGTAGTAAATTCAAATACTGTAAAATATGGAATTTCTGTTCACAGACTTTAATGGTGCCAAATGAGGTGTGATTTTATAAGGGGGGTTTGACTGTAGCTCCAAATTTCATCCTTTAATTGCTATTAAAATTTTCTTAATGACTTTCCATGAAGACTGTCACGTTAATATTAACAGGCTAGTTCCCTGCTTAATTATAGTACTTTCCCATCTTCTACAAAATGTTATAGAGTAGATAAATTCTCTACCTCGCGTAAATATTTACACGCTGAATGACAACTGAAGATTGAAGCCCTCTGCAATGTTACGCTGTGTTGACTGGTAAATAGTTACAAATGCTTCAAAGGATCACAGTGCCGTCATATTCTGGGTCAAGAAGGCCTTTGGCTTCAAAAAAGCTGGTAACCACTTACCAGTTAACAAGACTTAACATCCCAGAACTTAACTGTCAGCAACACCACTATGAGAACCCCAAATCTTGCATTGAGCATCTCTATGAATAAATCCTACTTCCTTGCTCAGCTTTACAGATGAAATAACAAATTTAAGTAGTTTCTAAGATCGCTTTCAAGAAGAACATATACTGCTCATGAAACAGCAATCTGTCATAACCCACCAATACACAGTTTTACAGGAGACAAAAAATTGACTGATCCTTAGTAGACAACACTTAGGCATGTTATGTTCTTACGAAAATATAAGGACAAGCAATTTTTTGTGGACACAACATTTTGACAGAAGGTGTGTTTGTAACCTAACTGTCCAGTAACGCAAGAATTTCAGTTTCGTAAATTGTGTGGGGTTATGACAAGTTGTCGTTTCAGGAGTGATATATTAATGTAGTTTCAATGTGTGATTTACCAAACAATTTTCTTACAAGATCATTTCTCATTTCTTTCAATCATTTAAAAGACATACAAGAATTTAAAATGTTACAGGTAACACATACAATTATACTACCAAGTTCAGTATTTTCCATCTGAAATAGTGGGCTACAGTGGTGCGACATTTATGTTGCTCATACTTTGCCTCATTATCGAAGACGGGCTTTGTAACAAATAAATGAACCAACCAATATGCTAAGATAGTACTTGTTCCATTTACCCCCGGAGTTACTAGAGAGGATAAACACTCTGTGTTGTTAATGTAAATGTGTAGACACACCAACCTCCACCAATACCCTTCACCCCCAGAATTGTGCAGAAAAAGACATTCAACCTTGAGCAATTTTCTTGGGATAAAGTTGGCATCCTTGGGTTTTAAGTTACAAAAATAAAGAAGTATACAAAAATGCCAACTTTCTTGTTGTGTTTATCATCACTCCAGGCTGAACATTTTCAGATACACCATGATATAAACAGACAATATGTTTTCTCACTGCTAAATGTTCTTACATCTACTATATACAATACACATGCATAAAGTAATGCAAAACAATATGATCTAGATGACACTAATTTTCTTAACTACATTCATTGTACACTGATAGAGAAATACTAACACTACAGAATTCACACTATGAAACTGCTAAGCAAATGTTTTTACTACATTAAGTTGTAATCACAGTTATACATTTACCAACCTGCCTTTAAACCCTTAGATCATGCAGTTTGATAATCACCTTTTTAATTTACATAGCCAAATGATATTAAACAACTAAAGCCTATACAGCATTAAATTCAAATGGCATTAATGTGTTGCAGATTTAGAGATTTAGATAACTGAACACAACATAACTCAACATTTTGCAACAATTTTTAAATGTGACAGTGCTTATTTAGTAATTTTTCCACCAACTTTAAACATACTTTCTCCCTTGTCATATGAAATTATAGATATACAAAATATGTAAATGCAGAATCGCCTGTCTCCATCCCTTTATCACTACATGCTACAAAGATTTAACAATTAGTTTTTAACAAATAAATGACAATGTTCACCGTCATTTTTAATGTACAGTATTTGCCTAAATATCTTTCACCGCAACAGATTTTTATCATGCAAATGAGAGTGTTGGGTTAAAAAAATACTGCACAGTATGTTAACAAAGGTTACCAGTTGCAGGTCACAATCAGTATGTCCAGCATGTAGGCGTAAATTTAAATTCAGACTGGGAGCCTACTAAAAATTTTTTGAAACTGAATTTTTCCTTGATGTCCAAATGGTCAGTATGTTGTGGAGAAAATTTAGCTCATGATATAAAGAAGCATACGTATCTTACTGTCACCTGTTTTTATGTACTGTTAAATTAAGAACTTCGTTGTGTCTTTTTGAAATATACGTTTACCTCAAACAGAATCTTACAAACACACCCACAGGGCGCAAATAATACAGTTAAAGCTTTCCTTGAGGTCTTCATGAGATGGCTAATTTCACTTCCCTTGCAATCAGTCTTCACATTCAATATCACTTCAAGTTTCAGTTGCAGTAATAGATACAATGTTATTCTTGCTGACGATAGAAAGCAGTACTGGGCTACAGTAACTTTAAAGATACAAATAGCCACACTGAGGTAAATTATTCTATCAGACATGCAAGATTAAGTGCAGTACCAGTCTCTTTCATCATCAGTTAAAATCATGTTCCTTTGTGTCATGGGGAAGACTTCAATAGTGTGAAGGGAGAGAAACTGAAAATTAAGACATAAGAACATGTTAATTTTATGACAGTTAAGTTTTATTTAGTTCTGGTTTATTTTATGATTTTATCATTATCTCAGATTATAGAAGCGTAGGATGGTAGGTTGGTTAGCAAACAAAGAACTGTAAAGATGTGGAAGGGAAGAGTCATGGCTGAATATCAGGTACCGTCCCACGTATGCCTAACAAACTGAGGAAAATCGTAAACCAGATTCTGGGTTTGAACCCAGGACATTCTGAATATGAAGCAGAAATGCTAACCACTTGAACATAACATCAAGCATGACACTTAATTTTGTGTGCACATCGATTTTTATGTTATCAATCTTAGGCTCCCAAACAAATGACATTAACTTCACACTCTACATGCCATAACCTCGACCAACATTATTCACAAAAATGGAGGAAAATATTTTTAATGCTTTAAAACAGTCTTTTGGCAACTGGATCTGTTTTCATCATGAGGTGCCTGATAAAACTCAAGATCACAAACTATGTCCTAAATAATAATCATATTTACCGTAACACATTGTCATCAAAAACAGTTTCACTTAGCTTAAGATGTTCTCATTACAAAAACTAATTTAAATACATCAATATTAGATTAATTTTTCTATCTGGAATATTAAAAAAACTTATCATTTTAAACGTAAAGTGAACACAATCTTTTTCGAATACACACAATACATAAACCTAATTAAAATAAACCCCACTGAAGACACAAAATGTTATTCAAGTTCAGATCTTCTCAAACTGTGCTCTAGTTATCCTGAACATTATATAGTACGTCAGTATTACATAAAAATATCTACAGTATTTCTTGTTATTTTTCTGAGTGATTTGGAAATATCTGTAGCAAGAAACAGATTGGAACAATATAACTAACCAAACCCACAACAGACCTTAGCACAAAAAGAAACTGTAGTCTGTCACAGTGAAATGGGCAACACAGACTAGTTTGAGAAGCACTGATGGACTTTGAATACAAGTTTATACCTGACGTACAGTACATTCCTGTAACAGTGCAACAACCGAAGTCCATAGGATGTGTGCACAACTGTTACTAAGTTCCACATAAATTCATCACCATATCTATTAAATGGAATCATGCGATGTCATGAACTACTTCTCTGCGAACAGGAAAATAAACTTCACACGTATATAAGACTTAATCAAACATATAGCCATAGAACCTTCTACTGCAGTGACAGTGAACCAATGGCATACATGGTGTAAGTGGCATGCCAACAAATTTTCTGAGCACACACAGATCAGATTACTAATAAAAAGCAAATAGTAACTAAATCAGTAATAAAATAGTAATGGGTATGTGTGGGTGAAAATAAGATTTATTTTGTGCATGCAGGTGTTTTCATGTTGAAGTGCTGGCATGCAGCCTCAAGAAGGTTCACTGTCCCTGGCCTAATAAATATCTGTTAAAACTACAACAAAATTTACATACCATGCAGCAGGAACATAAGTCATACATAACCAGTGTCTCTGATATATTCCCACATGCCTAAAATGATCAAAACCAATTCTTCGTTAGAAGGGACCTCAGCTATATTTTGGTTCCCTAATATCACAATATACTTACAGAAGGAAAATTACAATTATTCCAGAAAATTGCACTCCTATTACCTATTCCACATCTAGAGAGACAAAGCTCTAGATCCTAACAGACTAAATTTCTTATGTATACTGTCTTTAGAAAGGTCAGGATCGGAAGAGATAAGGCACACGTTCTTCACAATGCAATGTAAATGTTAGTGTAAAGAACTCAGTACAATTTTGGAATACTGAAGTGAATTTAGAGCTACCTTTGTAACAACTGCACATTCTTGACACGTTCAGTTCTTCATTACATCTCGTTGACAGCAACATTTCTATGTACTATACTGTTCGTAATGGCACAAATAATAAACATCCACACAGATATAATGTTACCAGCTCTGCAGTGAGACCTATGTAATTGGACAATTTAACAGTTCCCATGCATCTAGTTTTAGATTCTCTTATAGAACTATCCAACTCCTAGGCTAGAAATAGGAGTTTTGAAGCTCATCTAATCAAAAGAAAATCACAGAAGCAGTAAATGTTTTCAAGCAGTGTAAAATATACCCAGAAGAATGTTTAGAAATATTACATGTGTTTAACTTGACACATATGTCATTATTTAAACAAGGACTACACATTTTGTTTTTACCAAAGGGACAAAGAAATTCTGTGCTATCTGTCGTAGTTCAATAATAGTAGTAGTAGTAGTAGTAGTAGTAGTAGTAGTAATAATAATAATAATAATAATAATAATAATAATAATAATAATAATAATAATAATAATAATAATAATAATAATAACGGTTCCTTCTATAGAGGACCTTTAATTTGATTAGGATTCTGCATATTCTTTGTTCCAGTGTTCTCAATCAGTTTTATGAAAAGTTCACAAAAATAAATTTATCACTTCCTGCTTTCATTCATTAGTATTTAGCAATACTGTGTGTTATATTCCATGAACAGAAAGGAACTTTAGAATATGTATGTTTCTCGCATTAATGGACAAAAATTCATAACACACAACCCTCTTAAATAAATGTACAAGTACACAAAACAAATCTACATCCTTTTTTTCTTTAAATAATTTTTCAGTTCATTAATCAGCATACACAAAATTCAAAAATAACACTTGAACATGCCACTCCTTAGTTCCATCCTTGAAATACAGCACAAATATAAGCTTCTGAAAGAGCAGTAAAACTAGAATATGTGCAAAGAAGCACACAACTGTACAACAACAAATGATCACGGAATTTTTTCAAGAAACAGGAACTGTGTTAAGATGATTTCCATCATTCAAGGAAAGGAATTTGTTGGCTGGGTTCAATAAACACACAGAGTTTTTGAAGTGTCATACAGTACTTCAAAATTCATTGCATTGCTGCATATGAAACTGGAGTAATAATGGACTACTGAAAACAAATGACATGTCCTTATCTGCATAACCAACCAACATTACAAATGTGTAAACCTTCTGCTATTTGTGAATGTCCCAGTGTGTCTGCACTGGCAAATTATCAGATGCCAGTAGTGTGTACTTACTATCAGAGACTTAAAACTGTATTATACAATATTGAGAATCATGTTGGGGTTTGCTAGATTCCATGTTTAACTGGACGCAATTTACATGAAAACAAGCCTAAATATTCCAAAGTTTCTTTCTCTTCATGGGATATAATGCACTATGTTGCTAAATACTAATGAATGCAAGCTGAAAATGATAAATTTATTTTTGAGAACTTTTATGACTGACTGAGAACACTGGAACAAACAATATGCAGAGGTCTAATCAAATTAAAGGTCCTGTTTAGAAGGCACCACTATGGCAGATGAAAAATGAGGAAATACACCTGTCCAGTCAGTCTTACAACTAATAAAGTTCCATCTCTTTTAGAATGCATAAAAATTCCAACAGGTTTATGCCAGCTCTGCTGCTTTGTTATAACAACAAAAACAAAAACACTGATGTCACTGCCAGTTCCATGCCATCTGAAGTTAAATGCTAAGTGACATGGCACATGTAACGCTGAAGACTATGATAGGATTAAGTACACCAGTGCACTCGTCTGGCACCTGAAACAGAGGTGAAAACATGCAACATTACTCTCAAAGTGACAAAAACTTACCACTTTCTTGAAGCATAACCCTTCTTGAGAAGTAATGGATTCTCAGTTGGTTGAGAAATTTCTTGCATTTTATAGAACCTAAAGATCAGTGTGCACAACTGCTTGTCACTGATCAGTATCCTGAGCCAGATGAATCGAATCCATACTCCCCCCATTTCCTGATTCTTCAAAATGAACTTTAATATTATTCTCCCTATTATGCCTATGTCTTTTAAGCGGCCTCTTTGCTTCAGGTTTTGCCACCAAAACTCCGTATATATATATATATATACATATATATCGCTTCTCTCCCATGCAAACTTGAGCACAGTCATATGTCTACCTATCTACATCACCTTCTCATTAATTTGATCAGTCACATAATATCTGGCAACAAATATAAGCAAGAAGGTCTTGATTACTAAGTTTTACCCAGCTTCCTCTTGCATCAGTGATGAGCAACCTACAGTGTGCCAAAGTTTTGTCTGTGGCCCACAGGTTTTTTCAGACACATTTAAATTATGCCCCACCCCATCAGAATGAACGGCAACTTCTTCGAAATCTGGTAAACTTCACATGCACAGTTAAAATTGGTAAACAATATGTTTTAACGTGATTTGTATGCTCATAAAATAACAAGAAAAATCAGTAACAAAGATGCAAACAATGCCCATCAATTCAAATATATAATATACACACAGTCCTGGCTTCTGCAAATCTCAGCAACCATTTGGAGTAGATAAGGTCATAATATCATTATGTGTTGTCAGTTCTGTAGCAGGAAACAGGAAATTGAAAGGATGGAAAGTTGAAACAGAGCAGTCACATATATGTAATACTGTATCGTATTGAATGCAGGTACCTGCATAAGGTTTGTGCGGTCCAGCCTTGGTCAAACTGCACACCCCTTTCTGGTTCCGTACAGCACCTTAAGTTCGGGAAATATGACCTTCCGTATGAGCGCATTTGTTTTCCCAGCCAACATTGCTCGCTGTGCATCCTTCTTCATTGTCTTGATACCTGGCTTGTGCACTAGGAATGCATTGTCCAAGATTTGGAACTCGTAGTCAAGTACGCAAAGTGCGTAGCCCTAAGGAAAACCAGAAAGCACATAAGAACAATGACCACATGTGTAGAGTAATTTTAGCCATGGCACAACTGTTAGACATTGATAATTTACACAGATCTGTAACTAACCAAACATGTGGCAACAGAACCAGAAGCTGCATACCACAGTGTGTGAGGTAAAGGTATTGTGCGAAAATTTGGGGTTGTAGCAAACAAGTCTACTGTAAATAATGAACAAATGTTAAGCTGCCCATTCCCAAATTAAATATAACATAATGTAATGTAATGTAACAAAATAACAACGTAACATAACATAATGTAACAATGTAACGTAACAAAGCATGAGTGAGATGCTCTTACCTGAGTCATCTTGTCACTTTTGCCCTCCCAGCTCAGTCGTTCATCATATAGTGGGTCACTGTGTGTACCAATGAAGATAGGTTCCCAGTGAACAAAGTAGCCTGTCCGCTTGCCTATGTGAAACACATGCAGTCCTGTTGTCTCTGGTGCAGCCATCCACTCTTTAGACTTGGGGATGTTATGACAACCAGGACACAGTTTCTTGTGGAATGGAATTGCAGAGCCATTCTTGAGCATGGCAACCTGTCAGACAATCGTGGTTCATCAACACCATCTTAAAATTGCTCTTCTGATTCCAAACATTAATGCGTTTACAAGTAAACACTTGTATCGTAAAGTTGGAACATGCATAGGTGTAAGTTGGCTAATAACATAGGGTCGGGGGGGGGGGGGGCCAAATCGACCGTGGGAATTCTTTCTTTTTCATTGCACAACAGCCCCTACTAGGGCCAGGGCCTCCTCATTGTCGAAGCTTCACAATTACACTCAGACATACCACACTCTGTAGGACTTCTCTGGACTAGTGATCAGCCCATTGCAGAGACCTCTACCTGACAACACACAACACTCACAAGAGACAAACAGCCATGTCTGCTGGCGGGAATCGAACCCGCAATCCCAGCAAGCGAGAGGCTGCAGATCCACGACTTAGACTGCACAGCCACTAGCAGTCAAATTAGAAAGATGGGGAAGACTGGTCTGAACCAGTCCTTAATATACACACTCCTCCCCCCCCACTCTCCCCTAATGCACACATTCTTGACTGACTAAACTATTCTTAGGTAGAAAAAAATATTGGAGGGGTATTTGCCCCCGTTGCAGCCCCCAAGTTACGCCTATGGGTGCATGTACAGAACCCCTAAATAAATGTGTCATGTTTCATAAACGCACATGTTCATAACCACCACCACCACCACCACCACCATCATCAGCTGTGAAGTATTAGGCGTAGTGCCTGTTCTTTATCCCTCAAAGTGAAGCTGGTCCTTCCATCTTTTCCTTGGGCATCCTATGCTTCTCTTCCCTTTTGGCCTATATTTCAGTGCCTGTTTGGGTATCCTGTCTGTGTCCATTCTCTCTACATGTTGTAGCCACTCTCGTTGGTACTGTTTTATTTCCAGAACAGTGTTCTGCACTCCAAGTTTCTCCCTCACGGATTGATTTCTCTCACCATCTAACTTAGTAATTCCTAACAAATGTCTTAAAAATTTCATTTGTGTTGCTTCCAGTCTTTGTTCATCTCGTTTCTTCAGCACCCAGGCTTCACTATCGAAATTTACGGCTGCTTTAGCTGGGATATCATGGACTCTTAATTTTGTTTCTTTAGTCATTGGTTTTCCAAAATGCTTTCGTATAACGCCATTTATTTTGTTATATGTTTGTATCTAAACGCAGATGTTATGGTTGTTAATTACACTTCTACATCGATGAAATTACGCCAACATTGTGAAGACAGGATTTACAACGTAGCACTACACTTTTGGTCTTAAGTTACACCATAAAACCTCAGGGTTGGTCTTTAGCATTAAGCGACGACCACTGACTCGGGATGCTGGAGAATAGGGTGCTGAGGAAGATATCTGGCCCCAGAGGAACATGACAACAGGGATCTGGAGGAGACTGCATAATGAGGAGCGTCATGATCTGTGGTCACCAATCATTCTTTGGGTGATCAAGCAAAGAAGAATCACACGCGCAGGGCACGTAACATGTACTGGGGAGAGGAAAATTGTATACAGCGTTTCGGTGGGGAAAATCAAAGAGACCACTTGGAAGACCTTGGCGTAGATTGGAGGCTAATATTAACCTTTTAAAGCCTAGCGGTAACTTTACATACGACCAGGTTTAACATTAAAAAATTCTACGTGGTGCCCACATTGCGTTTATGTGTTTTGTACGGATCTCAGAACAAACAGCGACTTTTGCCTTATAAAACATTAAGAGACTGGTTTTTATAACCGAAGTGGAGAGTGTTTACAGCGCGGTACGCACTGAGTCCTTATATAAAACAGATACGCTTGTCTTTAAAGGGTTAATTTTGTTGCTATATTGAACTCTATGAGATATAACGTACCCACGGCCAGGCTGCTTTACTGTTTACTTCTGCCAGTGGTTGTGGTAGCAGGGAGATCTGATAGCTTTTCTAGAATCATATACGTCAGAAAGTTTCAGACAAAAACTTCTCTGGGAGTTTGAAGGCAGGCTAGTCAGCAGAAATGTTGGATTATGGCCAAGGTGACTGCGTGGAGCCGCAGCACATAAAAGAGAAACTTGCCGGAGACGTATGTCCCCAGAACTAACATTCAGGGCAACTTCCCTCTCAGATATTTCTTTCATTGTAGAATTGTACAATCCATACGGAAGGCATTGACCTTTTAAAGTCTAGCGGTAATTTTACGTACCACCAGGTTTGACATTCAAAAATTCTACGTGGTGCCCACATTGCGTTTATGTGTTTTGTACGGATCTCAGAACAAACAGCAACTTTTGCCTTATAAAACATTAAGAGACTGGTTTTTATAACCGAAGTGGAGAGTGTTTACAGCGCGGTACGCACTGAGTCCTTATATAAAACAGATACGCTTCGTCTTTAAAGGGTTAAAGTAATCCTTTTGTTATTTAATAACGTTGTTTCATTGTCGGAGGTCTTATAACTAACTATATTTAGCACATTCCTTGTTGCAAAACTGACAGTTGCTCATCTAGTCGATAAATTCACTACATTTTATAGAACATGAAGGTTCATCACCGCATTTACAACAGCCCGCCACTTGAAGACTGAGTGCTTCTGGGATGTGACGCATTGTCGATGAGCGTATAGTTCCCGACGTTTTGGAGGAGCGTCGTGTCTTCTATCTTCAGTATCAAGCAATCAAGCCTGAAGATGAGGGCATAAGATACCTTCGAAACGTCTGAAACTACACACCAGACGACACAGCGTCACATCCCAGAATCTTCGGTAACACCGCTGTGACAACCGCAAATGTCGTAACCCCTCACTTGATTTTATCCTGGTCTAAATTAATCCATTCCACACCCTCCTATCGTATTTGTTTAAGATCCATTTTAACCCTTTAAAGACGAAGCGTATCTGTTTTATATAAGGACTCAGTGCGTACCGCGCTGTAAACACTCTCCACTTCGGTTATAAAAACCAATCTCTTAATATTTTATAAGGCAAAAGTTGCTGTTTGTTCTGAGATCCGTACAAAACACATAAACGCAATGTGGGCACCACGTAGAATTTTTTAATGTTAAACCTGGCGCTACGTAAAGTTACCGCTAGGCTTTAAAAGGTTAATGGCAACCTCAATAAACCTCACAGAAAACGTGCGGACGTAGAACTAGACAAAGGAAACATGCTTAGCGAAAATGACGTAATCAGAATGTACTGTAACTCTTGGTTTTTGTGCTGCAGATATGTAATGACAAATCTGTTGAAAGAACTAAAACTCCATGGGGAATATTTCACAATATGCCACATTACTTTCTGAACGCTTTATTCCCACTTTCAAGAAAAAGTGAAGACAAAAACTGCTAATTTTCCAGCGACGCTAACTTTTCAGTAACTTAAAAACGTTTTTTAAAGTCTTATCGTAAGTGGTACGTTACATGGTAAACTGTACGGTATATGGTAAATGGTACAGTAACTGGTAAATGTGTTAAATGGTACGGTAGCTGGTAAATGGTAATGTACTTGGTAAATGGAGCAGTATACTGTAAATGGTACGGTATGTGATAAATGGTAATGTACTTGGCAAATGGAGCAGTATATTGTAAATGGTACGGTATGTGATAAATGGTAATGTACTTGGTAAATGGAGCAGTATATTGTAAATGGTACGGTATTTGGTAAATGGTATGGCATGTGATAAACTCTCCACATCAAGTTCATGCCATTCCACACAGTACTCAGCAAACAGCACAAGCACGCAAAAGCGGCCATCAATTTGCAGGCAAGATCAAGGTACAGAAGCAGTAACGGCAAACACACTGAGGACTGTAAATTACAATCAGACCAAACTCAGACTCCAGACTTTCGTCTACAGTTCTGAACATGCGTTAGCTAGTAGCATATCCCAAAATATGGGCAAACTTCGGCCTATTAATTCTAAACAGTACACACAGCCTATATAGTACACATTTCTTCGAGAAACCCCCGATTTTGGCAGATCGTAAAGGATTCCGTTTTAACATATCATGCCTGCCCACTTAATAATGTAGGTCAAAGCAGAGCAAGTATTTTTCTTCAGATTAATAATTTGACTCAAGCAAAAATAATTAGGAACACACCTATTTCTTTCTTTAGTCTTTTGAAGTCGGTGGGGTTTCAATTTCAACTTGTGCGCAGGACGGAGGGGTTTTAAATTGATTGTACCCTTACATGCATTCATGACGGTACGGCGTACCGACACCGGTAGCATGTGACAAATCACATGTCCAAGGGCGGCACGGAAAGGTTGGGAAATCAAGTTGATAATTTATCGCTCTTCAGGGCTTTAACTTAAGGATTTAAGTTTTAAAAATGCAAAAACCTGCAAAATCCCCAATCTTTAGATTACAGATAAGACGGAAGTTATGTTTCATGGTTCCAAGCGTCGCTGGGCAGATGGCAGTAAGACCGTGACTGACACAAGCCTTCGGACATATCACGATCTCCCCGGGCGTGTCTGGAATTGAGGCCTGCGGGCTTCTGGGGTGTTACGCAGCGTCGAGTGGTAATCTTTTACCGACGTTTCAGGACAACGTATGGGTCCCATCTTCAAGGGTTAAGAAATCCAATGAAGCACTCGACGCTGCGTAACACCCCAGAAGAGTGCAGACCTCATCAACATCGCGGCGGAAGCCTGACATCACGGATGCCTCGAATTGACCTGGGCTGTGGAGTCGGAGTCGGAAGGAATTTTAGCTGGAGTCGGAGTCGGAAGGAATTTTAGGTGGAGTCGGAGTCGGAAGGAATTTTAGGTGGAGTCGGTGTCGGAAGGAATTTTTAGGCGGAGTCGGCGTCGGAAGGAATTTTTAGGCGGAGTCGGTGTCGGAAGGAATTTTTAGGCGGAGTCGGTGTCGGTAAAAATGTACCGACTCCGACCTCAGTCAAAAATCTTAACTAGATACTCCAACTCCAGAGCCCTGATAGCTACAGTAACCATTAGACTTATACTTAAATATAGGTTATAAGTCTAAACAGTAGCCTGATGATTCACGTGGTGGTGATGAAATGTCTTATAGGTTTACCGTTATTGATGCATATTGAGCTTCTATGAAGGAGTCGGAGTCGGAGCTTTGGGTACCGACCGGAATTGACCAATCCCTGATCATCGCTGTAATATGAAAACACACCAGAACCACAATTCCGATAATAGGACTTACCAGCTGTGTCTTGTTGGCCGGGAGTCCGACCCCCTTTTCAAGCTCAAATATTGGTAAGGGAAATACTTTAGGGTTGGAGTGCAGAAGGGGAGGGTCCTGCCTGCGAACCATGTCCAGGAAGTTCTGGATGAGTCCGGGGCTCGGGTATAGCTCGATGTCGGAGGGCAGAATGTAATGTGTGACTGCGCTGTCCCGGGCAACATTCCTCCCGATGTTCACTGGGTACAGGATCTTCGCCTTTGTCTTGTACATAGTCGCCGAAGAGACGTTTACCCATGGAGCAGGCAATGAACAATTGGCAGAATCCTTTATCACACTTTCTGCCGAAGGAACCTGTTTGGGTACGTGTCTTGTACCAAAAAACACGTGAAAAGTCACTAATTCACTAACTAAAGGCGAAAGACAATCACGTGCATAGCGTATCGCTTCCAACGTGGGAGCGAAATCCGTCCCTGGGGCGTGCATTGCCAAAGATACAGGTCCTTGCCACCTTTCTAACAAAGGGACCAGATTATCTAGGAAAGTATAGTCAGCGTGAGTAGTATATGTAACACTCTCATGGCACCGGAACTTCCGGGATCCAGGGATATAATTATATAGTACCCAGAAATCACTCCGCTGGGCGGTCCTTGGATCCGTACTTTTGTCATGGCACTTCACTGTATCTTCCAAATTCTTCAGGGTACCATTAATATTTTGAGGAGGTTCTGGCATTTGCTGAGACACCTTCGAGTCTCTCAAGTCTATTATAACAGATTCTTCCGATGTTGGCACCGATGATGGTTTTGTGGGTTTCTTTGTCGATATTATAGAAGAAGCTGCGACCTCTGAACCTGGCACTATCGGCGACAGCTTTGCTTCAGTATTCGACTGACTTCTCGCAGTTTCACTGTCAGTATTGTCAAGGAAAACGAATTTCGCAGCAGCTGAATTACCGCCAGACGATGCAGGCTCTAAAGGTACTTGAGATATATCTATCGATGCCAAGTTCCTGCCTGAAGCTTGCAATTCTTCAATGAAGTCCACACCGCCATTTTTGGAGGCGAAGTGTCTTCCCACATACAGCAGGACGACAATATTAAGTATAATACTGAGCCTCAGGACCCAGTTTCTCCTAGTCAACACCATGACGGCAGCGACTGGTTATGTCTTCTTCTACCCCGACGTCGACGACGCTGATAGTTGCGACCTTGCAGTTTGAGTGACTGCTTCATCCCCAGTCGCACACTGGCGTCATGTCTCGCTGGGTCACCTCGCTACAGGACGCTGAAAAGATGCAAACGTGCAAATTAGTATACAATAAATGCTTACACGCATATGGACTATCAGTTACTAGAATCAAACTCTTGCGAAAGGAACTGCCTCCTAAAACACGTTATCCAAGGAAAGATAGAGGGAAGGGTAGAAGTGACGGGACGAGGAGGAAGAAGACGTAAGCAGCTACTGGATGACCTTAAGGAAAAGAGAGGATACAGGAAATTGAAAGAGGAAGCACTAGATCGCACTGTGTGGAGAACTCGCTTTGGAAGAGCATACGGACCTGTCGTAAGACAGACTACAGAATGATGGAATATCTGTAGGCAGGAAGGGAAGACGAGGAAGAAGACGTAAGCAGCCATGAACTGACCTTAAGACAGTGGAAGCTGAAAGAGAAAACACTGTATGGCGCTGTCTGGAGAAGTCGTTTCGGAATAGGCTTTGGACCTGTCGTAAGACAGACTACGGGGTGAATAAATAACCAAACTGTAGGATATTGTAAGGGGAGCCGGGAAAGCTGCGCAGACGGCATAGAGACTGGACAACAGGGAATCTCAGAATCTGCGGACGCGCCTTAAAAATCGACACCAGGCAAGACGCAGACGCAGTATCGCCTGAATACAAGTCAGACTGAGAGGTAAACTCCGTCCGTTGCAGGTCACATTTAAACACTCGTTTGCTCACACATAATCGCATCTGCGTTAACACCTCGTGTACCCGATACCAGTGCTGTCTTTAAGACAGGTTAAGCTTATTTTTCAAATAACAACAAAGAATCTAGACGTTTAGGGAATAATCCAGGACACAGAACACTTCCGAGCATGTCCATTAGTTCGTGATCATTCAAGAATTCTAGGCAATCGAGTTTAACATTTTAAAGCCTAGCGGTAACTTTACGTACCACCAGGTTTAACATTACAAAATTCTACGTGGTGCCCACATTGCGTTTATGTGTTTTGTACGGATCTCAGAACAAACAGCAACTTTTGCCTTATAAAACATTAAGAGATTGGTTTTTATAACCGAAGTGGAGAGTGTTTACAGCG
The DNA here is from genome assembly GCA_013340265.1 of Coptotermes formosanus. Lineage (NCBI taxonomy): Eukaryota > Metazoa > Arthropoda > Insecta > Blattodea > Rhinotermitidae > Coptotermes > Coptotermes formosanus. The sequence continues at coordinate 1,654,420 of BLKM01008640.1, read as the reverse complement.
CGGTACGCACTGAGTCCTTATATAAAACAGATAAGCTTCGTCTTTAAAGGGTTAATTCAAAAGAGTTCTACTCAGTGAAGTCCGCTTCGAACTGCAGCCACACAACTTCCTTCAGCGTCTCGACCGATGCATCTGCCGTCTGTATGCAAACAGGATTATCCCGTCGCTGTGAATTTCTAAAGCCCAGTAAAGTATGCTTCCATTGCCAACCGTTCCCCAGTAAGAGTGAAACAGTTCGTCTGTAATCTAAGGCGGGGCTGACTCCTAAGTAAATTCATAGCTTCAAAATAATTTAATTGAGCCTAAGTTTACCGTGCCTCTGGATCTATGGATTAGAGCGGTTACTCTCAGCAGCTGGGGCAAAACAACTATGAGATTTATACGCATTCTTTCAGGAGTTTAATTTGACGCTATCCATCCGGTTGTTATATAAGTCTTACATAAATAACACTACGCATTCCGTCTAACACAACTTGCATTTATCATTTTCTTTCAAACGCTACGTGTTTCGATCAAGTCGATCATTATCAAGTGTTTGTTTATACAAGAACTTAAAATTCCATTGCATCTCGGAGTACACCGTTCACAATTTATTGTATTTGTGAAAGTTGATTTATTTTAATGTAATCCTCAATAATCAAGCTTTGGTTGAGTAGGATTTTCATGGCAAACATATTCACTGCTTTTTGAATAAACAAGCCTGCTTAATGGTTCCAAAACAACACAGTGTCGGTCATGAAGTAACCAATAAGTAGTAATGTACTGGGGGGGGGGGGGTGGAATCTGTCCAGGGGTATCCAAAAACCTACAACTGAGAGAGGAGAGATTGGGGTGGAAATGGGTATATAACGAGTACAGTACACAGCAGCTGTGTTGAATGATGCCCATTACCTTCGCGTGTTCATGTCAATTGCTGGCGTCAAGCTGAGACTGATTAAATTGTTGCTATTTTCGACATTGGTCACGTAGTTTTTTTCCCTATAAACAGGCAATTTTTTCAATATTAAAGTTGTAGGTTAGATAATATTTCGTAGGGTAGAGCTGTCGGAACGTCGCGTAGACTGGCTATATCTGAGATAGTCTACAATGTTGAACATGTCTGTGAAGAAATTAATTAAAAACTGTCCAAGTATTTGCAGAAATGGTGGTGCGGTTGGTTGAGGCACTGCGCTACAAACTGGAAGGTCTCGGGTTCGATTCCCGATGGTGTCATTGGAATTTTTCATTGACATAATCCTTTCGGTCGCACTATGGCCCTGGGGTCGACTCAGCCTCTAACAGAAATTAATATTTCCTTGAGGGGGTTTAAGGCGGCCGGTGCGTATGGCTGACAACCTTACCACCTTCATGTGCCGATTGTCTAGAAATCTGGGAGCCTCAACATCGTGAAACCCTAAGGGCCTGTCCAGGCCTGTAATGGGATTGCTTTTACGATATATAACACTGTAAATAACCGACAATATTCGCAATGACTATTGTCCAAATTAAGAATTTGGATCAGAAGAAGACGGTAATCTCCTTAAACGTCGGAATTTTCTTTCAAAACAACGTGATATTTCAAGAACCCAAGATATATCAACTGCTTCATTTCCTATCTTGCTTGTTTTCGACGCCTACGTCGTCACTTCACGGGCATTACATAAAAACAAGGCCAGGCACTAAGAAATAACACCTCAGTTGACAATACCCAGCAATACAGCCTCACTGACATTAGAAGGTTCAACACTGGCAGCTCTGTTTTGCAGCAGCACGTCGAACACGCGACAATAATGCAATTTGCGAAGACAATGTGACATCCGTCAGATCCAAGAGTGACGTCAGATTAACGTCATTTTCTTGACAGTTCTCCGTCTCAAGAGAATCGCATGTCAGAACCTCTCGACAGACAATCTATAGCATTCTATATACATTTACACTATGTTGCTATTGATTGGAAACCTGCGTCAAACACAGTCAGCGGAAGAAAACGAAGACGGTTTAAAAACAATCGCCCTATTTCTATAATTTTATGAAATAGCACGAGTGTCTGGGTTACTGGGTTGGGACGGCGGACGGGAGGTTGGGTGGATAAGCTGCTCCGCACGTCACGTTTCAAAGCTGTTTGTGTGACAGCTGTCTGTTGTGTTAAAATTGTGCCTTCTGGAGATGATTGATAGGATATGTTATGTAACAAAAGTCACAGTCTCTTTAATTTATTGATGCAAATGTCACTGATAACCGGGAAAACGGACAGCTTAATTGACTTAACGACAAGGGACAAGCGAATACCACAAGAAAATGTAAGGAGACTTGGGCCGCCGTTATTTCAAATTAAGCACAGAGGATCGAAAAAAGAATTGCCTTTCACGGAAGGCCTACCAAAACACACACACACACACACACACACACACACACACACACACACACACACACACACACACACACACACACACACACACACACACACACACACACACACACACACACACACACACTCTGCCCTGTCTCATCATCCCAATTTAAACGGCAACTATGTGTAAAGATTTCGTCCATTCGTAAACAGATAACAGAGCGAGGATGAGTGCTATTTTGGTCTCAGTTTACAGCAGATTCGAATGCAGTTCGGGACGTTTCGAAGAAGGCTTCTGTCTCCATCTTCAGCGTAGCTCCAAGTCTTTAACCCTTTAAAGACGAAGCGTATCTGTTTTATATAAGGACTCAGTGCGTACCGCGCTGTAAACACTCTCCACTTCGGTTATAAAAACCAATCTCTTAATGTTTTATAAGGCAAAAGTTGCTGTTTGTTCTGAGATCCGTACAAAACACATAAACGCAATGTGGGCACCACGTAGAATTTTTTAATGTTAAACCTGGTGGTACGTAAAGTTACCGCTAGGCCTTAAAAGGTTAACTAACATGAGTATGGCATCACATCCCAAGAAGACACGAATCTCCGTCTGCATGACCAAGGATAAACTAAAATTTGCACAGAGACAGTTACCAACAATAACACCTGCACTATCACGAACATTTATTTCGTGCCAAATCTTTGTGCTGTTTCGTTTCTTTACTCACTTCTTTCTATTTTGTTCCATATCGGAATATCCTACATTCAATAAACAGAAGGAAGGCCAAATGGGTTGGTCACATGTTGCTGAGGAACTGCCTTCTATAACACGTTATTGAAGGAAAGATAGACCGGAAGATAAAAGTGACGGGAAGAAGTGGAATAAGAGGTAAGCAACTACTGGAGGACCTTAAGGAAAGGGAAGGACATTGGAAATTAACCTTTTAAAGCCTAGCGGTAACTTTACATACCACCAGGTTTAACATTCAAAAATTCTACGTGGTGCCCACATTGCGTTTATGTGTTTTGTACGGATCTCAGAACAAACAGCAACTTTTGCCTTATAAAACATTAAGAGACCGGTTTTTATAACCGAAGTGGAGAGTGTTTACAGCGCGGTACGCACTGAGTCCTTACATAAAACAGATACGCTTCGTCTTTAAAGGGTTAAAAGGGCAGAATTCGCTTTAGAAATAACCACGGACGTGTCGTAAGACAGATAAACTGATGAACGAGTCGGTATCCAACAAAATTCTGTGTGTAAGCCATATCTGATCATTTGCAGAGCAGTTCCTTATCAGCTTCCTTTAAAATTATTTTTATGAAAAAATCTACAGGAGGTTTGACCAATCGGACTGCCAGCTCTTATACCTAAAACCTCAAACCTCATCACAGTTGAACTATTTTTAGTACCATGGCTGTGGGCAGCTGCCGATCGTTAACGTTTCATTGGTATGGAGTGCTGCCAACAAACAACGCATCTGTCACTTTATTACATCCGGCAATCAACTGAAATCTAAACAGATCTTAATTGTTTTTCATACATTTATAAACGCAGTTGAAACAATTTTATGATCTAATCAGGTGCAAAATTAAGACGGACTTTAAATAAAATGTCTCCTGCACATAAAAATTCATAACCAAATATCAGTTGGGATCCCATTTTTCAAAAGCAAAAAACCGGGCCACAAAAACATTTAGGTGGCGAGGAAGGGGCTAGGGTACAAAATTTTTAACCCCATACGCAATGAAAAAAGTGGAGTAGGTAATTAATATTACCACAACGAGATAATTGCGATAATAAAATTGACGGAAATTAAATAGTAATAATAATAATAATAAATAACTGCATGGAGCAGAGGCCTTCTTGAGAAGCTAACAGATTCTCAGTTAGTCAAGAAATTCCCCGCATTTTATGGAACGCGGAGGTTCATTACCGCATCCACAACAGCCCGCCACCTGTCCCTATCAATAATAATAACAGCAACACAGCAGCAGCAGCAGCAGCAGCAGCAGCAGCAACAACAACAACAAAGTACCCAAACTCACTCAATTCACCTACCGAGTTTTTTTTACATATCTGTTCCTCATCCTTCGCAGTCTGCCCAGTCTCTGCAGTCGCCAGTCCACACATCTTCCTTCCCACACACAATTCCTTCCTGTTAGTGGCTGCGCTACTCATACAGACGTTTTCTCCCACCATAACTAACTAACTAACTAACTAACTAACTGACTGACTAACTAACTAGCTAACTAACTACATGGAACAGAGGCCTTCTTGAGAAGCTAACAGATTCTCAGTTAGTCAAGAAATTCCCCGTATTTTATGGAACCCGGGGGTTCATTACCGCATTCACAAGAGCCCGCCACCTGTCCCTATCCTGAGCCAGCTCAATCCAGTCCATGCCCCATCCCACTTCTTGAAGATCCATTTTAATATTATCCTCCCATCTACGCCTGGGTCTCCCAAGTGGTCGCCTTCCCTCAGGTCTCCCCACCAAAATCCTGTATGCACCTCTTTTTTCCACCATACGTGCTACAAGCCCCGCCCATCTCATCCTTCTCGATTTGATTACCCGAATAATATTTGGTGATGAGTACATTTCTCCCACCATTGGAAAAGTAAAATTTTCGTACCCATTGTCAGAAATGTCGTACTTTTGGAAAACCCCGGGATATTTGGCGCCCCCAACTTCACGTTTCTACAGTATCATTTTCATTTCCAGACCAGGTCTGGGTGCTGCTTTCCCTCCTACACAATGCATGTCAGGGTACCTTCCTCCCGGGTATAAAACTGCAGAGGCGTGATAACCACTGGCCTATACCTAGCGACGAGATTAAAAATAAATGGAGTCATACACCCACTCCCTCATACGATTTTATGGTCTGATTTTATACTACGTGCACTAATTATTTTATCTTACATCTTATTGAATTTTTAAACGTGACTTCGGCAATTTTTATGCAGAACAGCAGCAGTGCTACCCACTCTAATACGACGTCCTGGGTCTATGTTCCTGAATCCTGTTTATAGACATCTGACAGAACTCCCTGGGCAGTGGATCAGCCAGTCACACCGGACAGTCAGAACACAGAATCACAGCAAACATCCACGCCACGACTGGGATTCGAACCCAGCAACTTCAGCCGTGCATGTGCCAGTCCGTCTGGCCAATGCAGTCAGTGACCATCACCTTCTGTGGGTCCAATTCAAGCAACCAGGAATGTATTTCGGTCCCAAAGATTCACAGTGAGGGTAAAAGCCAGTAACTGATGTCCAAAGACGTGTTTCAGGATGTCACTTTAATCAAAATGACACTGAAATAAGATCCACAGTCCGAGACCAGGTGATTTATGTATCTGCAGCCGTCACTTCACGTTTTGTACAGCATTCTGAAGCCTTTTCTTCTGTCGTATAATGCTTGGGTCCTTATCGATCAAACCTAACGTTACTAGAAGCGTTAATAATACATTACAGGGGACTTTCTAAAACCCTCAACAATGCTTTCTTTAAATCTAGATTCTGGGATTCCATCAGCGGATACTGTGCGCGCCCCTGGCATTTCCACTAGCTGCGAAATCTACATGCGGATCACACTTCGCGCTACAGCGGCATATAGCCGACTTACATTCCCCTAAAACAGGGGTGTACAAATCCTGGGCGCCAGGCCGCCCGGGCGACTGGATCTTTTACGTAGGCGCCTAATATTTGTGGGTCTTCAGTATGGAATCTGCTTCATGTCAACGGGGCCTAGAATTTTGAAATGTTTCCTAGGTTTTTGGAAGATTTTGCTTCCCACCTCAAAAAAGTTTAAACCATCAAACGTTCACGATAAAGGTTGCTCAAATGGTCTGGATATCGAGAGCGTCTAGGTTTGTAGTTTGACACCGACGTTTCGAAAACACCTGTCGCCTCGATTTTGAAAGGGATGCCATTACTTCCACGTATGCACAGCAGTGATAAGTGGAAGTGGACGGATTATACAGCTGCGTTGCAAGGAATGTGGTCACTCAGAACCACAGAAACGGGACACGGTATAGCTATATGTCCAGGCCACTAGTGAATGTAAAACGGTAAAGGTGAGAAATACGGCGGACTAAACGGCCCTTCTGTGGGACAAAACAGTGGTAAACGCGAATAGCACGTAAAGAGTTTGTGAAATTACGTGACGTATTTTGCTTGCTTGTGCGACTTTGCTCGTAACGACGTAATGTCTCTGTTGATAAAAAAATGACATCTTTTTTATCCTTTGCCATTAAATCAAACCTGTATTGGACTGTCCAGGTTTGATTGGGAAGATCTTTCATTTGCGTATCATAAATGGCATGGGCGGTCACCTTGCGTTTATACCGCGGCTATTATTATTATTATTAGAATTGGCACATTAATAAATTAGAACTGAATTATTATTATTGTTATTATTATTATTGATGGCGGCGGTGGTGGTGGTGGTGGTGGTGGTGGTGGTGGTGGTGGTGGTGGTAGTAGTAGTAGTAGTAGTAGTAGTAGTAGTAGTAGTAGTAGTAGGCTTAGGATTACATGCATTTTGATTACTGCATACGTAAAACGCATATTTTAACTTAGGACCAATCCTATAAACAACGCAACAAACGTCTATGATGACACTGATTGCAAAATATGTACTTTTGCTCAAGACATTTTAAAATATGCATTTTGCATACGCAATATGCGAAATGCATATGATTCTAAGCATTATTATTATTATTATTATTATTATTATTATTATTATTATTATTATTAGAGTGGCTGCGAGGTCTGAATTTATCAGAGCGAAGTCTTCTGGGATGTTACCCCATGTCTACTGGTGAGCTGTTTACCGGTCGACACGGCTAACATCCCAGCAAGCCTGAACCTTCAACGTCACGCACTTCTGATTACGCTAACCGTTCACGCAGTGATTTCAACGCAGCAGTTACGCCTTCACGGCCCACAGGTTACTTTACGTATCACCAGGTTTCATCACAGGCATCGCATAGTCTGCATTATGACAAATTCAAAGCCTCTTCCGAAACGCCTTCTCCAGACAGCGCGACCTAGTGTTTTCTCTTTCAGTTTCCACTGTCTTAAGGTCAGCTCATAGCTGCTTGCGTCTTCTTCCTCGTCTTCCCTTCCTGCCTACAGGTATTCCATTATTCTGTAGTCTGTCTTACAGCAGGTCCAAAACCTTTTCCAAAGCGAGTTCTCTACAGAGTGTGATGTACTGCTTCCTCTTTAAATTTTCAGTATCCTCTCTTTTCCTTAAGGTGACTCAGTAGCTGCTTACGTCTTCTTCCTTGTATTCCCTTACTGCCTACAGATATTCCATCATGACGTAGTCTGTCTTACGACAGGTCCAAAGACTTTTCCAAAACGAGTTATCTAAAGAGTGCGATCTAGTGCTTCTCACAAGGGGTCCCTGAGGATGATCCCAGGAGGGGATCGAAACATGTTCGACTAACCTGCAGTTTTTGTGATTTGTGATATCAAAATAAAATAAGAGTCCGTTTGTTGGTCTGGTATCGTATGTTAATCAACAGCAATGCAGGGCGTGAATGATATGAAATTTATAAAAAGGTCATTTTTCACTTTAAGAACACGAATTTTCTTTTGCGCTCGTCAGAAATGCAGAGCTGTCTATAAATATTTGTAATAAAAATGGAACTTAACCTTTTAAAGCCTAGCAGTAACTTTACATACCGCCACGTTTAACATTAAAAAATTCTACGTGGTGCCTACATTGCGTTTATGTGTTTTGTACGTATCTCAGAACAAACAGCAACTTTTGCCTTATAAAACATTAAGAGATTGGTTTTTATAACCGAAGTGGAGAGTGTTTACAGCGCGGTACGCACTGGGTCCTTATATAAAACAGATACGCTTCGTCTTTAGAGGGTTGATATTCAAGCATAATGGACAATATGTGAAAAAACATAAATTAAATAGCTTTCATTGCAGTTCCGAACAATCCTAATCATGCGATCTGCCCCCTTCTGGGGTATTACGCAGCGTCGAGTGGCAATCCTTTACCGACGTTTCGGGATAACGTATCGCTCCCATCTTCAAGGATCAAGGAATTCAAGAAGAATTTGGACTTCTTGACCCTTGAAAATGGAACCGATACGTTATCCCGAAACGTCGGTAAAAGATTACCACTCCACGCCGTACAACAACTCCAGAAGAGCGCAGATCGCATCAACATCGCGGCGGAAGCCTGAAATTGGAATTATGTCGCTCAGTTACGCGCAGAGACAGCTCTGTCCCCTCACAATTTGTAGTGACGTCACACAAACATCCCGTGACGCACAAAGATAATGTACAGAGATTCAAACCGTGCGATTGCAGCTCGCGAAATGATATTTTGTATTTCATGTCTGAATTATGTTAAAATTTGTGACAGTTTTATATTAACCCTTTAAAGACGAAGCGTATCGGTTTTATGTAAGGACTCAGTGCGTACCGCGCTGTAAACACTCTCCACTTCGGTTATAAAAACCAGTCTCTTAATGTTTTATAAGGCAAAAGTTGCTGTTTGTTCTGAGATCCGTACAAAACACATAAACGCAATGTGGGCACCACGTAGAATTTTTTAATGTTAAACCTGGTGGTATATAAAGTTACCGCTAGGCTTTAAAAGGTTAACTTAACATACAGGACACCGAACACTATAAGCAGGTGGCAATGGGTTTACACTTCTAAAATGTTACGCAGTAAGAAGGATGTGTGAAATAATTTAAAAAATATAGAGGAATAGGCACAGTCTGTCTCAATTCTATCACGCACTACCCTAATGTATATTACGTACAATAAGGTACATCAGGACACTGCAAAGTAGATTTGTGATTCACTGCGTCTGTTCGTTTATATTTCCTAGTTCTATGTCACAAAGGAGCACCACACATAAAGAGTGATAAAATTTATTGAATTCTGAGATTATGGATAAGATTTATTTAATGAATCAGAGGAATGCGAAATTTGTTATTAATAAGATTACAAGAACACACTACAAGACGACTACGTGACAGTTCAAGAAAGTGGTTATGTTACAACATCTGAGACGATATTTGGTTCATGAGTCTCGGAAGAATGTTCTTGACTTTATATTTTCCATTCCGTGCTTTATAACTCGATTTTTCACTACCAACCAACAAATGCAAACACCTGTCATACATTCACAGTAATATACAGGCGAACCCGGTTATAACGACATCAGTTTATACGACACCTCGCTTATAGCGTCAGATATTCTGTGGTACCAACTAATTGCTCAATGTTAGCCATAACATTATTCCCCGCGGTTATAAAAACACTCGTTTATAACGACACAAAATATGCAGTCCCTTTCATGTCGTTATAACCAAGTTCTACCTTATTTAAAAATGCTACACTCCTACATGTTTCGGATCTTACTGGTCCATCATCAGGCAGTACATCGATTGTAGCATAAAACAGTTACTTAACAATATATTTTGTTGGTCCCTTGTATATGTAGAAATGACGGAAATCCTCGGTGTAGTATGTGCAGCAGACAGAACCGTTACACTGTGCACTGGAGCACCGCGTGGATACGATGGAGGTGTTCACGATACAGTGAACACCTCCATCGTATCCACACGCACAAATGTTAACTAACTAACTAACTAACTAACTAACTAACTAACTAACTAACTAACTAACTCCTTGGAGCAGAGACCTTCTTAAGAAGCTAACAGTTTCTCAGTTAGTCAACAAATTTCCCTATTTTATGGAACCCAGAGGTTCATTACCGCATTCACAAGAGCCCGCCACCTGTCCCTATACTAAGCCAGCTCAATCCAGTCCATGCCCCCATCCCACGTCTTGAAGATCCATTTTAATATTATCCTCCCATCTACGCCTGGGTCTCCCAAGTGGTCGCCTTCCCTCAGGTCTCCCCACCAAAATCCTGTATGCACCTCTTTTTCCACCATACGTGCTACATACCCTGTCCATCTCATTCTTCTCGATTTGATTACCCGAATAATATTTGGTGATGAGTACAGGTCATTAAGTTCCTCGTTACGCAAGAATGTTTCTAATTAAAAAAAATATATCTGTACACAACGGGGTGTTTGTTGAATTACAAGACAGAGTGAATTATCCTGAGACACGTGAAGGACACGATGGGCCACGGCGCGGATATGCTGCAAGGCAGCAGCCGAGGCCTGGCACTATCCCAGCATTAAAAGTCACAGACAGTGGGGTAACCTTCAGCAAGAGAGGAGCTGGAGCCACCAGAATGCAACAACAGAATTCCGTCCGCCGGAGGGTGTGTACTGTACTGACGAGGTGCAAAGTTCAGTTACCCAGAATCTCGCAGTCCTTGGCCACGCGGTGGTGGTTTATTGCACCTGAAGGTAAACGCCTTCCAGTTAAAAAAAAAACATACACATGCTTCTTCAAATATTTACCGTAATCCACAGTGTGCCTAACGTCGCTTATGTTGACTTGTCTGAGGTGTGACTTGATACATATGACGTTCCGGGAACACCTTTGTAAGGACCTAAAATCTCGCATTATGTGGTCGCAACAAATATCACAGCAGATAAATTCTTAAAGGTTTTCATGATGGTGTATAATATTGTGTGGTGATGGGTTTATGGACTTTATCCATCGTCCGAAGAGTAAAATATTAACCCTTTAAAGACGAAGCGTATCTGTTTTATATAAGGACTCAGTGCGTACCGCGCTGTAAACACTCTCCACTTCGGTTATAAAAACCAATCTCTTAATGTTTTATAAGGCAAAAGTTGCTGTTTGTTCTGAGATCCGTACAAAACACATAAACGCAATGTGGGCACCACGTAGAATTTTTTAATGTTAAACCTGTTGGTACGTAAAGTTACCGCTAGGCTTTAAAAGGTTAAAAATATTAAAAATATTAAAAAATTGCCTTGTGATGGAGGCTAGCTCTGTCCAAGGGGCCCAACAGAACAGGTGTTCTTCTCTTCTCCCTGAGGACGGAAGCAGAGTCAGCTTCCGAAATGTTGTCATTTTAATTTTTTAATATTTTTAATATCTTACTCTTCTGATGGTGGATAAAGTCCATAAACCCACCACCACACAAATATCATATCGCAGAACACGACAGCTGTAAATAAGGCACAGGGAAACACTGTCACTGTGTAACGTGGAGAAACGAAACCTGCAGACCTTAAAATTATAATATTCTGTGAAGCGGCACAGCAAAATCTGGCAGAGAGACCCATAAGTTTCGGGGGGGAGGTGCTGTTTCCTTCTTTAGGGCAGGAAATTCTACTAGGAAGACGGAGACACCATGCTTCTATGAAACGCCAGTACCTATGTGCCAAACGACACAGTGTTACATCCCATAAAACAATCATATTCAAATGGACAACTGTGACAACCCCAAACATCACACACTGGAAAGCCGGTTAGGCAATCGTAGCAGTTTAAAACTTTTCTTGTCAATGCAGCAGGCGTTATAGCTACAAACCACGACTGACAAAGAGCATGGCATATCACAAAAAGGTGTGCCTCCTTTACGCAGAAAGAGGTAAAGGTAAATCTGTCTCCGTGACTAGCCACCACGCCTTGACAAATTATTCGGGCGTGGCGGTAATGTTCCATGCGTTCTTAACCTGAACATTAGTTACAGGCGAGAGATCTGATAAACTTTCTGCCGACTTTACCCCTACAGAAAGAGGATTACCACGTGGTTTATAGGGATGAGGCAATTTTCGAGTTGGTCTCTTAGCCCGCAGTTCTACACTTCAGTGTCACGTACAGTGACTCGGTTATGGACTGGAACGTCCGTGATACGAATCCCGGCAGAGGCAAGAGATGTCCAGCAAGCTCTGGGGCCCCACAGAGTCACCTATTCAATGGGGCGGGGGCAAAGCAATCTCTTTAGAGGCCCTGAGGTTTCCAGTACGTAGAGGCTCCCGGATTTCAAGACAGTCGGCACGTACAGGCACTAAGGTCGTCAGCTCTACGCGCCGGCCGCAAATAAGCTGCAGAAAAGTCAAGATTTCGGTCTACAGGACAAATGTACAAAGATCGTGCGCCATATGGAGATTCACAGTGTCTACATACGTGAAATTTTACTGCCTGTTTATCGCACCGCTGCTAATGTATACAAAAGTTAAACACGCGTTCATTGATTTATTGTCAGGAGTGTATTCTGGTACGTCGATAGACCTGTAGCTGTGCTTTGAATAGGCAGATCTATTTCCGGTGCTACAGGCATTCCGACCGGATACCACCTGTACGCTTGTCAAGTCCTCCACCCTCAAGTTTGACGTTATTAACCCTTTAAAGACGAAGAGTATCTGTTTTATATAAGGTCTCAGTGCGTACCGCGCTGTAAACACTCTCCACTTCGGTTATAAAAACCAGTCTCTTAATGTTTTATAAGGCAAAAGTTGCTGTTTGTTCTGAGATCCGTACAAAACACATAAACGCAATGTGGGCACCACGTAGAATTTTTTAATGTTAAACCTGGTCGTACGTAAGGTTACTGCTAGGCTTTAAAAGGTTAACCTAAAACACTAAAAATGACAGAACTGGGTCAAGATATTTGTCTCGCATTTGAAAGGTAAATGATTCGAGATTACACGACAACAAGACCGACTACTTGCTTTACACTCACTGAATAAAGGTAGACAAGCTACCCACGCTAAAGACAGGCCTCCATGTAAAGTCTGGGCCTGTAGCCGAGGTGGTGCAAGTGAGTGCAATGCGCTCACTACAGATTAGTAGATGTAATTAAAAAAAATAAAAGTCGCACATTAAATGACATTTTACAGTTGATATTCCGTGATTTTGTTTCTTATATTCAACCAGTTTGACCAACACATGTATCTGAAAATTGTCGCATTCTATTGCAGCAACAGAGTGTACAAGAACTGTCAGAAATTCAAAGACTGACTGACTGACTGACTGACTAACTAACTAACTAACTAAACTAACTAAACTAACTTAATAACTAACTAACTAACTAACTACCTAACTAACTAACTACATGGAGCAGAGGCCTTCTTGAGAAGCTAACAGTTTCTCACCTAGTCAAGAAATTCCCCGCATTTTATGGAACCCGGAAGTTCATTACCGCATTCACAACAGCCCGCCACCTGTCCCTATCCTCAGCCAGCTCAATCCAGTCCACGCCCCCATCTCACGTCTTGAAGATCCATTTTAATATTATCCTCCCATCTACGAATGAGTCTCCCAAGTGGTCGCCTTCCCTCAGGAAATTCAAAGACTACAGAGCATCAAGTGAGCGAATGAGAGTGACAACTTGACAAGAGGCAGAACACAGTGGTCACGGCTTCATTTAGGGTAGTGACACTGCTACTGTCAACAGGGGCTGTGGAGAGTCTGAATACAGCCTACGCAATGAGTGAATGGTCAGGAACACTGGGAGTGCTGCAAGTGTGGGTGGGGCGGGTTGTCCAGCCGGTAGAAATTAGCAAGCTGAAGGAAGTTTTGGAATCGAATTCAAGAGGTAGAAGGAATTGAAAGAATCGTTTTTATTACCAGCCCCTTCACACAGTATTTTTTGCTCCTACATGTTTCGGCTACGTGTTGTAGCCATCTTCAGGAAGCCACATTACACAGACATGAGCACCGTACAGTACTTCGATGAATAGTAATGTCCATATGCAATTTGTACAGAGTTAGTCGCTATCTAATATCAAGAAAATTATTCAGATTAAAATTGCTGTACGTTATTCGTTTCGTTTCGCAGTCCTTCCCTCTTCCCTCTTCTACCTACTTGTTCACAGCAGGTGCAGAGGGTTTTTTATTTTAGCTTGATCACACACAAACACACACCACAGTCGGTAGGACTCCTCTGGACAAGGGATCGGCCCGTCGCAGAGACCTCTGCCTGACAACACAAACACTGTACAAGACAAAGATCCATGCCGCCGGTGGGATTCGAACCCACGATCCCAGCAAGCGCTCGGCAGAAGACCTACGCCTTAGACCGCGCGGCCACTGGGATCGGCGCTGTTTGGTATTAAAGTATAAAATGTTTATACATAAAATATAATTACTGTCACCAAACATTTTGCAATGTAAAATAAGTTCTATTTTTTGGTGGGGTGGAGACCCAAGGCTTCGACACCCACTGTTTACTCCATGGGTAATGGTTCTGCATTGCACGCAATATACGCAACATTAAGAAAGGATGGCATTTCCTAGAGGAGATTAACGAGAACGGATACATGTCTGCGGAGTAGAAAGTAGGTCTTAAACGAGTTATGTTAGAACTCTCCCTCGTAAACATTTGTCGCTTATTAGTTTCCGCGGTGAAGAAATAAAATATTGTGACACCATAATAATAATAATAATAATAATAATAATAATAATAATGTTAAGCCCAGTGGTCACTATATGTACCACCAAGTTCAAAGTTAAAAAATTCTACGTTCTGCCCACACAGTGTATTTCTGTTTTGTGTGGATCTCAGAACAAATAGCAATTATTTCCCTACACAGCATTAACTGGCTGGTTTTTATAACCGAGACGGAGTTTGTTTACTGCGCGGTACGGGCTGGATCTTTAAATATACGTTCTGCCCACACAGTGTATTTATGTGTTTTGTGTGGATCTCAGAATAAACAGCGATTATTTCCCTATACAGCATTAACTGACTGGTTTTTATAACCGAGACGGAGTGTGTTTACTGCGCGATACGGACGCAATCTTTAAATATAATTCTACGTTCTACCCACACAGTGTATTTATGTGTTTTGTGTGGATCTCAGAACAAACAGCGATTATTTCCCTATACAGCATTAACTGACTGGTTTTTTATAACCGAGACGGAGTGTGTTTACTGCGCGGTATGGACGCCATCTTTAACTATAATTCTACGTTCTGCCCACACAGTGTATTTATGTGTTTTGTGTGGATCTCGAAGCAGACAGCATTAACTGATCGGTTTTTGCAGCCGACAGGGAGAGTGTTCACTGCGCGGTACGAATTGAATTTTTATGTAGTCTATACATACATATATGTACTGCAGGGTAACGTTAGTCTTTACAGGACTGTGCCATGGATCAGGCGGTCAGCCGCCGGCCTCTAACCGCGGAAGTTTCCTTTCGATCCCAGGCAAGTCCATGTGGGATTTGTGGTGGATAAAGTGGCTGGCAATGGGAGGGATTTTTCTCCGAGTGCTTCGGTTTCCCCCTGCCAGTATTATTCCACCATTGCTCCATACTCAGCTTCATCTACTTACTGCTCTTACCAGAAGGACAAACGGGCGAAGCCTGGGAACTTTCCAAACAGTCGTTCGCTTTCGGATATCGGCGAGCATTGGACAGAAAATCACTTGTCTTTTTTTGGTCTTTACAAAATTACTTTACAATAAAAGTTATACCTTTAATCCACGTTCATAAAACAGGGTTCCCAAGCATCCGTAGTTTCAGGCTTCCGCCGCGATGCTGATGAGATCCGCGCTCTTCTGGGAAATTACGCAGCGTCGAGTGGTAACCTTTACTGACGTTTCGGGACTACGTATCGGTCCCATCTTCAGGGGTTAAGAAGTCAAAGGTGGAGAAAACTTGGAGTTCTTACCCTTCGCAGATGGGACCGATAGGTTGTACCCAAACTCGGTAAAGGTTTACCACTCGACGCTGCGTAATATCCCAGTGGTAGTCCTTTACCGACGTTTCGGGACAACGTATCGGCCCCATCTTCTCAACACGTTGTTCCGAAACGTCGGTAAAGGGTTACCAATCGACGCTGCGTAATGTTCCAGAAGAGCGCGGATCTCCTTCACGAGCACGTTCCAAATTTCAGGTCCGAAAAGCTCCACTTCTTCCTCATTATCTGGCAAACAGTTCAGCCCCCTCCTGGCATAACGTTTCCAAATACTCTGATAATTAACTCTTCCAACTTACATTTGAAAATCCACATGCATTGACTTACTGCAGTCCAAATTGTCCATATATCTATAAGTCGGCCTACAGTCCTATGCGTCAAAACGGTGACACAAAGCAAGTGCCATACTCAGCATCCACAAATATTAGGCGCCACCATACAAAAGCCAGACTCCACGGCGAGGTGGCGCCCCGGATTGTGCAACCCTGACACAGTAGAAGCAAAAACTGTGTGCAATAGTTGGCAGAATAAAAGTGTATTTTATGTAATAATGTCATGGCTAAGTACAACAAGAAAAAGCACGAACAAGAACATCATCATCATCGTCGTCGTCGTCATCATCATCATCATCATCATCATCATCATCATCATCATCGTCGTCGTCGTCGTCGTCATTCGGAGGATGTGTTCACGGATGATCGCGAAGTGGATTGTCGCTGTTTTTAAATTGCTACTGGCCACACGTGCTTTTGAGATGTGCCTATTCTACATATCTTGTTTGACTTCTCACAGTTCACTTCAAATTAATATAAACAATTACGTATATTTTACCCACAAACCCGGCAACAGACGTGTGATAAATTATTTCCGTCTAAAAAAAAATTCACATAATACGTGAGTTGTAACACAATTTAACGCGGAATTAAACAAGGCATCATGGGATTATTTTATTCTACTGTGTGGATGTATGTATGTCTCTATATATGTATGAAACACTGCACTTGAAAGTTAAAAGCTTTGATGACAGATGTCAGTGTGATCACCAACTGTGAAATGAGGTAAACGACTGTGACGCTTCTTTCATGTGAAAGAGATAAGGATGCAGTATTTGAAAGCGTCAGTTGCCTAAAATACAACACATCCGTCATTCTGAATTGTCCTCATTCTGTCAATGCTTCATATTAAGACGGATTTATCAGTTCGTGTTGTTTCACACCACACACAGGCCTACTTGCGTTGCAAGACATACAGGCACGACGGAAGTACCAAATGGCACGATCAGAACTGCAAAGCGGATCTCGTATAATCCACGTAAAGAAAGCTGTTTTGTTCCAGACGGCTTTACTTTATACATATATAGGGTATTGCTACCCAGTTTCGTAACATACCGTATTTGGCGGTACCAGTCCATAAATTCGCCAACAAAACTAGACACAGGTTACGTTACGTAATTTTGTTTTAACAGTTTTCCATAGATGGCTTCATGATGGAGTAAAATCTCGAGAAAACTGGATAGGTTTACTCTATTAAATAAAGCTAAAACTGGGGAAAAAAAGTTTAGTGTCATTTGTGACAAAGTACATCACACAGCAAATATCTACAGTGCCTACACAATTTTCCACGTATTCTCTCTGCATTTCATCCACCAGTCTACAACATTCCCGTTGCATCACACATTTTGTTCGCTTTTATACAAATCTGCGTTTTCTCAACAGATTTTAATGAAACGTCTCCAATACCAAATTTCATGAGAATCAATCCAGCGAGAGCCGAGCTCTTCGCGACTATAAGAAAGGTGCCTAAATACCGATCTGACCGTAACCGGAGATTAATTTAGCTAAATTTCCCGCGTTTATTTCACAGGAAAGCACGACTGTAATCCTTCTTTATACTGCTACCGCCGCCACCGCCGCCGCCGCCGCCGCCACCGCCACCACCACCACCACCACTGGCCTCAACAGACGATACAATGCGCAAGCACCCTTCCTACCCGATAATATTACTCAGTGTATTGTGTTCAGCAGACATTTCCTCTCACCTGCGCTGCCTGTGATGCTATTAAACCAAGACTACATAAATAAACGTTAAAGCAACGAAGGTGAAACACAGTAACCCCTGCAGGCTAGGCAGCAATGCGGTCTCATCAAAGGGCATCCTAAATTTCACAGTGCCGCCTCTTCCCTTGTGGTGAAATTGCAGTTATCTTTACCAGCAGCCTATGTGTAATACGAAACGGCGTGCGGTGTTGTTTGGCTTTCACTGTGACACAATGCGTAACAGTCTTTTACCAGACAAAATGGTTGTGACATTGACTGTTGCTTTGCTAATTAGGTTGCCACCCACGTCATTACAATACAACACAAGGTCGCCAAGGACCTGATAAGAACACGCACATGATAATCAGAAAGGTTGATAACATTATCTAATCCTACACAGTTTCAAACACCGGTATTGTTATCCGAGCCACACGTTACGTGTAAAACGATATGCTGGCAACTCAGGTTCAACATGGCGGCTCCGCAATGGCCATCGGTGGTTCCCGTCACAGACTAGCGACTCTGAGTCTTGTGTACAGATGTTATTTGAAGAGAAAAGTTTGTAATACTATAAGGACAAAAGAGTGCGACATATATTGGCAAAGAAAAAGCTGTCACAGCATGGCTGAACACACAATGCAACTCCGATTCAAATGCCCACACAAGCCAATGATGGACTCCTTTTACCATCTTGACGGGGTTTTTGTTTTGGTATCCTGCCATCTGTTGGTCGCATATTGAACTCCATGTTCATGGTTTCTCCGTACCATCCACCATCTTCGATTTACGACGGACAGCGCCCCAGTTCGGCCGATTTATCTGCTTCAGATTAAACGTTGTTATGTGTCAAAGAAATAGGCAAGAATTTTTGCTAAAATACTAGAGTGGACCACTGTTAAGTTAAAAAAAATGTAATGGAGTACAGTGAAATTAGACGTTTTAATTTCCTTTGTGACACGGAAATAGTATGGCATAACCTTAACCTTTTAAAGCCTAGCGGTAACTTTACGTACCACAAGGTTTAACATTAAAAAATTCTACGTGGTGCCCACATTGCGTTTATGTGTTTTGTACGGATCTCAGAACAAACAGCAAGTTCTGCCTTATAAAACATTAAGAGACTTGTTTTTATAACCGAAGTGGAGAGTGTTTACAGCGCGGTACGCATTGAGTCCTTATATAAAACAGATACGCTTCGTCTTTAAAGGGTGTTAGACAAGTGATACAGACCATTCGTGTTCCTCTTTGAATTGTTTGAGTAACAAACGATACAGCAGCTGCAAAGTAAAACGTTCATACGGTGTTCGAAAGGTAGTATCTAGAGATCTGCGTTCTTCTGGGGTATTACGCAGCGTCGAATGGTAGTCATTTACCGACCGTTTCTTCTCGGACTTCTTGACCTTTGAAGATGTGACCGATACGTTGTCCCGAAACGTCGGTAAATGAAATAATGGCTAGTATCTCTACTTTGTGAGTTAGAACTCCACTCAAGTAATGGATGCCATCAAATTTCTGTAACGCGTTTTTTTCTGTAAAGAACTTTGAAAAAAATTATGCAAAACTTCTCATGGATTTCCTGTTTCTAAAACCATTTGTCAAAATTTTGCACAAGCTGCTTTCGAAAGTAAATGTTACATTGTTCATACTGCGCATACACTCAGTCCAACAAAACGCACTGTATTGTTTCCAGATATTTCATATATTACAATATCACGTTGAACATTCCTACATGTTTCGATCCCTTATGGGATTATCATCAGGGAATAAAATCAGAGTAACACTTCATCGAAGAGAACCAGCAATCCACGTACACAATAAAAAGATTTCAAATATCTGGGAATAATATAAGTGCATTTTGCTGGACTGAGTACTGCAAATTCATTTCGAATGTAAATTACTGTGATATGACGCCTTTGTTCGATAACTTCTCACTGGAGCTCAAATGTCAAATTAACCCTTTAAAGACGAAGCGTATCTGTTTTATGTAAGGACTCAGTGCGTACCGCGCTGTAAACACTCTCCACTTCGGTTATAAAAACCAGTCTCTTAATGTTTTATAAGGCAAAAGTTGCTGTTTGTTCTGAGATCCGTACAAAACACATAAACGCAATGTGGGCACCAAGTAGAATTTTTGAATGTTAAACCTGGTGGTAAGTAAAGTTACCGCTAGGCTTTAAAAGGTAAAACAACCACTGTGAAACTTATGGGCGCTACTCCAGTACCATCTATCGTCGAGATCGGCTTTTTTAAAACTTCTTGAGCTGCCACCCCGATTATGTCAATGGCTTTGTCTGGCGACCCTAGGGGTCAGAACTAAGCACACGTGTAAAATAAGGTAACATGAATAGGTATATTTTAATGATTTAATCAACTAACTAACTAACTAACTAACTAACTGACTGACTGACTGACTGACTGACTAACTAACTAACTAACTAACTAACTAACTAACTACATGGATCAGAGGCCTTCTTGAGAAGCTAACAGTTTCTCAGCTAGTCAACAAATTCCCCGTATTTTGTGGAACCCGTAGGTTCATTACCGCATTCACAACAGCCCGCCATCTGTCCCTGTCCTGAGCCATCTCAATCCAGTTCATGCCCCATCCCACTTCTTGAAGATCCATTTTAATCTTATCCTCCCACCTACGCCTGGGTCTCCCAAGTTGTCGCCTTCCCTCAGGTCTCCCCACCAAAATCCTGTATGCACCTCTCTTTTCCACCATACGTTCTACATGCCCCGCCCATCTCATTCCTGTCCATTTGATTACCCGAATAATATTTGGTGATGAGTACACGTCATTAAGTTCCTCGTTATGTAGTCTTCTCCACTCCCCTGTCGCCTCGTCCCTCTTAGGCCCAAATATCCTCCTCAGCACCCTATGATTTAATAAAATGAACATAAAAATACATTTTGTAACATGAAGCAAGTTATTGTTTCGTCACCCACTTAGAATAACTTCGAGATCCAACTTTTGGTCGTAATCCGTCGGTTGAGAAACGCTGGTCTTGCTAGAAAGTCTTTTGTTCTCCTTCGCACGCAGCACAGAGTGTTTCGGTGATCAGGAACAATCGTATTAAGTGCAACATTTTGGAGCTATCAATAAATTATTGTGCACAGGAGTAAAGTCCGGTAAACTGATTTACCAGTGAATGTTCTACCCACATATATTTTTAGACTGACACAATATGTACTTCTAAAAACCAAAGACGAGCCCAAAGACTGTTAAATTATTTACGAATCTATATTTAGAGTGAAAATACATGTACATTTCTGTGTACTCTGCCAAGGAATCAGTTACGCATATCTTACTGTGGACTACCAACCTTCCCAAAGTAACGTGTCTATTCACTTAATACGCCTAACAAGCTGTTTTCACACAGATTATGTAATCTAGCTAAATTACGCCCGACATTTGTAATAACTGAGTTTTTATAATGCAAGAGAAAGATAAATTTATTTACACGCGTAAGTGTTGCCAACTACTGCACATTATTTATACAGCTGTTACATGTTTCGGCTTAATTGCTCAGCCATGATCAGGGAGTCAATCGTTTGTAGACATAAGCAGCGTGCAGCATGGGGTTGTCCCGAAACGTCGGTATAGAACTAACACTCAACGCTGTGTAATATTCCAGAGCAGCGCGGATGTCATCCACATCGCGGCGGAAGCCTGGCGATTCCTCTTTACAAACACGTGTTTCTTTTATTGTAGGTTCAGAGATCTGATACATACATAAATACGAATCAAATGAATACAGTCCGATGTTTCAGGGTATTAACATTACGTTTTGAAACCCCTTTGTGGCACTTCGAGAAATGACTCGTGTATTAGAGGCCCGCGGTTAAAATAGTTTTGCGCGTTACCGATCTAAATTTTACATAAAAATTCAGGCACAGAGACGGAGTAAAGGCATAGCTGTACTTTTACTTTAACATCTAGATGGGGTGGGTACTTAACGCCACACTCCGACCACTTTACTCCTGGAAATTACCCTGCACCTCTTTTTTAGGGGGCTAGGTGTGCCCCATGACCGATTTGGACAGGTGGGGAAAAATCTCGCCCCCCACTGGGATTCGATCCCCGAACCATCCAGCCCGTAGCAAGTTGCTACACCAACTACGCTATTCCGACCCAAATCCATACTTCGTATAAAAATACGGTGTTTTTCAACATTAACACAGATGGCACCACAGTAACCGCTGTGCCTTAAAGGGTCGTACTAGTATTAGTAGTAGTAGTAGTAGTAGTAGTAGTAGTAATCGATGGCAAACAAACGTGTAGGCGTTATAATTACGTTCCTTGTTTGTCACTCATGCAAATGGTGATGCTAAAATAGGCTGGCCTACCACAATCCTGCATGTGGCATGTTTGTTCCCAATGGCTCGTGCATGCAACATGCAGTTTCCTTTTCCGGGGGGGGGGGGGGGGGGGGGGGGGGGGGGGGGGGGGGGGGGGGGNATGGTAATGCTAAAATAGGCTGGCCTACCACAATACTGCATGTGCCATGTTTGTTCCCAACGGCTCGTGCATGCAACACGCAGTTTCCTTTTCGGCCCAACGTGGGCTTGATATAAGCGACATGCTTAAAATAATTCTGAAGGCCAAGTTCACAAACATTACACAGTAACTGGCCAACGACAGTAACAATGCAAAAACAGGCCACTGCTAGTTTTCAGCCTGGCCTTTCCTTTCGTAAAGTCGCATCAGGTTAACAGGAAAAACCCAGTCACCTGACGTAAACAAAATACACCTGATAACATGGCAGTTCCTTTAGCATATGTCGTTTCCTGAATAAGGAATTTCCACAGTACTGCCAGGGTTTACCTAATCTAAAACCCGGATTAAACCTTTAAAGGATCAGACTAACCTGAGCTGTATTTAACGGTTTAACTCGCACCACGCAGTAAACACACTCCGTCTCGGTTATAAAAACCTATCAGTTAATGCTGGATAGGGAAATAATCGTTGTTTGTTCTGAGATCCGCACAAAACACATAAATACACTGTGTGGGCAAAATGTAGAATTATATTTAAAGACTGCGTCCGTACCGCGCAGTAAACATACTCCGTCTCGGTTATAAAACCAATCAGTTAATGTTGTACAGGGAAATATTCAGTCCGTACCGAGCAGTAAACACTCCGTCTCGGTTATAAAACCAGTCAGTTAATGCTGTACAGGGAAATATACAGTTCGTACCGAGCAGTAAACACACTCCGTCTCGGTTATAAAACCCCATCAGTTAATGCTGTATAGGGGAATAATCACTGTTGCATTCTGTGAGCAAAACGTAGGATTTTTTAACGCGTAACCTGGTGGTACATATAGTAACCACTAGGATTTACAGATTTAATTTAACCTTCTCTCTAAGTGTGAGAATTTAGAGTTCTCTCTGGGTCTGAGTACCATGCAATGACGGTGTACATAGGACATGAAGGTAAAGCTCCACGCATTCTTCTCGGCACTGGCTGAAAGTGAACGGCTGTACGTCAAGACTTGGCTGCATAACCGTCGCAGGGAATGATTCTGGTAATATCAGTGCAGGGCTGGCTGGATCCCAAAGCATGTCAAAGAGACAAACTGCCCCTGGAAACTGCACACGGTTACCCCACCTAGATGTTCATTCCCAAGCCTGCCAAGGGAGTATTAAAATCGCTGTCCTTCCGTCTGTCTGGAAACCGCGTCACTGAATTCCTATGAAATTTGATACGGAGGAATCTTCCGAATAATTGTCGAGCCGTACGGGATATGAGATTACAACAGCTGGAATGATGGTCTTCTGCGATTTGACGCTGTGCCGTTGGCCGAACAAATTACCGACGTTTCGACGGACTACAGTACCCTCATCTTCAGGGTCAAGTAATCCAAGAACATGGACTACTTGACCTTGAAGAAGAAGATGACGATGATGAAGAAGAAGATGATGATCATGACGAAGATGATGATGATGATGATGATGATGAAGATGATGATGAAGAAGATGATGAAAACGAAGATGATGATGATGAAGATGATGAAGAAGAAGAAGAAGAAGAAGAAGAAGAAGAAGAAGAAGACAGTACGATCCTTAGGGACCTTCGAAACTACCTGCCCGCCAACACTGAAACATCTGAGAAACTCCGACTTTTCTTTCCGTTATCGTGTCGCCTAAATTCTAATTAAATCACACTGTAGTCTGTCTTACGACAAGTCCATAGCCTCTTCCTAAGCGAGTTCTCCAAACAGTACGATCTAGTGCTTCCTCTTTCAATTTTCAGTACCCTATGTTGTCCTTAAGGAAATCCAGTAGCTGCTTACGTCTTCTCCTCGTCTTCCCGTCACTTCTATCCTTCCCTCTATCTTTCCTCCAGTCACACGTTTTTGAAGGCAGTCCCTACGCCAAATCTGACCAATCCAGTTAGCTTCCCTTCTTTTTATTGTATGTGTGATATTCCTCTTCTTCTTGACTCTTTGTAATACTTCTTCATTTCTCACACGGTCGGTCCAACTGATCTTCTCCATCCTTCTCCAGCACCACATTTCAAAACTGCGCAGGTATTTCTGATCTAATTTCCGAAATGTCCAAGTTTCAGCACCACACAAAGCTACGCCCCAACTGCAGCACGTTACACTAGTTTCTTCTTTAAATTTAAGTCCAATTTGCTGGCGAAAGAGTCTTCTTCTTGTTGAATGCTGCTTGTGCAATTTTAATGCAGAAGGAACAAGTTAAACACTTTACTTTAAGACTTACAGGCGTTTTCCAGTGAATTTAGAGTGCAGGAGCTAAATAATCCTGAAAGAGAAAAATTTTTCTACCAGCAATTTCAGAGAACAGTGATACACACACACACCTTAAATCCAGTAAAAATTTTCCCCAAGTCTTAAGGCTCTCGAGATAATTAACCCTTTAAAGACGAAGCGTATCTGTTTTATATAAGGACTCAGTGCGTACCGCGCTGTAAACACTTTCCACTTCGGTTATAAAAACCAATCTCTTAATGTTTTATAAGGCAAAAGTTGCTGTTTGTTCTGAGATCCGTACAAAACACATAAACGCAATGTGTGCACCACGTAGAATTTTTTAACCTTTTAAAGCCTAGCGGTAACTTTACGTACCACCAGGTTTAACATTAAAGAAATCTACGTGGTGCCCACATTGCGTTTATGTGTTTTGTACGGATCTCAGAACAAACAGCAATTTTTGCCTTATAAAACATTAAGAGACTGGTTTTTA
Organism: Coptotermes formosanus; assembly: GCA_013340265.1. NCBI lineage: Eukaryota > Metazoa > Arthropoda > Insecta > Blattodea > Rhinotermitidae > Coptotermes > Coptotermes formosanus. The sequence goes on along the minus strand of BLKM01008640.1, from coordinate 1,629,255 downwards.
TAACCGAAGTGGAGAGTGTTTACAGCGCGGTACGCACTGAGTCCTTATATAAAACAGATACGCTTCGTCTTTAAAGGGTTAATCTTAAACCTGGTGGTACGTAAAGTAACCGCTAGGGTTTAAAAGGTTAAATGAGAGTCACGTTACGTGAATATTGACGAACGCCATGTACTAAACAGTCGCAAGACCTTACGTACATCCATGTTTCCATGTCAGAAACAACAGTGTCTTAACTGCCTTAAGAAAGTGTCGAAATCAGGTGTTTTATTATCTTAAAGCAGTACTCTATTAAGATTCTTAAGATACACATTAAACAAACTGCAGAGGTATTTACTTCTCTCTTAATTGTACCATAACATTTGATAAAGAAGTGCATTACTCACTGCTTACGTACCTAATAAATATCTTCCATATCTCACTTGTATGCGCAGGGATGGGCGAGGCATGTGGCATCTATGGGGGACAGGAGAGGTGGATACAGGAGTTTGGTTGGAAAACCTGAGGGACAGAACAACGTGGAAGACCTAGGCGTAGATGTGAGGATAATATTAAAACGGATCTTCAAGAAATCGGTTGGGAGCGGCGTGGACTCTATTGATCTAGTTCAGGACGGGGACCAGTGGTGGGATGTTTTGAACACGGTAATGAACATTTGGGGGGTTCTATAAAATGCCGAGTATTTCCCAACTAAGTAAGGAACAATCAACTTTTCGAGGAATCTACTCTATGGAAGTAGTTGACATGAATATGCGTACAGAGTCGAACCCCTTTATAACGATATGGGTTTATATGACACCTCGCCTATAGCGTCAGATATTCTGTGGTACCAATTAATTCCTCACTGTTATAACTTTCTATCCCTCGGTTAGAACAACACTCGTTTATAACGACACAAAATATTAGTCCCTTTCATGACGTTATAACCGAGTACGACTGCATATCAGCTAACAATGAACATAACACGTTTAATATGAAGGCAGTGTTCATCGCTTTGCCAATAATTCAGATTAAGGAAGAGCCGTACTTCCAGGCGTGATTTCGAAGCTAAATTCATGTCAGGCATAAAATAGCATTGCTCCTTCTCTACTGTAGTACTTCTCTTTCTTATAAGAAAGCCGTCCGCTTGGGATTTGTGGTGGACAAAGTGGTACAAGGAGAGGGTTTTCTCCTGGCGCTTCAGTTTTACCCCTGTAAGCATCATTCCACCAAAGCCAACGAACTTTCAAGCCTGCTGAATCCTGTAATGACGTGATACGTAATGCATCAAAACCATTAGTGATAATACCTGACGTACGAAATCATCGGCCTGGCTAATTGCCACACACAGCATGCTATTAAGCAGAGAACAATAACTGAAGTCACGCAAATCAGATGCACACAAACATGAATAAGGGTAAGTGCACTGTTGAAGGACGCGATCTATTGCTAAGATTACATAGCACCGGTGGTAGACAAGTAAGTATGGGGCATAAGTGGAATGATAGTGACAGAGGAAAAACCTAAGTACTCGGAGAGAAACATGTCTCAATGCCACTTTGTACACCACAAATCCCATATGGACTGGTTTGGAACTTAACCTTGGCGTCTGCGGTAAGCACAGAAACAAGACGAATAACACTATGAAGGTGTGTCCCAACTGAAAATATGTATCCGTCAAAGGATCTCTTGGTTAGATAGCACGCGCGCGCGCGCGCGCACACACACGTTTCATTGGCTATTGTGTACGTGAATTGCAGATGCAAAGTAACTCGTAATTTAAACGCACAACAGACGTTCGCAATACAAGAACCAAAAATCACTTTTTCTTCATTTCTTAACCCTTTGAAGACTAAGTGAAATTACCTTCCAAAAATCACTGATTTTAAAAAGTTTCTCATTTGTCCTGGTTAAGAGTAACATGTAGACGGAGATTAACCTGAACAATATTTAAAAAATATAGCTCGTACCGCGCAGTAAACGCACTCCATTTCGGTTATAAAAGCTGTTTATTCTGAGATCGATACGATACACATAAAAACATACTGTGTAGACACAGCGCAGAATTTTTCAACGTTAAAACTCGTGATATATATAGTAACCACTAGGATTTAAGGGGCTCAGTATACACCACACCAAAAAATGTTTCTTTTTTAATTTTATTCTTAGGATATTTAACAACCCATTCAATACGTAAGGTTATATAGCGTCAAATTGTCGGGCGATTATTGAATCATGAGTTCGAATGGGCGCAGACTCAAGCTGCCGCGCAGTAAACAATTTTAGATACTATCCCAGCATTTGCCTGGAGACACTCATGGAAACTACACCAGAGTCCTGTCAGAATACCGGGTCGAATTCTAACCAGCACACTTTAAATCTAATTTTATATCCACAAATACAAATATTTTACTGTATAAGACGCAGGTAAGTCCAATAGTTTTGTACGGGACAGAGTGCTGGACACTATCCCGAACGAACGAGAAAATGATGGATGTGATTGAACGGAAGATTCTTCGGAGGATACATTGCCCTGTTAAGGACCGTGGCCAGTGGAGATGTAGACATAATAACGAACCGTACGATCTTTACAAAGAGCCCAGACTGACTGATTAACTAACTAACTAACTAACTAACTAACTAACTAACTAACTAACTAACTAACTAACTAACTAACTAACTAACTAACTACATGGAGCAGAGGCCTTCTTGAGAAGCTAACAGCTTCTCAGCTAATCAAGAAATTCCCCGCATTTTATGGAACCCGAAAGTTCATTACCACATTCACAAGAGCCCGCCACCTGTCCCTATCCTGAGCCAGCTCAATCCAGTTCATGCCCCCATCCCACTTCTTGAAGATCCGTTTTAATATTATCCTCCCATCTACCCCTGGGTCTCCCAAGTGGTCGCCTTCCCTCGGGTCTCCCCACCAAAATCCAGTATGCACCTCTCTTTTCCCCCAGACGTGCTACATGCCCCGCCCATCTCATTCTTCTCGATTTGATTAGCCGAATATTTGGTGATGAAAAGAGCCCAGACTCTCAGCGATAATCAGAATTGCAAGATTACGATGGGCTGGTCATGTTGCAAGAATGGAGGAAAATTCTATGCCTAGGAGATTGATGTATATGCAACAGGAAGGACCAAGAAAAGTGGGAAGACCACGTGCCAGGTGGAGAGACGATGTGGAAAAAGATGCAAGGATGCTTGGATTAAGGAGTTGGGTGGGCAACAGCCATGAGTCGCGCAGAATGGAGGAAACGTCTGAAGGAGGCCAAGACTCTCTATGAGTTGTAGTGCCGATGATGATGATGATGATGATGATGATGACGATTATGATGATTCTAACCAGCAATGTAAAAAAAAGTTTCAAGACCTTTACTTAATATCATTCTCAGATTCTGGCACTAAAGAGAACTGAGAAAAATCTAGCTGTAGAACATAATATCACTGGCTCTATATTTCCTTGTAAGGCACGCGCTGAGGCCAAGAATAAAATTTGAGCATCGAGCATATAATAAAAGATACATGAATATGATCTCTGTGAAGTACGGCCTGAGGCTGAAGAAACAGCTGATAATCGAACATACAACATAACACAACACAACACAACACAACCGGAATGTCATGGCGACCTATCATATGCCGGGAAAGTGGATAGCGTTTGAATTTAAACTGTGCTCCAGTCTCTAAGCGAAACAAGAGACATTAGTATCACAAAATATAAACTAACACGCGAAGTGGAAGGCTTGAAAAATTCACTCGTATTTTTTATATCACTCTCTAGTTGTAGCTGTTCTATTTAAAGGAGCTTTGAAGATGTAATCCTAATGTCATGTGATGCAACAGAACCGTAAAGAAAAAAAAAATGACGAAGAAATGAACGACATCTGTACATGAAATTGAGGCCACTATAACCGTCACGTATGTAAAGAGGCGAGTTGAAATGTGGAATTAATTGGTCACGATATGTAATGTGTACAAATGAAAGTATGACACAACGCTTTTTCTTGCTTCGCTGCTCCTCTGTCAAAAGACCGACGAACTGAGTCATATGGTAGCATGTTTACTCAACATTTGCAAGCAGTAGCAACGAAAAGCACCCTTTGTTTTAACGTTTTAAAGCCTAGCGGGTACTTTACGTACAATCAGGTTCAACATCCATGAACTCTGCATGGTGCTCACACTGCGTGTATGTGTTTTGTACGGATCTCAGAATAAACAGCAACGTTTACCTTATACCTCATTTACTGATTGGTTCTTATAACTGAGGTGGGGAGTGTTTACAGCGCGGTACGCACTTGGTCCTTATATAAAACAGATACGCTTCGTCTTTAAAGGGTTAAGCGCGTAACACGCACTGAGTCCTTATATAAAATAGATACGCTTCGTCTTTAAAGGGTTAAGCGCGTAAGCGCGGTACGCGCTTAACCCTTTAAAGACGAAGCGTATCTGTTTTATATAAGGACCAAGTGCGTACCGCGCTGTAAACACTCCCCACCTCAGTTATAAGAACCAATCAGTAAACGAGGTATCAGGTAAACGTTGCTAAAAGAGCTCTATTTTGCCAACAGTGTATTTATATATTTTTAAAGATTTCCACAATAAACAGCGATCACTTCTCTACAAAATATCAACTGGTTGACTATGTAATGGCCAGAAGGTCTTTCGTCTGAAGTAGGCACTGAGCTTTTTAAATATTTCTTACAAGAAGGGGGTGCTTCATAGAGTTAACTGAATTCCCAACAACCCCTTCTCTAGCTTCTTGTTGAATACGGTTACGTTTTTATAATGCCCAACAGAATTCATGGTAACTTTGAACAGCTTCAACTCCAGTAAAGGTCAGAAAACTCCTTCAAGCACGAGCTATTCCAGTCTGCAAGTCTCTACGTTCAATTCTATTACAAAGTACAGATTTCTTCAAATGAAACAACATTTGGAATTACAGTCAAACTCGATTATAACGTCATGAAAGAGACTGAACATTTTGTGTCGTTATAAACGAGTGTTGTTATAACCGAGGAGTATAATGTTATGGTTAACAGTGAGGAATTAATTGGTACCACAGAATATCTGACGTTATAGGCGAGGTCTCGTATAAACCGATATCGTTATAACTGGGTTCGACTGTATAATTTCATTTCGACATAAATACACATCACATGCCTCATTTTACCTTGTTTTAAGCACTAAACAAAAGTAAGAGATACAGCAGAACAAAAATGGCGTACCTAACTCCATACGGTACACAGGATCAAATAATTTGAACACCATCATTCCGTAACACATTAGCTTTCACATCTCTGCAGCAACGTGCAATGATCTCTGTGAAACTCACTCGGTCAATTTATGAAAGCTTCCATATTATTTGTAATAAATAAGTAAATAAATAAATAAATAAATAAATAACTGTGCAGGGCACTTCGTTTGGATTCACTAAATGGTCCACTGTCGCGCTGACAGGTGCCCATTACGGACTTCATCCTCAGCCCAGAATTCAGTCCACACGTCCAAAATACGTTTCTTTAAACTCCATACTAATATTAGTCTCCCATCTTTACCTAGGTCTTCAGAAGTATATTTTCCATTCATATATCACATCAGAAGGTTAGGATGATTTTTAATATTCAATTAAATCGTAACTTATAAAAAGACACACGCTCCTGTGTACCAATATTATGTTGGATTATAGATGATATTTGATTTACCCAGTATAAGCTACAATACATTTCTACACTGTTTTCTATTCTCGTATTCAGGTGGCATCATAATACTAGCAGAATTTCTTTAAATCATTGTATTTTAAGATACGTAGTAGCGCTTGGGGACGAAACTCGTTCCTTTTCAATGCAAATATAGTACACTAACCACTAGATCATCAGTGGTCCTCAGTGACCTTCAAATAAAAATAATTATCAATCTAACGACCAGCCAAGTGCCTAAATCACATTCACTAAACGTCGTGTATATTAAGCATATATAAAACCACAGATAATGTATAATACTACAGTAATATAATAGAAGCTTATAACCGGGCGGATCTTCCCCACACCTCTAGTGATTAGTCCGAAAGGCACCATGTCTGTCCTTCAGCCCTTCGACATGTGGCCGTTTCCTAACGAGCCGATTACATTGTGCTTCAAGTCACGAAAGCGTCCTAGCCGTAAAAACACAGTGACCTCATTACCGCAGCCAAAATCTACCCAGGCAAGGAAAGCTGCTGGAATCATTCAGTGCCACAGCCTTGCTTCCTCTAATCACTTATCTAAAACAAACACACAACCTTGCTTCCTCTAATCACTTATCTAAAACAAACACGCAACCTTGCTTCCTCTAATCACTTATCTAAAACAGAGTTTTAGCAGACGCACACAAATTCCGGGCGCCAGGTCGCCTGGGCAAGTGAATTTTGTACGGCGGTGCCTAAGGTTTGTGGATCTTGATTAGTGGCCTTGTTTTCTGGAACCCATCTGACGCCTAGAATTTTGTTCTGGCTCCTAGATATTTTTGAAGAAATTGTGTGCCCCTGGCTTTCAATCTAAGAAAGTCTCGATATTTTGGACACGCAGGGGACTTGGAACGAGAATAGTTCACAAATTGTTATTAATATGAATACTCTTAATTTTACGAGAGGACAATCATAGCTCGTTACATAAGCTTCATGTCATAAAATTAATAATAATAGCAACAACAATGTGGCAATACCTGATGACAGAAATGTCATGCAAAAGGACGCAGAATAGAAACTGAAATACAAGAGTTTATGTATAGAGATACAGCAAATGTGGAACATGAAACGTATGATTATACGGGTAATAACTGGAGACACCGGAATGGTAACAAAAGGTTCAAGGAAAAATTTAGAAGCCATAGCAGGAAAACGTTCAGTAGAGTCACTACAAGAGGCAGCTGTACTTGGAACATCACACATAATACGGAAAGTACTGCAGTCTGAAACTGGAAGCCTGAGCGGTGGGGATCACCGCTGGTTCAAGGGAAGTACCGGCGAGAAATGGCCTGTGGCAAGAGACAAAATAATAATAATAATAATAATAATAATAATAATAATAATAATAATACCTTTGAAAGACAGAATAAAGTTCTTCCATCTTCCTCGAAGTTTTAATAGCTGAATCAACCCGCTACACATTACAATAACAAACGTTCACATGAATGGAATGCTATTACACAGAAAGAACGCACGCTGGATCCACTTACAGCGCCCACACATCACAGACCGCGTCGAAAAACTGAGTTCAGACGTAGTTGTATTCAGATTCACTTTACATCAGCAACCGCAGGTGTTGGAGTCCAAGGCTCCACTACTCCCCACCCCGAATGACACAACTCAGCTGGCACCATTGTCACGTGTACTGTATAATTTACATATCTTGGCAACTGCGGAACGAGCATTGATTTCTTCATACGCACGCGACATACATTTTACCTCACTCTTAGGCCTATGTATGACCAACTCCGAATTTCCCTTCAATGTCAATACAATCAATTTATTACACCAACCAAATTCACTCTAATATTCACATATGAGTGTTTTACATAAAGTTGCGACATGTTTCAGTGTTAGTGCACCATCCTCAGGGAGTACAGGCTGCCAAATCTAAAACCAACCGTCACTGACCTGCCATAATTTGTATGGTTCCACAATCTGTTGTAGGATACGGTGTTAATATCTCTATCCCATAACAGCCACGGCATCTATTTTAAAATACGTACAGTTAAAAGGGGATTAAAATATTCTATATAGGATAAACGTGCTTTTTAACAGACTATAATTAACCCTTTAAAGCCTAGAGGTAACTTTACATTCGCCCAGGTTTAACATTAAAAAATTCTACGTGGTGCCCACATTGCGTTTATGTGTTTTGTACGGATCTCAGAACAAACAGCAACTTCTGCCTTATAAAACATTAAGAGACTGGTTTTTATAACCGACGTGCAGAGTGTTTACAGCGCGGTACGCACTCAGTCCTTACATAAAACAAATACGCTTCGTCTTTAAAGGGTTAATATACTGTTGGTGGTGGAAACCACTAGCGTCGTGGCATTACATGTTGACCTTAATACGTAACTCAATCCAAAGCGGACCGGCTCCGTGTGTTGTGTAATGTCTTGTGCCTGAGTCAGCCTGCAATGTATTTATTTATTTAGTGTATGACACTGCCGGCATCCCGGATTACGCAGCACCAATGATAGTATGACTGGCGAATGGTGAACTGGAAAGGATATGAAAGAAAGACATCGTGTTTTAAGGCCTGAAGTTAACTGAGGAAAACCACGGTCAACCTTCATGCAGGGAAGCCCGAATCCCTGCTGCCATACACGAAACAGAAGCGTTATCACTTGAACCAAGCACAGCCAAACTCGGTTATAACGTCATGAAAGGGACTGAATATTTTGTGTCGTTATAAACGAGTGTGCCGATCCCAGTGGCCGCGCGGTCTAAGGCGTAGGTCTGCGGCCGAGCGCTTGCTGGGATCGTGGGTTCGAATCCCACCGGGGGGCATGGATGTTTGTCTCTTGTACAGCGTTTGTGTTGTCAGGTAGAGGTCTCTGCGACGGGCCGATCCCTCGTCCAGAGGAGTCCTACCGACTGTGGTGTGTGTCTGAGTGTGATCAAGTGAAAAATCAAACCCTCTACACCTACTGTGAACAAGCAGGTAGAAGAGTGAAGGACTACGAAACATAAACGAGTGTTATAACCGAGGAGTATAAAGCTATGGTTAACAGTGACTGGCTGAGGGACTCTGAGTTCCATAAGACCCCGTGGATTCTGCTCAATGGGGTTAGTTAACTTGCCGATGTCATAATTAGGGAATTGTTCGTTTAATGACCATACAAGCATGCCGGCGGACGAAATTTTACCTGCTGTTACGGACTGCATATTCAAGACACACACAACAACATATAATACTGTAACCAACACCCCAACCAACACAGGTACTTAACAAAACAGAATTCATAACAAGTATTAGACTGCCACATGTTTCGGTATCGGGGTGCCATCCTCAGGGAGTTTTAGAACAAAGCAGTATAAGGCAGGTGCGCATCTAGAATTTTTCGCCGGGCGGGAGGGGGGCTGACCCTGAGGCTATATATAATTTGCTTCATTTTAGAAATTATGTTATAAAAATCTTGCCGTAAGCACAACATAACACTGTCTGCAACTGCATTTATATACATACGAATATAACTACGTATTGCATGTCTCAGTCACAGTGTGCTGTCTTCTTGTTTTTTCTTAAATTTATCAATTTATTTTTCAAAATTCTTATGTACCAGTCATCAGCTGATTTCAGTTGCTGATTTCGGCTGAAGGGGAAATCATGTAAAACTTTTGATATCATAATATTTACAAAATATTTTTTTTTTAATTTAGGGTTTGGGGAGTTTGGGGGGGGCTGTAGCTTGGCAACCCCCCTCCTTGGATACGCCCGTGATATAAGCCCAACACGTTAATCTAGGTACTAAGCTGCCCATATGTAACACAGCTTGAGTTCCATAAGGGCAGGCACTTTCTTGATCGGCCAAACCACTATCAGCTTCTCCAAAATATCTCTGCCACTTGCAGCTAGCGACCTGCATGCCTTTGCATCTCCGTCGTTCACATAACATGAACATCAAATACTGAATACATGAATTGCAGTATATTGCTTACTCTAGCTACATTTTAGACTGAATATAATACAATAGAATTTGGGACAACAAAAGCGGGCGGTGACCCCTGACATCACGCAAAGGGACAGCGAGGTCATCAATTAGTTTACGCTGTGTGCGCTTCCAGCCTGCAGAGGCACGATACCCCTTGGTACATGCGATCTGTCTACACTTTCGGGTGTTACATTTCATAAGACATCACCCAACACTGTGCGCTCCTTGCATGCAGCCGGTTCGCTTGCGGCTTTGTGTATCTGTGTGCCGGATTAGCAGATGCCATGAGTTGGCCATCCATCTACAATTACAGGTGTCACATTTCATAAGACACCACCCAACACTGTGCGCCCTTACATGTAGCACTCGCTTGCGGCTTTGTTTCTATGCGTGCCGGATTAACGGATGACATGAACTCGAGTGTAAGACCGAACGTGCCTTGCTAGCGAGTACACTGAATGTGCAGTTCCTGTACGTGTGTGAATATCCACACCTGACTAAATTGAAGGATCGTAATTATACGTTATAAGCTGACGGTCGCTGAGCGGATGGAAAAATCCCCTGCGTTTTATGGAACCCTTAAACCTTTAAAGACGAAGCGTATCTGTTTTATATAAGGACTCAGTGCGTACCGCGCTGCAAACACTCTCCACTTCGGTTATAAAAACCAGTCTCTTAATGTGTTATAAGGCAAAAGTTGCTGTTTGTTCTGAGATCCGTACAAAACACATAAACGCAATATGGGCACCACGTAGAATTTTTTAATGTTAAACCTGGTGGTATGCAAAGTTACCACTAGGCTTTAAAAGGTTAATTTCAATATCGTGTCCACAGAAGACCGCCACTGGACACCCTATGCCAATCCGCACCCTCAAATACCGTTTCCTCAAGACCTACGCTAGTACTATTACCCTCACACAGCGGCGCAGCTAGGTTTTTTTGGCGCCCCGGGCGCGTAATGACAATGGACGCCCGTAAAAGAAATTCTGAAATTTCAAAAAAGTTAGATTTCCTTGTTCTGCTCAGTAATTTAAAATTTATTGAGGGCAGAAAATAATTTTTTTTTATTTGAAGTATTCATTTTGCCGTCTATTTTGCCGCCCCCTGGACTCTGCTGCCAGGGGCGGCCGCACCACTTTCCCCTCCTAGCTAGGCCCCTGTCCTAAATTGTGAGTCTTAAATTCCGGTACCTTATTTCGGGTGGCTAATTTTGAGATTTAGGCTGAAGTATACCACAGAAACGACAAGATATAGAATAATAATTTGGCTGCTCGATCCTTGAAGATGGGACAGATATGATTGCCCGAAACGTCAGCAACCAGCTACCAACTTGCGTCGCGGAACACCGCTGAAGAGCGAAACCTGAATTCTCGCAAATCTTATAAGCCTATATATAGAGTCGAACCCGGTTACAACGACATCGGTTTATACGACACCTTGTCTACATCGTCAGATATTCTGTAGTACCAATTAATTCCTTACCGTTAACCATAACATTATACTAACCGGTTCTAACGACATAAAATATTCAGTCCCTTTCATGACGTTATAACCGAGTTCGACTGCATATACAGATGCTTTCTGTAGTCTTTGCTTGCAATGGCTTCCCTTGGACTAGTACTGACGTGGAGTTTACGTGGTTTTGTATAGTTCTGATAGACTGCGTCGTTTAAGTAAAACTACAGTGCTGCGACCTAGTGTTAAAAGGGTTGTGACATTACGTAATAAATTTGGCGTTCAACGAGAGTATGTGTCTTGTGGAGATGAGGCCACCTGAGGGCTGAGGAACGCAGGGGATGCTGGAAGATAATTCAAAACGTTCCGTGAATTCGCGTACCTTTCCAATCTTAATGTTCCAACCAACCCTTTTTTTGTAATTAAAAAAGATACAAATTCACTTACAACGGTTCGTTACTTCGCAAGAGATTTTTTTTTGTCATGTGTTTTCCAAGCAAACGTACCCTAAGATTAGAAATGTTAGCACATGGGCGTCAAGTGAATTTTATTAAAGTTGAGAAGGTGTCCTCACATTAAAAAAATAAAAGAACCAATGCTGAAAATATCACTGCATTTGATTTACTGTCTATGTGCTAATCTATAACGTATCGCTGGGACAGGTTAAGGGTGGCCAGTTTCCGAAATAATTTCTCCGTACTTTAACCCTAAATAACACACACGATAATTAAAGTTTGTAATTTGTTCTTAATAGTAAATAAATTAACTTCATTATTTATTTTTCTAAATATTTATCTAAACCACAATTCTCAAACTTTCCATTCGCTGCGGAACCATTTTACTTTAAGAAAAACTGTACGGATTCCCAGATCACTAAAACACGTATATTAAAAATTAAATGTATGGGGACACATCTATGTTACCCTAAAATGACAGCAGAGTCTAATGAAGACACAGAAACACAGGGCAATCAACTGAATTGTTTGGTTTGAAGTGAAGTTTATTACGAACCGTTTGTTTTGAGAACAGTAATTCCAGCAACGTATGTGGTTCGTCTTGTTTGAACCATTAATTTACATGTGTTTTGTAAATACATTTTAGCAACAGTAGTGCCAACTCTGCGTAGCTCACCATTACAGCACTTCAAATTTCGCTTCACGACGTGCCTGATATTGATCTGCCTTACGCAGTATCCCTACTGTGAAGAAATAAGTAATACGCGGTTCGATAATAACCGATAGAAACCCACCGCATTTGGTGCTAATCGATACTAATCGATAGTAAAGAAAACTAATCGTGTTGCCATGCTTACGACGGGCGATAAGAGAAGCTGTATCCTGTGTGAGGAACGAGATGAGGCCGAAGAAATAGTTCAGCATGGAGCGTATAATGCCATACAGTACAACCAGACAGCAGCACTAAGAAGAAAGAAACGACAAAGAAAGGACCGTTGAGTAGCACATGCATATTATGGTAGGTAAGCACACGACGGTCACATGGCTGGTTGTTCAAGAATTCTGTAAAATTAAATTGTATTACTAGAGAACCCCTGGAAACTCTTTGCGCAGTTCAGTTTGGGGATCACTTATCTCAAATACCGTGAAGGATGAGGAAAAGAATATTTTATTGAAAGATTAAACAGTGTGCTTAGAATTTCGTTAAGTTAAAGAGCAAACACAACTCAACCTACCAAGTTAAAAAACGTCCCTCTTGTCACCACGCTATCCCGTTCCACAATATACACTTATGTCTCTTTCTTCACTGTGCATTAAAATCTTCAGATGAAAGTAATGAGTCACTATGAAACACAAACACGTACACAGTTTTACATTCAAGTTCCACTAACTTTCACATATGATTATTAATTTATGGAAATATTTTCAACGTAGTTTTTTTTTGCCGACTTTAACTCACATTTTGAAATTTGACTTGAACTTTATCCGTGGCCGATCCCAGCGGCCGCGCGGTTTAAGGCGCAGGTCTGTGGCCGAGCGCTTGCTGGGATCGTGGGTTCGAATCCCACCGAAGGCATGGATGTGTCTCTTGTGAGTGTTTGTGTTGTCAGGTAGAGGTCTCTGTGACGGGCCGATCCCTCATCCAGAGCAGTCCTACCGACTTGTGGTGTGTGTCTGAGTGTGATCAAGCGAAAATAAACAACCTCGACACCTACTGTGAGTAGGCAGAAGAGGTAAGGACTACGAACGAACGAACGAACGAACGAATGAACGAACGAACGAACGAACGAACGAACGGACGAACGAACGAACTTTATCCGTGAACTGCAATTAACTTCTAATGTTACTATTGGCTACTCATTATTAACATTAATATGAAGTAATAAACCGAAGACAAATGTAAACACAGTTAGATGCCGCCCTCACAACTTGTTTTAGTTTAAAAGTTAAAATTGGCTACATGTTTCAACCAGCCAGGTGGTCACCATCAGGCGTTATTACAAATGTAATGGGAAGAAACTTTTGCCATTGAGATCTCGCTTGGCACTACAGGTCAGAGTAATTGTTGTGCATACAATTTAATTGGTACAAACATATAAAGTTTTTAAATTTGTAAAATACAGATTTATAAACTATAAGGATAAAAATCAATACTTAAAAATTTTTATATTATTTAAGATCAGCATACAATAACTGGAGGTTTCGAAGATGCTCTGGATGTGCATTAGTTGAAGCTGGGGTGCTTGTGGAATCGCTATGTTTTGAGTTTATCAGAAGATGTGTTGTCCGTTTTATGACATATATCGCATTAGAGATCTGCGATATATGTTTGTTGTGAATTGCCGCTGACGGTAAGATCTGTGTGTGGATGGAGTTGTATTTCCGATATTGTTTAACGGTATTTTCTGGGCTAGTGATGTTTACCGGGTTAATAATTGGGTTGTTGTTAGCTTGATTTGTGGATGTTTGCTTGGGCACGTCTGTGTGCTGTGATGGTTATGGTGGGAAAATTACTCTGACATGTAACGCCAAGTGAGATCTCAATGGCAAAAGTTTCTTCCCATTACATTTGTAATAAGGCATGACGATGACCACCTGGGTGGTTGAAACATGTAGCCAATTTTAAATTTTAAACTAAAACAAGTTGTGAGGACGGCATATAACTGTGCTTACATGTATAATATACTCACAACGGTATGCATTCTATAAAGAAACCGAAGACAGGTTTAGTTTCCAAATTCTAATTTTATTAATTTTAGAAAGACCGTTTTTTTTTCAAAATTTTAATTCACGAAAATTACGAATCGTTGAGTTTCAAGCCCAGAAATGTTGCTGTGCCTCCACTTTTCAGGTTAAGCTAAAACCGGATGTCACAAAACGCTGGCTTTTCCTCAGATTCTAGTTATGAAACCCGAGACGTAACCATAAACATTACATCCCCTTGTCTCTCAATTCGCCAATTCACTTCTGCAGGTCCAATATCATTTTGCGAACAACATACCAAGCCACGTGACACACGGCCGAAGAAATCGTGGTTCGATTTCCGGCACTTGCAAGGGACTGATCTCTGGGGCCCACCCACTCAGCCCCATTGGATGACGTGCTGGGCCTCCTTCAGCCATACTAAAGCGGCCTCTGCATTAACTCGCTTTCCTCTAATACAGAGGTTAGGAATGGGTGCATATAAACTGCCACGCACCCATACGCTTTAAGGCTGTACACAGAGAGAACTTCAGGTTCACTAACAACTCCCCCCCCCCCCCCGCCCCTACAAATACCTCAAGTGACACCAAGATATTTCGTCAACCGATACACTCATGTGTCATCCAACATTTCGAGATTTCCACGCTTATGTTCAGAATGTAGTCACCTACCCAAAATTTGCATAGTTCATTTACCTCACAACATTGCTCTTGAGGTAATGGCGGTAAACAGGAACTGTGTATTGCTAAACGAAGTGCCAAAAAAGAAGCTCGGGCGCCAAATATTGGATGCTGAAAGTACGGAACAGTTTACTCTAGCCATTATGTGTTTGTCAGACGTCTACGACTTGAAATTGCAAGTCCAAATTCAAACAAAAAGTTCTTGGAAGAGATTAATACTCTACCGTTCCGTAAATGTTTTCACAGCAAGGCTATAGAAGTGTTTACATTACAAATTACACAACGTATTACACCCAGCGCATAAGTTTAGCTAGAACTACTTTTGAACACTATAAACCCGTCACAGAAAAGCTCGAGGATTTGCAGTACAACCATCTTATTCATTCCTTCTTTTACAGTCGATATTTATGACTCGCCTCCTTCCTGTTTTACAATACTGCACCATACAAAACTTTAGTACCATGCCGGTAAGGTGAGTGACACCATTCGGTATTTCTTATACCAAAGTTTACACAGACGCTAGGTTCAGTGCCTAGAAACGTGGGTAACTGTCCTTCAAAGGTATCACATTCATAGAAATTTCCAAGAAACTGACTCAAAACGTTACAGCGTAGGAAACACGCTAACTAACTAACTAACTAACTAACTAACTAACTAACTAACTAACTCCATGGAGCAGGAGAAGCTAACAGTTTTTCAGCTAGTCAAGAAATTCCTCGCATTTTATGGAAACTGGAGGTTCATGGCCGCATCCACAAGAGCCCGCCACCTGTCCCTATCCTGAGCCAGCTATTTCCAGTCCATGCCCCATTCCACTTCTTGAAGATCCATTTTAATATTATCCTCCAATCTATGCCTGGGTCTCCGAAGTGGTCGCCTTCCTTCAGGTCTCCCCACCAATATCCTGTATGCACTGCTCTTTTCCCCATACGTGCTACATGCCCCGCCGATCTCATTCTTCTCGAAACACACACATACGATAAATACAACGTCATTCTGAAAAATGTAAATTACAATTATATAAATATAAAATTGCTGCTTCATTCAAATTCAGCTATTCTGTGAAATGATGCTGTACCGTTAGTTGAGTCGTTCCCGACGTTTCTAAAGAATATACTGCCTTCATTTCCACAGTTTAAGCACTCAAAAGCTTAGCAAAATCTCACAATTTTTAATGTAATATACGAATGGTATTTCAAATTATATCCGTTATCTAACGTGTAGGCGATATGCCGTATACGACATTTCGGTCCCGACGCTATTAATATCCCTAAGAAAATAAATAATAGCATATAAGAACAAATCCATCAGAACAGCAGCTACCATCAATAAAATGAAGACACGACTACATTAAACTCCATAAACGCCGTATATATGGAATACAGACCTGTTTGAAGCAATGGGTAAGTTCGGTTGAAGACAAGCTTTCCTCGACGTTGAGCCATCGTGACTGGAAGTTGCCACATACACTGTACATGTCGACCGAACTTGTAACTCCTTAAAGATGGCGACGACATATGGCCAAAACATGTAGGAGGTTTGTGTAATAAATATAACACACTGTGCAACTAGTTCGTGGTAAATGTGTGTGTAAACACGTGTAAGTGTGATAACATTACCTGCCAACGTTACCTGGACATACGCGGCGTAACAGTATCTCGACAAACAAATCACAACTATATTTCCTGGTGATTTCTTAACAGCCTTTCAAGGTTCTGATACTTACTTTCGAGCAGAGGGGTCGATGTGTCTGAGGAACAATTATTACGCGAATTCTGAAAATTCTTGACAGGAAATTATGCAGGGGTACATGAACTCAGGACTCTTTAACCTTTTAAAGCCTAGCGGTAACTTTAGGTACCACCAGGTTTAAAGTTAAAAAATTCTACGTGGTGCCCACATTGCGTTTATGTGTTTTGTACGGATCTCAGAACAAACAGCAACTTTTGCCTTATAAAACATTAAGAGATTGGTTTTTATAACCGAAGTGGAGAGTGTTTACAGCGCGGTACGCACTGAGTCCTCATATAAAACAGATACGCTTCGTCTTTAAAGGGCTAACAGAACGTATTTTCATTCCACATCTTTTCTTTTCCTCCCCTGATTGTGTTAGTCAGTTCAAATTTCCGTTTCAGATACAACTTCCGATGATTTTTTGTTTTATTAAATCCATTCGTGATTTTTCGTAACTTCTTCTTCTTCTTCTTCTTCTTCTTCTTTCCCTTCACCGCTTCATGTTTGGTATCTCATTCCAAATTCTCCTGCCTACAGGTGAAACTTGACTATCGGTGAGCGCCAATGCGTCATCTCTGGGGTATCAGGGGTGTCCAAGTGTCTCAAACTACCATGTCAAATACGTTTTACAGCGATTTATTCACAACTGCGTAAACGTACGATGCGTAAGGCAGTCTTCGTTTCACGCTGCCCCGTGCAGCGTCGGGTCGCTTTAACGCTGACACGTTTCACCGACCAAAGTTCCGAAAAACGTTCCCCGGCCTCGAATTACGGTTGTTTTCGCTCGCACCTGGCAGCATATTCAACGGCCAGGCTCTAGGGCGATTTAATTAATTGATATTCCGTTCTGCGTTACTTCACTCTACGTTGTAATTTTACGGAACGCTACTCTAACGTGAAACGAGGACCTACCGTACCATGTTTCCTTTCTCACCGAACAAAAAACACAGAAGAGTGATAAACAAATACAGAAGAATGCACACAAAACACAGAATAGTGCACACAAAACAAAGAACTGCTAACAGTTCACAGAAGAGCGCCCATAAATCACAGAAGAGCGCTTACAGATCACAGAAGGATGCTCATAAAACCAGAAGAAGGTACACAAAACACAGAAGAATTCCAAAAGCACAGAAGATTTCTTACAAAAACAGAAGAGTTCACACAAAATGTAACAATGTTTACAAAATAGAGAAGTGCACAAATAACACAAAAGATGATTGAAAATCACAGAAGAGCGTTCAAAAATACAGAAGAAGGCACACAAAACACAGAAGAATTCCAAAAACACAAGATTTCTTACAAAAACAGAAGAGTTCACACAAAATGTAACAATGTTTACAAAACAGAGAAGTGCACAAATAACACAAAAGATGATTGAAAATCACAGAAGAGCGTTCAAAAACACAGAAGAAGGCACACAAAACACAGAAGAATTCCAAAAACACAGAAGATTTCTTACAAAAACAGAAGAGTTCACACAAAATGTAACAATGTTTACAAAATAGAGAAGTGCACAAATAACACAAAAGATGATTGAAAATCACAGAAGAGCGTTCAAAAACACAGAAGGAGGCACAACAAAGACAGAAGACTGCCAAAAACACATACAGAGTTCTAACAAAAACGGAAGCGCTGCTAAAAATCGCTCGTGGGAAAGGAGCTTTGGTATTGTTTTGAAGAGCGTTCTTAAGAACTAACAATAAAGTCAAGGGATGTTACGGCCGGTGCTCTGTGACGGTACAGTCACTTCGAAATGATGATTTATCCCAGAAATCTTCTCACCATATCTAGTAATATCCTGGTCTATGACGCGTAGCGCCATCTCGCTAACAGTCATTTACGTGACTTTTCCCTAAGCACAAGAAATTTACAATTACAGCCCGACATGCTCCAGTAATGGCACATTGAGATACAGGCTACAGTACCTTCTGTTACATACAGTCAGCTTCAAATGGATCAATATGTGTATAAGAAAGAAAAACACATTTCTATTGTTCCTCCGTCTAAAAATATACAGAATTTATGGGTTATTTTCCGCATAATTTATGAATAAGATAGAAGAAAAGAGAACTGATAATATCTAGAAATTTCAAATTACACTAATTGTGGCCTGCTTTCTCAACCGTACGGCGTCCTATTTGGCACTGAAGTACATTCAATGATTAATGTGTCTGTTAACAACCTTTTTTACTTCTGTCCGCACAGTAGCATTCTTGTTCGCATAAGAATTGTTCGCCTGCAAGTTTCAACATTACAGCATCTTATTCAGGCTGGTTATATATTTTCACATCATCATCATCATCATCATCATCATCATCAGCATCATCACCACCGTCGTCGTCGTCTTCTTCTTCTTCTTCTTCCTCTTCTTCTTCCTCCTCCTCCTCGCCTTCTTCTTCCTCTTCTTCTTCCTCCTCCTCTTCTTCCTCTTCTTCTTCTCCTCCTCCTCCTCCTCCTTCTTCTTCTTCTTCTTCTTCTTCTTCTTCTTCTTCTTCTTCTTCTTCTTCTTCTTCTTCTTCTTCCTCTAAAGGCTCTACAACTCTACGTGAGTTTTGGCCTGTTCAATTATCCCTTTCCATTTATTTCTATCCTGTGCGAGTTTCTTCCAGTTTTGGACCTTCGTCACTTTTAGGTCGCTCCTGACGTCTTCCTCCCACCTTAATTTTGGTTTTCCGATGTGTCTTGGAGCTACAGGTTTCCAATTTATTTTTTTTCACCGTCCTGTCATCAGACATTCTTTCAATATGGCCTAGCCAACAGATTATTTGGGCTTTGACGTATCTCACTATATTAGTATGGTTAATAAGAGTGTCCAGTTCGTCATGTGTTCTTATTCTCCATCTATCTTCACTCACTTTAATTGGTCCAAATATTTTCTTTAGCATTTTCCTTTCGAACACCATCAGTTTTCACAACATCTAGTTATTTAATTCTACGAAAATACAAAAATTTCTTTCCCCTACTGGGATTCGAACCCCCGACCCTCCAGCCCGTAGCCTAGTCGCTAAACCAAAGACATGGTAATGAAATTATACAGAAACACACAAACACGTGCGCATGTTTGTTAAAACTCTTAGTAGAAGTTTATTCTTAGACCCGGCATGTTTCGGTGCTCTGGGGCACCATCATCAGGTGTAACACAGGGGTGCCACAGAGCACTCAGCATGTCGGGTCTAAAAATAAACTTGTGTTAAGAGTTTTAACAAACGTGTGCACGTGTTGGTGTGCTTGTATATAATTTTAGTGACAACGTGCTCGGTATGGACAATATAAAATGGTAACGAAACTTAAAATTCTGCAAAAGCTGGATAAAATAGTGGGAATCTGAACACGTAATACTTGCCGTGTATCACGCCTTTGATTCTGCTACGAGACCAGCGCCCTGTCGTTTAGACAAACGCGCTTCGCCCTTGCACTGTACCAACGACAGAAATGCAAGCGCGACGCACAAATGTTCACTAAAGCCCTTTAAAGACGAAGCATATCTGTTTTATATAAGAACTCAGTGCGTACCGCGCTGTAAACACTCTCCACTTCGGTTATAAAAACCAATCTCTTTATGTTTTATAAGGCAAAAGTTGCTGTTTGTTCTGAGATCCGTACAAAACACATAAACGCAATGTGGGCACCACGTAGAATTTTTTAATGTTAAACCTGGTAGTATGTAAAGTTACCGCTAGGCTTTAAAGGTTAAAGACGAAACATGTCTGTTTTATATAAGGACTCAGTGCGTACCGCGCAGTAAACACTCTCCACTTCGGTTATAAAAACCAGTCTCTTAATGTTTTATAAGGCAAAAGTTGCTGTTTGTTCTGAGATCCGTACAAAACACATAAACGCAATGTGGGCACCATGTAGAATTTTTTAATGTTAAACCTGGCGGTACGTAAAGTTACCGCTAGGCTTTAAAAGGTGAAGATGGTGAATGTTTTCTCGTCAGCAATATGGATGGACACTCCTGATTCAGACAGAGCAGGGAATATCTTAATTACCAATTGGTAAGTGCAGCGAACCGATAACTAGCAATGCTCGTGCATGATTCGTGCTAAAGATAATAGGGTCTACATTTACAATCTTACAAAACGGTCAACTCGAGAGGGTCGGCGTAAACCATGAAGTGTCTGTCCTCAATTCTACAAAGAAGCTCTTGAGACTTGCCTGCAAGGCGCAGTGACGTCATGTGTGTAGCATGGCTGGTTTCTGTACGTTCCACATGCGACCGGAATACAGCGGCCCTCAGTAACTGTCGGTACGAGCTTAAGACGCTACTAAAAACACCACCCTGTACAAGTTTCTTTTTATTTTAACCTTTTAAAGCCTAGCGGTAACTTTACATACGACCAGGTTTAACATCAAAAAATTCTACGTGGTGCCCACATTGCGCTTATGTGTTTTGTACGGATCTCAAAACAAACAGCAACTCTTGTCTTATAGAACATTAAGAGACTGGTTTTTATAACCGAAGTGGAGAGTGTTTACAGCGCGGTACGCACTGAGTCCTTATATAAAACAGATACGCTTCGTCTTTCAAGGGTTAATCGTAATAGATAAAGAATGCAATGAAAAAAGACAAAACGTTAAAATTCTCGCAGCCCGCACCACAAAACGCATATAGGGATACTACATATATGAGACCTGCGGTCTTCTGGGATATCACGCAGCGTTGAGTGGTAGTTCTGTAACGACGTTTCGGGACAACCTATTGGTCCCATCTTCAAGGATCAAGAAGTCCAAATGTTTACATGGCTTTCGTGAAAAAATCTGAAAATACAACTTGGAAGACATAGACGTAGAGGACAACTTTACACGTACTTAAAGAAATAAAACGGGATGTGGCGTGCGTTGTATGCATGTTGCCTGGAATAGGGAAAATTGGCGAGCTCATGACGAAACGGCAACAAAAATTCAGGTTCCAAAAAATGCGCGGAATTTCTTTACTCGATGACAAACTATTAGCTTCTTAAGGACTCTGCTGTATACAGTTAGTCGTTTTATTTCGATTTACTTCATTAAATCTTTGATTTTTGTGTGCAAATGAGAGAATTAAGATGTCGTCTACATGCGCCATATTTTTTTCAGTGTTGCCAATATTCCTCTTGAGAAAAGTTGTCTTTTTTACTTTCCTTCATAGTATGAGCCACATTTAGTCAGTAACAAAGTTTCAGCAGAGTACATAAACGTGCAGTTTACACAGTATTTACTACGTCATGTTAAACATTACGTCACTCAAGTGCTCTGTTCAGAGGGAATATGAAGGCAGAGAAACTCAACTGAAACAAGATATAAAGTGAAACTACTACATTATATTTTTTTTTCCTTGACAAGTGATAAAAATTTTTAAATGAAAATAACAGACCGGACGTAAAAATGATGAAATGTTGAGTAACGTCATGTTAATACTGCTTACAGCAAATGTCACTTTGATGAAGCAATCTGCAGAGATTTAGCCTATGGCCGAAAGTAAACAACGCACCATAGAGAACATGTTGATATGAAGGCTAACTAATGTTTTTAAAATTTATGTTTTATTGAAACAATACAAGTAACAGCCAAAACTCACATCCTGTGAGTACCGGATGAATATGAGAGGCAAGTAATTTCTGTGGGATAAAATGCTGCAGGATAAAACCGTAATAAACAGTCGCATAAACGAAAAGGATTTGATATTTTTTAAAGAACGTCATCCCGTTGTGTTGTTAGTAGTACAAAAATTAACCTTTTAAAGACGAAGCGTAGTGGGCCGGGATAGGTCAGTCGGTATAGCGACTCGCTACGGGCTGGACAGTCCGGGGATCGAATCCCGGTAGGGGGGCGAGATTTTTTCGCAGCCGTCCAGACCGGCCCTGGGACCCACCCAGCCTCCTGTACAATGGGTAACGGGTCTCTTTCCCGGGGATAAAGCGGCCGGGGCGTGGGGCTAGCCACCCCATCCCCTCCTCGTGCCGAGGCTCACGAACGGGTAGAGCTATACCTCTACTCCCCCTCTTGGGCCCTCAGGGCCTGTTATAGGGTGAACCTTTACCTTAAAGACGAAGCGTATCTGTTTTATATAAGGACTCAGTGCGTACCGCGCTGTAAACACTCTCCACTTCGGTTATAAAAACCAGTCTCTTAATGTTTTATAAGGCAAAAGTTGCTGTTTGTTCTGAGATCCGTACAAAACACATAAACGCAATGTGGGCACCACGTAGAATTTTTTAATGTTAAACCTGGTCGTATGTAATGTTACAGCTAGGCTTTAAAAGGTTAAGTTAATATCTGCCCAAACACAACTATATTATATTATATAGAACTACATGTTTCGACCTATCTCAGGTCATCATCAGGTTCACAGTTGGTATTTACAACACAATGAGGAAGATATACACATTACTTAAGCCCTTAAAATAGAACTGAAGTTACAGAAATTGTTATGTCCATAAAGAGGCACAATATGTCAGTTAGTTCTATGCAGCTCTATATAATAAACAGGATTTAGTTGCGTTTGAACAGATATTGATCTAATTTTTATACGATTTGACATTCATGCACCAAGGAAATATATGTGCAATATTAACGATCGAAATACGGACTTAGAAAAGCAAAAAGAAGCTGTCCCTGTCTACGCCATGAACACATATATGGGAAGCAGAAGAATAATTCCACTCACTCGTAACCTAGGCACCAGATACAGGTGATTGGTCAAATGCACACTCCGACCGCTTTACCCCCGGGGGAAAAATAGCGGTGACCATTGAGTAGAAAGCTGGGTCAGCTCCAAGGCAGGACCGGGCGGTTTTGGAATTCGAATCCTGATAGGTGCAAGAGATTAAGAGGAAATATCCTGCATTAGCCGGAATTCGAACCCGGGACCTCTCAGCCCGCAGCCTAGCCATTACACTAACTTAGATATCCCGGGTCATAACATGGATTTTGCAAACAAAATAAATAACTCTCAGATATATGACGTCATCAGAGAGGTGTAGCTGCGGATTCATGTCATCTGCGACGTGACGCCGTATCGTTGGACGAGCATTACCCGACGTTTCGGAGTATTGAAGTACCTTCATCTTCAGGGTCAAGCAGCCCAAGAAAAATGACTTTGTATACTTGTACTGCATGGCCCCTGAAGATGATGGCACTACACTGTACCATTGCAAAAATGTCACGTCACTAAGACCCCAATGCAGCACTTAGATGCATGCAGTCCACATTTAACCCTTTAAAGACGAAGCGCATCTGTTTTATATAAGGACTCAGTGCCTACCGCGCTGTAAACACTCTCCACTGCGGTTATAAAAACCAATCTCTTAATGCTTTATAAGGCAAAAGTTGCTGTTTGTTCTGAGATCCGTACAAAACACATAAACGCAATGTGGACACCACGTAGAATTTTTTAATGTTAAACCTGGTAGTATGTAAAGTTACCGCTAGGCTTTAAAAGGTTAAAGACGAAACGTATCTGTTTTATATAAGGACTCAGTGCGTACCGCGCTGTAAACACTGTCCACTTCGGTTATAAAAACCAATCTCTTAATGTTTTATAAGGCAAAAGTTGCTGTTTGTTCTGAGATCCGTACAAAACACATGAACGCAATGTGGGCAGAACGTAGAATTTTTTAATGTTAAACCTGGCGGTACGCAAAGTTACCGCTAGGCTTTAAAAGGTTAAATAACACTCCCCTGTTGTGAGAATAGCGTTAGGACTCTTAGCGAGACTGTGTACAATAACGGCCAAAAGTGACGTACACGGCCACTGTAAAAACAAGTCTTGAGTCTATGACAACACACACACACACACACACACACACACACACACACACACAAAGCAATGTACATCACTTTACAATATTTTACATGTGTAATAAATAATTACACTGCAACTCGATTTAGTAATGTGAGGGACAAATTTATTGTTACATTTGTACGCAGGACGCAGCATCTCCCTTGCTGTCTACCAGGACACGGCACCTGTCTATGGGATGTATCGGCGGATGCAGGGGATAAAATACGCGGTGCTCCGGTGAAAAAATAAAGGGGACACGCTGTGTTAAGAAAGAAGATACTCTAATGCTTTTAAACGGTGATATGTGCAAGTAAACCACATCAGTACTATAAATCTACTACCTGATTGGCAATCACGTGCTCCAAGTCACTTCGAATTCTGGGCAGTTGTCTCCAAAATGCATCCAAATTTGGACACTGACAAAGCAGGAATACACGTACCTGAAACAAAAGAATGGACAAATTAAAAAAATAAAAACTACTAACAAGCAGGAAATACGTAAATAGGTAGTAAATAAACAAAAAGGAAGTACACTCACCCCTCGCTCGTCGCGGGGGTTGGGTTCCAGGCGGGGCCCCCCCGCGGAAAGCGAAAATAATTGACTGGCCTCCTCAACAAAACGCTTTACTATTTTTTAGGGTTTTTTTCTTTTCTTTGCAGAAACATTGTGATGCGAGCTGCTTCTTTTTTCCATTCATCTCCTTGAACATCAAGCGGTATGGCTCTAAGACATGTTCGACCTGTCACACAATTGTGAAGCTCCTATCCACTGGAGGACGTTATTTTTATTGTTGGGGGCGACCCCGCAAATTTGCGAAACCGCCAAGTACAAACCCGTGAAACTGAGGGTTGAGTGTATTTTATTTCTATCTTTGTTTCCTTGGATCCTCCTGTCTTCCAATGCCCTCTGTCTTTCTTCCTTTACTTAAATCATACACTGTCTTACACCGGGGCATATTTTGCAGAAATTGCCTGTAAATCATCCCTTCAAACACCCTGCCTATAAGGCCTGTATTTAACAAATACTAAAGTATGAAATTTGGAGGACCGCAAGGCGGCAGAAATTTAGACTGTGCCATTGTGCAGTGCAACACCTGCTGCCTCCTCATTGGACTCACTCCTCCACCCCTGCCACTATATCCTACCCACATCACTGCTCTACCAATTTCTATCATGGACACATAGACAGCAAATTTCTCCGACACGTCTTTATTGACCTACAATACTGACCTAAAATCACCGTAGTACTCCTGCTTCTATTTTTGATCTCCCAGATTCAAATTTGAGCCCAGAGACTTCTATCGCGAAGTTTTAGTTGGGTTTCTAATAAATAGCAATTCTGACGCATTATTTACTAATCATAACGCCATTAGGAGTTCTCCGCACACATACAGAGTGTCGCAAAACTTACTGGACACTATATCCTTAGCATGTTGCCTCTAGTATCAAGCGACTTTTGCGCCACACTGTATCATCCCTCCGTGAGTGTGTAGTCACACCCTGGTTGACATGGTTACCCGGTTTCCATGGTTACTATGGAGTCTGAGAGACTATGTTCTCTGTAATGTTCGCGTAGAGGCCAAAGAAACAGTTTTCATAACTGAAACTGGGTCTATTGTGATATACGACCTGAGGCTGAAGAAACAGTTGAGCGTCGAGCATATAAGATAAATGGCACAACAAAGCTGCTGCACCTTGACAGATGAAATTAATGTTTGCTTTTCTGCCAGAATAAAAGAAAGATGAGAGAAGACGTGGAGTAACGCGTGAATATCGTGTCTGTCCGTCACATGACGTGTCCACGTCTAGTATTATACAATCAAAGAATGCGATGTCATTACCAAAAAGAGCAAACTGTTAGGAATAAATATAATCTGTGTATCGATATAATGCAAAATTTTTACATTGCTTGTCGAATTGATTTGTCCTACCACGAAACGCAGTGTCCAGCTGCACACTTGCGCGCTGAGAATACAATTCAGGACTACAGTGTGACAAGTGTTAAGGATCCAAATTACTGGCTCGGTTCCAAATAGACCACAGACGTGTTAGTACATATCATTTGCCAATTTGGCCTCCACACAATTGCGTCAAAACGCGGACACACAATGCCTTCTTACTGTTTTCTCGTTAACGCGGCGAAGGCTCAGCACTGTGCTGAATTCCAAATTGTTAGTAATGAATTTACATTTAAAGTGGCATCAAGTAATTTACGCTAACATACACTCAAAGTCGCAGCTTCTGAAGGTAAATAGAATGATCGTTAGATTCAGAGAAGGCTGTAACACTGGTGATTTCCAATCTGTGGTCTGAGGCGTTAATCAAACGATTCCATGAATTCACACAGCACCAATTCAATTCGTTATGCGCCGTAGTATGTATGTAAATGTACGTTCTGCGGACTTCCTAAATAACGCGTCTCGAACATAACACATTTTTCGAGTGTTTCTATTTTTTGTTATGAAAAATAAACTGAAAATTTATTTAAAACCGTGAGGCCACATTTTTTTGTCATTAAGAGTTTTCTCATTAACGGAGCCAACAACCAGCCCGTGGGGGGGGGGGGGGTGTCCATAAATTTGTTTTTGGAACAAAGAAGGAGGTCCTCATATTCGAAAAACATGGGGATACGATTTCTGTAAAAAAGTTCAACTCATCTACGCGCACGCAGGTACACACACACACTCACTTATAAGTTAAGCTTTTGGGCCAAATTTTGAATTTCCTAAAGGGGGAAGGGGTTGTCACGTTACAAAAACTGACGTTCATACAGCCCTAAACTATAGGCATATACAAAACTGCAGTTCCTACCCAGTACAGAACAGTCCGTGTCCTTAAAAGCAGCAGTGTTGCATAGAAAACTGCTTTTCTCCCCGAAACAGCCTGGTTTCTTCAGCGTCCTCCACTAAATTTTGATGCGCATGTTACATGCGTCAGCCATTACAGTCACACTGATTCGACCACACGTGAAGAATGCTGCAAGGTATTAGTCTGTGTACATTTTTGTGACGTACTGTACATTTCCGCTCAGTACATATCTGCGTCGTCCTTGACTACACGCGTGAAGACGTGGCGCTTTTATTAACAGCAAATTTTCATTACATTTCGGTCTTGGTTTTATTACGAACCTTATTCCATTTTAATTACATGTTTGTTCAAGGTCACAGGAAATAACGACAGGATATGTATAGCCGATAACAAAACCTATAACTCGATTCATTACATTTCAAACTATGAAACACTTCATTGTGCCATTTTCTCCACACTTCATTTAACCTTTTAATGCCTAGCGGTAACTTTACGTACCACCAGGTTTAACATTAAAAAATTCTACGTGGTGCCCACATTGCGTTTATGTGTTTTGTACGGATCTCAGAACAAACAGCAACTTTTGCCTTATAAAACATTAAGAGACTGGTTTTTATAACCGAAGTGGAGAGTGTTTACAGCGCGGTACGCACTGAGTCCTTATACAAAACAGACACACTTCGTCTTTAAAGGGTTAATACCAAACATTCTGTACGTCACTTACGCTCTACTACAACGCATGACAACCCAGTTTCGGGGTCTAGAGCTTTAAAAATTTTGGGTCCTGGGCAGTAGTTTGAACTGCAAACCCAGAGTCACTGGAAGGTCAATATAACACCTCATCATCATTTAGAAGGCCCCGGCACTGGACAAATACTCATTTCACACAGCGGAAATCAACAAGTGTTGTGCGACCATCAGGGTACGATTACGAAATCATTTCAAGGTATTGCCTATCCAGAAACCCTTGACGAGGGTACCAAGGTGTCCGCGGACACAGGGTTGTCTACCCGTCCAGACCTGAATATGAAGTGTGTACTTTGTAAACTAGGTTCCATTTGAGGACGTCTCCACTTCTGACTCGACTGCTATGCACGACTGAACCGTCTAAGTTTTCAATTGCCTTATCCCAACACTTTAACAAGGCAACTTTCTCTTCAGCCTAACCACAGTAGCTTGTACGTCAAGAGCGAATTCAAACAGCGACGAGCTAGCATGCTGTGTTGTCATGCCAACACTGTGGCCTGTATAAGAACAGCAAGCAAATGAGTGGAAAATCGCTGTAGAGAGATAGAACCACTCAGTGGTGCAAACTGTAACACATTGGTCCGGCAAGGTTGGCTACAGCAACACACTCCACTTGTCCTTTCTTTTTATTGACGCATGTATAAGTGGATGAGGGAAATATGAAAAATGAGAAACCTGAGAAATAAGACATTTGTACAATCACGACGAATGTTATAAAATGAGATGGGAGGCGCATTTGGTACACACCAAAAAGGAAAATGCCTAAAGGGTCGGTGGGGAAAACCAAAAGAAATGGACCACTTGGAAGACCTAGGGATAAAAGGCAGGTTAAAATTGAAATGGATATTTAACCTTTAAAGACGAAGCGTATCTGTTTTATATAAGGACTCAGTGCGTACCGCGCTGTAAACACTCTCCACTTCGGTTATAAAAACCAGTCTCTTAATGTTTTATAAGGCAAAAGTTACTGTTTGCTCTGGGATCCGTACAAAACACATAAACGCAACGTGGGCACCACGTAGAATTTTTTAATATTAAAACTGGTGGTGCGTAAAGTTACCGCTAGGCTTTAAAAGGTTAAATTCTGAGTTTCTTAATGCTAAAGCAAGTGGAATACCTTACGCACAAAATACAGTGTTTTAAAGGCTTAATTTTCTTCAAGGACTGGTGTTGTATGGTTTGTTTTTTTGTGCACACTCACGCACTGGGAGAGAGGAGATGAATGAAGCATTCAGATGATGGATGAGACCATCTCTTTAGCAGTACAGCTTAGTTTAATGACGCTTGTATTTGAACACTTAAAAGCTTCACATACACCAGGCACAAAAAAATCAATTTTGCACAAACTAAAAGCTTTTAAACCAAGAGTCGCTTACATAGGCAGAAAAGGGGGGGGGGGGGCTGAAGTGGAAAGTACTTCTGAAAACTTTGACCTATGACTTGAACACAAGTTTGGCTTTGACGTCGATTCCTCTGGAAGTTACTGGCTACGTGATAATGTGTAGTTCATATGTAAGAAGGAAGACTGACACCAGACGACCGAGGCGAAAAACAACCGCAATAAAAAATTGAATATCAAACTTAAGAAACCCATAATGAAACATTTGAACGTATATCGTCCGTTTATC
The DNA here is from genome assembly GCA_013340265.1 of Coptotermes formosanus. NCBI lineage: Eukaryota > Metazoa > Arthropoda > Insecta > Blattodea > Rhinotermitidae > Coptotermes > Coptotermes formosanus. The sequence continues at coordinate 1,599,632 of BLKM01008640.1, read as the reverse complement.
TTCGGCCATATGGGGACTCTAACATTTCCCTGATGATGGAGACAGATCGTGTCTCAGAAACTTCGGACGTCGACTCCTGAACCGCCTGATTGCCCGAAAACATTTCGTCATGAATCTGACCATTATTTTTGACTATTTTCTGCGTTATGGCACCTTGAAGTACCGAAAGTGGTTTCGACATTTCGGAAGTACTTTCAGCCACCATCTTCAGGAAAGAAGACACAGACAGCAGATTTCTTCAAAACGCTGGTAATATAGTACCAGTTTTAACGGTGTCACAAAGCAGGACACCAAAATGCACAACGGAACCACCGTAAAAACTTCAGGTTGCACTCGTTTTTTCCTTGAAATTTATGCAAAATTTCAATACTAACTTTACAGGGAAGAAATAACGCCAGGTAGCATCGAAGGCGACTCCCTCAGACAAATGTTATGACTAATTTCGTCTAAGAAGTACTTGTAAACCCTTGTTTCACAATTCTCCCAAATATTCACGTATATGAAGAGTCTCATTCAACGTTACATAACAGTGGGAAAAATCCTAAAACCCAGCGGGACATACGTGTTTGTCGTCATTCTTATGATCAATAACTCACCTTTCTTCCAGAAACAATTTAAAAGTGAAGAAACATTTCTATGAGTAGTGAAAAGTCCGTTGAAATCCATATTACTTTCTCTGTTAGAAAACTAGTACATGTAAATTAATGTCCCTTACTCAAGAGAATGAATTGACCTTCAAAGCTTGGGTAGAGTCCTTTAACACTCGCGACGAAGGTCGGGGGGAAAAAAACATAGATTCTGTCAAAAACATGAGCCTCCATCACTGCATGATGTGTTTCTTTTGGTTAAAAAAGCCTAAAATCGAATCTATACACAGTTCTAACCACACAGAACAATACAGAAAATAAATGTATTATCACACACGCACAAAACACAACTGCACTTCAGCCCAACGTATTTTTAACTGTAACACATTGCTTACTGGTCACAAACAAAGGAGAGTCGGTGTTGCCCAGCGTAAATCGCTGTCAAGGTCAACTTCAAACTTCACAGTCTGTATCTATACATCTTTATCCTTTAGATGGCAAAGTTATAAGCATAGTGACAACACCTGTGTGAGTATGTGAAAACTTTACGTCGTGAAAAAAAACACTAAAACATACACAAATATTCAAACAACATGCATATCTGTTCACACACTGTACATTATTTTATAAACAGGGCCTTTGTGCAGGAGTAGTTGATGCAAATATTCAACAAAAATTACGTATTCTTCGTGAACACATCGCATTAGAACCTAAGAATTCCCCACTGCTGGCACTAGTCCAACGTCATAATGAGCGAAAATTTAGGGCTTCAAGACTGAGGCTCCAAATTATATGAAGCTTCATACGGAGTTTAAATAGTCCTTGACTCACTTATTCGAAGGAGAATTTGTAGTCCTTCCCTCTTCTACCTACTCACAGTAGGTGTCGAGGTTGTTTATTTTTCACTTGATCACACTCAGACACACACCACAGTCAGTAGGACTCCTCTGGACGAGGGATCGGCCCGTCACAGAGACCTCTACCTGGCAACACAAACACTGTACAAAAGACAAACATCAATGCCCCTAGTGGGATTCGAACCCACGATCCCAGCAAGCGCTCGGCCGCAGACCTATGCCTTAGACCGCGCGGCCACTGGGATCGGCCGAATGAGAACTGTATGACAATCATTAGACGTTCCTTCCCTTGTAAATATGGAATGTGATATAAGAGGCACTTTAGCACTGGAATTCGAAAAGCGATAACATTAATATTCACAGTATAAAGCGTCATCACTCACACTAACAGGTGTTCTGTTGTGTTACTTTAGGAAAACGGCCAAAAAGTTGAATTTGCGGTTCGGCAAAGAAATTCCTTCCAATCCTGTGGACTTACAGGCAAGAACTCATCAGGCGGTAGAATTAAGAAACGAAACCCTGTTTTTAAATAATTGTTTTCTATCGAAGAAAATAACAAATACGGGCAGTCTAGCCAGCTGAGCTCCCTAAGGGCGTGAATAGCTGCACTCGCTAAGGCGTGGTCACCCTTAGGCTCACCTCGGAAACACCGCGCAGAGTTATACCGCTTTCAAAAACATTTAATGTGTTGGCAGTCATTGTGGACGTTTTTTGAAACGGAGGGGGGGATCACTGGTGTCTGCAGAGTGCGTCCCATCTTGACGTTTCACCTGCACGTCAACAACTAGCAAATAATCTGGTTATCTGGTCACAACTAACTAACTAACTAACTAACTAACTAACTAACTAACTAACTAACTAACTAACTAACTAACTAACTAACTAACTAACTAACTAACTCCATGGAGCAGAAGCCTTCTTGAGAAGCTAACAGTTTCCCAGCTAGTCAAGAAATTCCCCGCATTTTATGGAACCCTGAGGTTCATTACAGCATTCACAACAGCCCGCCATCTGTCCCCATCCTGAGCCAGCATCCCACTTCTTGCAGATCCATTTTAATATTATCCTCCCATCTATGCCTGGGTCTCCCAAGTGGTCGGCTTCCTTCAGGTCTCCCCACCAAAATCCTGTATGCACCTAGCTTTCCCCCATACGTGCTACATGCCCCGCCCAACTCATTCTTCTCGATTTGATTACCCGAATAATATTTGGTGATGAGTACAGGTCATTAAGTTCCTCGTTATGTAGTCTTCTCCACTCCCCTGTCGCATCGTCCCTCTTCGGCCCTAACCTGCACGTCAACGCGTAGCAAATCATCTGGTCACTACTGTATATTTTAAAAGGAGGTTCTTTTTTGAGATGTAAACAGAAAACCAACGTAGGTAAACCTACTTTGTGTAGAACTCTGGGTCACGCCAGAACCTGCGGCCCATCGTCATTAACTAGCCTGTCAGCTGTCACCAAACACACGGCAGCAAATGTACACAAACCATTAAGGAGACAAGTTGCTGGTCGGAATCCAATAGAGGAGCCCGTGGTGGCCTTTGGGCTAGTATCAACACCACCCCTTTCTGATTAGGCCGCGAGAATGCGACGTCATGAAAATACATATTCTTAAGTAGATGACATTCAGACTACAGGTATGAGTAGTTTTGCTGCCCAGTAACTGACAAAGACGGGTTAAAATCTGTTTAACGCTAAGCTTCAAAGTGATTCGTCATCATGCACAAAATACGTGCATAATATAGCTGTAGGTTTCCATCCAAAGTATGTCATACTTAAAAATAACGCTCCACTACTGGCAACATAACAAACTCAAAAAGTGTGAAATAAAATACCGATCACTGTAACTTTGGAAGCAACTGTATAAAGGAGAGTTATTCTGCGTTACACGAGATACGTCACTTATGTAATGTCGGGCCCAGGAAAATTATTTTAATGCAGATGCTGTTCAAATATTACGAGGAAAACAGCAACCAGATCTGTGGTTGTAGGGTAAAGCCTCTGTTGAACATGTGAACGAAAAGATTCCCTTTCATACTCTGTTCAGAGCTGGACACGAGTGACACCGCTGGATCTTCGATATTAACCCTTTAAAGACGAAGCGTATCTGTTTTATATAAGGACTCAGTGCGTACCGCGCTGTAAACACTCTCCACTTCGGTTATAAAAACCAGTCTCTTAATGTTTTATAAGGAAAAAGTTGCTGTTTGTCCTGAGATCCGTACAAAACACATAAACGCAATGTGGGCACCACGTAGAATTTTTTAATCTTAAACCTGGTCGTATGTAAAGTTACCACTAGGCTTTAAAAGGTTAAAGACGAAGCGTATCTGTTTTATATAAGGACTCAGTGCGTACCGCGCTGTAAACACTCTCCACTTCGGTTATAAAAACCAGTCTCTTAATGCTTTATAAGGCAAAAGTTGCTGTTTGTTCTGAGATCCGTACAAAACACATAAACGCAATGTGGGCACCACGTAGAATTTTTTAATGTTGAACCTGGTGGTACGTAAAGTTACCGCTAGGCTTTAGAAGCTTAACACTGTGCCTCAGGAATTCGTAAGACGGCCGGATCTATCCCCATAATACGCAACAGCGCTCGGGTTCAAAACGTGACTTGTTTTCTAAAATGGGGGCTACAATTTCACATATGAAATACTGTATAATAACACAAGTGATAGTTAAGGTTTGAAACAAATCAGTATCTAGTAGCAACATAGGGAATAAGCCGATACGTTCCGATTCAGTACGCATGGATTCTTCAAATGTCTTACATTTAAACGTAAATTACATACATAAATACATTAGCCACGTGACCGTCACATGACGGGCCGCCATATTACTCACGCGCTATCCTACTGCATGTTTCAGCTGTCATTTCTTTATTCTTAGAGCAAATAAAGCGTTAATTTCATCTATCGCAGCGCTGGCTTTGTGTTATGTTAATGCTCCACTGTTTCTTTAGCCTCAAATGTATACCACTATTTCTAAGTCAAGAAACGCACAAAATTATTGACATGTACGAAATGTATTTGCGACCCCTACACATGTTTCGGCAAACGAGTTGCCATCTTCAGGGGGTTATTTAGCAGAGAACTAGAGATTCGCCGTAAAGTCCAGTTGCTATCTTCAAGGTTAATGAGATGTAAATTACGTTCTGTATTACATAGCGATTTATTTTATTCAGGGCCGAAAAATATAAGAGTCCGACTTGAATTTCAAACCAAAGGGTGCTTGTACTGGGCTAGTAACAGCCAACATTAACCCTTTAAAGACGAAGCGTATCTGTTTTATATAAGGACTCAGTGTGTACCGCGCTGTAAACACTCTCCACTTCGGTTATAAAAACCAGTCTCTTAATGTTTTATAAGGCAAAAGTTGCTGTTTGTTCTGAGATCCGTACAAAACACATAAACGCAATGTGGGCACCACGTAGAATTTTTTAATGTTAAATCTGATGGTATGCAAAGTTACCGCTAGGCTTTAAAAGGTTAAACTGGCCAACAAAAATCAGTGTTGGCCACTCTAATCAAGTGAGAAGTTCCGGAAATAAAACATGTATATAAAGTCAGACCTTCCCATTTTGTGTTCACTTTATCCATTTCGTGCAAAAAAAACTGAGCATTAGAGGCATTAGGCAAAGACTATTTTTGTCACCAGTAGTTGTGCTGACTGGTCTGCCAATCCTCTTCAGCTCAGAAACCAAACTCTGTGCCACCTAATAACGCTGGTAACGAAACATCCCCCAACCATTCACTATAAAATACAGATTACAAATCAAAGATTTTCGTGTTCACAGTGTTTTCTGCAGGAGACTTAGTTATGAGGTGCACTGATTGCTGAACTGGAATTTTAAAAATAAAAACAAACTAGAAATAATTACTCTACAGAATACCAGACACCACGGTTAAATTTATATGCCACCTGGCGCCCGGGATTTCTCGAGCCCTGTCATACAGCATCCCACTGAATACGCTCGCGGGGGACATTAACCTTGAACTGAGCATACCAACGGTAAGAATTACGTTGCTTGACCCACGATCGCTAAGTGTTAAAAAGAGTCAGCGCCTTGGCTTTTGGCCGCAGGGTGGCACATCATGGTTTCCACATTCCTTACGCACTTGGGGACAACTCAGCTAACACGCATTTTCTTAGTTGCGTCTAATCTGGTAAGGAAATATACGTAAAAGGCCGTGGCCTACTTTAGTCTGCAATCCCTCTATTCGTCTCGTCAGAATCAGCAAGACTATGGTACTTCGGTCGAGATTCGACTTGGGTGCGTGTTCCCTAGATATGGGATGTCCAGCTTAAACCGGTACGTGCTCCACAAATAGTGTCCAACTTAAAGCTATAGGTGCTCCACAGATACAGGCGTCCAACTTAAAGCTGTGGGTGCTCCACAGATACAGGCGTCCAACTTAAAGCTGTAGGTGCTCCACAGATACACGTGTCCAGGTTAAAGGGGCACGTGCTCCACAGACACAAAGTGTCCAACTTAAAGAAGCAGGTGGTCCACAGATGCAGAGTGCCCACCTTCAAGCGGTAGGTGTTTCCCCAGATGAAGGGCCTCATCTTAAAGCGGAACTTCTCATAGAATCTACAGGCCCTCTCACAGAAGGTGCGTTAAAAATCTATATCACTCAGGCTCCTCTTGTCGATGGATCCCTCGTGGTAGAAAAGACGACGGTTTCAGACAATTGCTGCCAAGCAGACAAATGTAATTTGAATCCAGACAGGAACATGATGACACCCGGACTGACTCTGCATGTAATGCAACGGTATAGAGGTAATGGACTGGCCGTAAAGCCATATATGGCCCTTGAACTTGTAAAGAAGGAGTAGCTCCAGTCTTTCCTTATTTCTGACACTAGACGGAGATGAGTGATCAGCATTAAGTACCGGCCACTAGCTACCTAGGTGGGATTCAGATGGGGCCTGAGCGTGGTGGAGAGAGGAAAAATCTGCAATGTGGCTGGGAATTGAACCCTGATACCCCAGTCATCGAGCCTGTGGCTTAGTCAGTGGGAACCGGCATATATATCGGTGGGATATAATGGCCGGAACGTGAACCTACCTATATCTGGTATAGGAGCGGAAAATTCACACAAACCTTCTTCCCGCCACTGAACTTACCAGCGAAATTTACCTTTACTGGATTTCAGGTTCTCACAGCGTTATTGGAAAAGATTCAAGTCACTTCCGATGTTATTCTTTGTCGACTGGCATATCGTTAACGACGTTTCGGCAGATCGTGCTGCCTTCATCTTCAGGGTCAAAAAGTCAAAGAAAAATACCCAAGAATTATTTGAAGTTCGTGACCCTGAAGACGAAGGTAGTACGCTCATACGAAACGTCGGTAACTATTTACTTATCGACTCTTCGTAAAATCCCACAAGACTCGAAATCTTCAATTTTCCCTTTACCTTCACCATTTCACCAGCCCAGCACTTTCAGAAATGTACCAATCATGATCTCCACCTACAAATGTTGCCTATATTAACCTTTTAAAGCCTAGCGGTAACATTACGTACCACCAGGTTTAACATTAAAAAATTCTACGTGGTGCCCACATTGCGTTTATGTGTTTTGTACGGATCTCAGAACAAACAACAACTTTTGCCTTATAAAACATTAAGAGACTGGTTTTTATAACCGAAGTGGAGAGTGTTTACAGCGCGGTACGCACTGAGTCCTTATATAAAACAGATACGCTTCGTCTTTAAAGGGTTTTTATAACCGAAGTGGAGAGTGTTTACAGCGCGGTACGCACTGAGTCCTTATATAAAACAGATACGCTTCGTCTTTAAAGGGTTAATGTAGTTACAACTGTACATCATATTGAGCAATTTTAAGCTAATTAAACATACATTATTGATATTTGATATTTTAAGAAAGCTGGGTTAGAGACGTCTGTGTCCCCATTTATACACTTCCGTGACTGCAGGAGCCATGTAATCAATCAGTCGTGTACTTAAGACATGGAAGGACCTTAGAAAGTGAACATCAAACATTCACTGTCATGGAAATCACTAACCTTTAAGAACACAGCGACCTTTACAGAAATCCGCCGGAGAAAATAGAATCCCTAGCGGACATCGAACCGGTACGAGGCATACCAAACCTGTATGACTCTGCAGCACTCGATCATCTGAAACTTGATGGCCTTCAACAGATTCTTCACGGTAAGTCTGCTTTAAATAAATCCCCTGATGTACTGCAACCTGAAGCACTTCCTATTTACGAGCATCCGATCGCTATGGCTGCAGTCTTTAGGGCAGTCACCTGTTATACAGGGTGTTTGAAAATTTTTGCCCAAAGCTCAGAGCTAGATAATCTTAAATACAAAGACTTTCTGGCAGTGCTATGTTTGGACCTCCATCATTGGACCAGTGATGGAGGCTAGCTCTGTGTAAGGGGCCCAACACAATATGTGTTCTTCTCTTCTCCCCCTCCATTCACCTGAGGACGGAAGCAGAGCCAGCTTCCGAAACGTTGTGATTTTAATTTTTTAATATTTTTAATAATTTACTCTTCGGACGATGGATAAAGTCCATAAACCCATCACCACACACTGTAAAGTTTTGACCATGTTTTGGACATATCCATTGCCACTGGTGTTGGACACAGTGGCGGCCAACATGCGGGCTGTAGCGTCATTCCATTGGCCTCTGCTAATTCTCAGCGCCTCGTAGCACGTCGTGCTCCTCCAGCCAGTGCTTGCTTTCTTCTGTTAACGTGACGAATAAGATGCGAGTTCATTTAAAACGGCTATCGATTTGTTTGATTGTTCCTGCAGTTCTTTTGACGTTCAAGCACGCAGCAGAGTCGTTAAGTGGTAGTCAGTCGCTCGGTTGGTCAAGAAGTTCCCTGACTTCTGTGGTAACTCAAGGTGATTACGGTTTTCACAAGACCCCTGCCAGCAGCGGACACCCTGAGGCAGGCGACTCTAGTCAACCACGTTGATTCAAAATTTACTTTGTCAGTAATTCCCATCCTCTTCTCATTCCAGCGAGGGTGACAATGCATTTGACTTACTTAACAAAATATATTTCTCAGAGCAATTGGCCTCCGGGATAAAATTCCTACCCAGGACGTTGCGAAAAGTAAGCACAAATTCTGTGATTTCGGGCTTCCGCCGCGATGCTGATGAGATCTATGCTCTTCGGGGGTATAATGCAGCGTCGAGGGGTAATCCTTTGCCGATGTTTCGGGATAACGTAACGGTCCCATCTTCAAGGGTCGGGAGGCCCAAGAAGAGTAGGCTACTCTTCTTGGGCCTCTCGACCCTTGAAGATGGTACCGATACGTTGTCCCGAAACGTCGACAAAGGATTACCACTCGACGCTGCGTTATACCCCAGAACAGCGCAGATCTCGAGCACAAGTTCTGTACAGGATACGGCGAGATTCGGCGCAAAAGTGCGTTGCCGTTTAAAGACAAAAATCAACTTGAATTATATTTAAGCCGCCGATTCGTACCGCGCAGTAAACACTGTCTCGATTATAAAAACCGGCGAGTTGATGCTGAATACGGGAATATCCACTGTATTTTTAAGACCATCTAAAACACACGAATGCCCTCTTGGGGATAGAATGTAGAACTTTTGATGGTTAAGCCTTACAGGTACACACGGTAAGCACCGGACTTTAAAGGTTTGAAAAGTTTCGTCTACAAAACTTGATCGTACAGCTCCTAGCTAGGTGTAAATTCTGCGGCACCAGATCTCCTACTGGGGACAGAAAGGAAGAGAGATAGGTGTTTTATTGAACGACAGTGTAGGTTGCTAAAATCATATAGCATCGACTGTAGAATAGTAAAAGATCAATGTAAATCATTGGTGAAATGATACAGACAAGGAATTGCTGTCTAAAACACGTTACTGAAACAAAAGAAGGGAAGAGAAGGCGAAGAAGAAGATGTAAGCAGCTACTGGATGACCTTGTTTTCACTTTGCGGAGAACTCGCTTTGGAAGACGCCACCACGGCTCTGTCGCTAGGCAGACCGCACAATGAATGAAATGAGAGGGCAAAAGGCAAGATCAGTCCTCTGAGAAAAATATGAAATAATTCCACGTTTTTCCCTCACAAATCGCACGTGAACTGGCCTGGTGTCGGACCCGGGAATTGCCCAGCAACTGGCAATGTGAGTCACGGAACAGAATCTGCCATAATTCGCGACGGGGGGCATCAACGCACTGATAGTTTCCCATCAATGTTACAATGGAGAAAGGGAGTTGGGAGGAGGTTGGCACGTTTTTTTTTAAATGTCACGTCGTGTTCGCGTTTAACAAGTCGAAAAGCGCGCGTTGTGGTAACATGACTGGGTCTTGTGGAAGGAAAAAAAAAAACTCATCGGACTTGAAAATCTCCACACTGTTCCATGCTTTATCCTGTTAACCGGCCTGCACACTGTTGTGTTCCATCGGGCGGCAACAAATCGCACTAGCTGCCTTTATCGCATTCGTGCGACCATACACAAAGCCTGGGATCACGTCTGCAGAAGCGAAATCTGAGCCACGGCTTCTCCTACCAGCTTTTTATTAATATACAAGTCTTCTCAGATATTACGCACTGTCGCTGACTGACTGGTTCCTAACGTTTCGAAATCATTACCCTTGAATATGGAGGCAGCAACACGAGCTTCCGAAACGTCGCGCACCCTTATGACAACATAATATCACGTCTCACAACACTTAAAATCATAAGAAAAATTTAATAAAATGTAAGAAATGACGTTGATTTTAGGCTCTCGTGGTGGATCTGGTTACTGAGTTACACGCTAAGAAGACGGCTATATGACACGTTTCGACTACCTTACCTGAGGCCCATTTCTAACTAACTCCCTGAATTACAGTCCTGCTTGAAGAGTTAACACTTTTTCAGCTTGCCAAGAAATTCCTCTCATTTTACCGAATCTGAGACTTCACCACCGCGTTCACGACAGCTCGCCACCTGTCCCTATCCTGAGCCATATTAATCCAATCCACGCCCTCCCAATCCTTTTCCCTAAAAGATTCATTCAAATACTATCTTCCCATCTACGCCTAGGTCTTTCAAGTGGCCTCTTTACGCCAGGTTTTCCCACCGACAATCTGTATGCATCTTTCATCTCCCCCATACGCACCGCATGTGCTGCATTTCATTTTTTTTATTTGGTCACCCGAATGATATTTGCTGAGGAGTACAGACTTTTAAGTTCCTCATTACGCAAATTTTTCAGTCCCCTGTTACATCATCCCTCTTAGATTGACTTTAACCTGTAATAGATAAATATCAAGAAGTAAAGGAATTCACACTGATATCTACCGCATTTGAAACACGTATGATTGCTACTGCCAGTAGACCTTTCCATTCTTCGTTGTTTTAAGTAATATCCAATACAGGGCCAGCAATATAGACAGTGAACTGTTTTTAGATGCTGGAAGATTTAAAGAATTTACAGGCCTACTAAGGGCGAGGCATATGAAGAAAGTGAACAGGCAAAGTTAACCATAGTTACGCGTGAAGTACTGCGCATTCTCATAAACAACAGAGGTCACAACCGCAAACAATAGACGGTAAATTAACTGCGTAAAAATAATGGATTTTAATCGCATTTCTGGACATAGTAATCTTAAACCACAGTTATAAAATAAACCATTAGATGTGATCCTAATGTGTTTTCTCAGTTCATGTTTGTCCCACTGAATTATAGATTTTAATTTTGTCATTACAGTAAAGTTAATTGCTCAGGCAGAAGTGACGTTAGTAAATATGGTACCAGGAGCGAAACGAGCTATTTGCAGATAGGGCAAGCTCAAAAACTTCAGCCACATCACACTTCCCCCAGTTTGCAAAATTGAGGCACAAACCACTTACTACAAATTCTACGAATTTCTTCACCTTTTAAGTCATTTTGAAGTCAAAGCTGAGTTTTAATGCAAGAACATTCGAAAATAATTCATACCAAACATAACAGCAGCAATGAACTTTTGTTAAAAGCATTTATAGCCTTTACAGCTTTCGAACTTCTTACGTTGTCTTCAAGAGCTACGTCGATAATACAGGCTGTTTCCATATATGTAGTTACAAGGTACACATACAATCTTGTTGTATTTTTCATTTGTAATATTTAACCACATGCGATTTCATTATTTGGTAATATAAAGAAATGCATACCTATATCCCTCATTCACAGACTTAGCCATCCGTATGTTACAAAAAAGGTGGTAAGAAAAAAAATTACCATTAAAATAAAGATGTCCCTTTTATCGTGTCCGCAGGCACGGCAGGTCTATCGCATAGAAAGCCTGCATCCGCCGTGACATCCCGGGACAGCTGCGGTGCTCAGTACGCCGATAAAATAAACACACGGTAAAAATACTACTGGCCTGGCCTTTACTATGTTATATATTATCGTCTGTAGTGGCCGCTTTTATCCGCCTTGAACAAGTGATGCTCGCTTACTGCAGACATTCCTGGCATTTGTTAATTAGTCTCCAGGTAATGAAAATAATCAGCCTTTGTGAAATTCATAAAAGTTGTGGGGATATTGATTGCGATATTTCATGTGGAATCTCGGTTATGCTGCTCCATCCTTCCTCCATCAATGGCTTTTAAATTGAATTCTGACAGCACGAGAACATTTCAGACGATAACAAAAAGCCAAGTCCCTGTGTCCGGCTTATATTCAGTCTCCCAGTACATACCATTGCCAGACTAAATTGCATTGTTCCAATGCTTCAGTCTATTCCTTTCTTTATCCAGCGCTTCAATGGGAGAAGCTGGAGATGAAATTCGAGAAGCAAAAATGTTTGAGAGCATAAGGCTTAATGACTTTTTATACACACTGCATCGATATGGGTCTTATGCAAAATTGAGTTTAAACTGCTTCATCAAACAAGGTTCTTATAAGGAAGGAGCTGAAAACAATCTACGTAGAAACTGACAATAAAATGAAGGATAATAAAAACTCTAATAGAATCAATTTGCACAAAAATAAGCTAAGCAAATACAGTTGTACAATTATGGAACTCTGAAAACTGTACGAGTCTCACTGCACATATAATTCTGTTGTACCAATCAATGCCATGGAGACCGTAGTATTTTAGAAGCTGACAGTAGCTTAGATAGTCAAAATAATTCATATTAACCCTTTAAAGACGAAGCGTAAACCACTCTATTTAAAGACCCAGTTCGTACCGCGCAGTAAACACTTTTCATCTCGGTTATAAAAACCAATCAGTTTACGTTGTACAGAGCAAACGTCACTGCTTGTTCTGAGGTAAATACAAAGTACATATACACAATGTGTGGGCAGAACGTACAGTTTTTGAGTGTTAAACCTCCTAGTGCATCAAGTGACCACTAGACTTTACGAGGTTAATTTCATTAGTATATTCACACGCGTTCTTCGTTCGTTTTTATTCTCTGCCAGATGAATTCGGCTCACAACTCAAAATATTTTTAAAGATCCGTTTTAATATTGAACTCTGACTCACGCATAATTTCCCCTGTGAACTCTTCCGTTCAGATTTTCCGATTAAAACCTGTGTGCATTAATCATCTCTGTCATGCACAAGAAAAGAAACGCTCACCTTATTCGGTGTTTGTATTGCATAAAGAATGTTCTGGGATTCCCCCGTTTCCGCTCTGTCGTTTATCAGATATTCCCTGCATTGTTAACTGACTCATAAAAAACAGAAGGAATATAAAGAGTATGGTCACTACACGGCCATAAATGGTTATTTAAACCATCAGAGATTAAAATTAATCTGAATTATATATAAGGACCCAGTTCGTACCGCGCAGTAAACACACTCCGTCTCGGTTATAAAAACCAGTCAGTTAATGCTGTATAGGGAAATAATCGCTGTTTGTTCTGAGATCCACACAAAACACATAAATACACTGTGTGGGCAGAACGTAGCATTTAAATACCCAGTCCGTACCGCGCAGTAAACACACTCCGTCTCGGTTATAAAAACCAGTCAGTTAATGCTGTATAGGGAAATAATAGCTGTTTGTTCTGAGATCCACACAAAACACATAAATACACTGTGTGGGCAGAACGTAGCATTTAAATACCCAGTCCGCACCGCGCAGTAAACACACTCCGTCTTGGTTATAAAAACCAGTCAGTTAATGCTGTATAGGGAAATAATCGCTGTTTGTTCTGAGATCACACGAAACACATAAATACACTGTGTGGGCAAAACGTGGCATTTAAAGACCCAGTCCGTACCGCGCAGTAAACACACTGCGTCTCGGTTACACAAACCAGTCAGTTAATGCTATATAGGGAAATAATCGCTGTTTGTTCTGAGATCCACACAAAACACATAAATACACTGTGTGGGCAGAACGTAGAATTTGTGAATGTTAAACCTGTTGGAACATATAGTGACCACTGGGTTTTAAAAGGTTAAATACAACAGTACTTAATTTTGAAAATGATATAGGGAAAGTTTTCCCTGTCCATGCTATGAAGGCGTATAGGGGGAGATGATATATAGCTCCGCTCATTCTTCAACTAGGGACTAGATGGTGGTGAATGGTAAATATCACGCCCTGGTTGCTTTAGAGTCAGGAGACAACCTCGGTACGCACTGAATATGAAGCTAGGTGAGCCCTCATAGCCGGTCTGGACGTTGTGCAGAACAATTCCCTGCCCCTATCAGTATTCGAACCCCCGGACCGCCCACCTCTTAGCCTAGTCGCTATTTGAAAATTATACCCATTCTTAACGGAAGCACTACCAACTGCCGATAATGAGTTATTCATTTAACGATCTTTTAAAATTCATATGCTACATAAGACAGAACGCTGGTTGTGGAAGTGGCCAAAACACGTTCCACGTTATCAGGATTTTTGGAGAGAATTTGAAATATCACAAACAGATTATATCAGGACAGCCAACAGAAACCCAAACTGTACATCCCCCCCCCCTCCCATACGAAAGGCGGTACCACCTTCAGACTTGCTCTCCTGTCGTGGGCATTCAATTGCGGACGTTTAATTACAATCCAATCGCCGCCACCAGGCTCAGTTTAACATTAATTAGCCCGAAAACGTACCGTAAACAGAGGTTCCTACTTCGTACAAATAGCCTATTATCAGCGCTCTTCTGGGATGTTATGCATTGTCGAGTGGTAGTCCTTTACCAAAGGATTACCACTCGACCCTGCGTCACATGCCAGAAGAGAGCAGATATCATCAACATCGCGGCGGAAGCCTGAAATCACGGATGCCTATTATCAGTTCTCAGAAACAGCGCTTGTCTATTTTTGTCCGAAGAATATGCCTGCAATGGAGCAGGAATCTGAACATGCAGCTCGCACCAAATTGAAGTTTAGTGTCAAGCCTTAGACTAGCAATTTTGCGAATCATTTTTCAATATTATGGCACGAGATTTCGGTACTGTACTCTGTTATTACAGAGTAAATGGCAGCCAGAAGGCTAAGGGCCATTTTCCACGATCGTGTTTGTGGCGCCACAAATATGAGCGCGACTGAAGCGAACCATTTTCCACGAGCGTCTTTGTGGCACCATCAATAGGAGCGCAACTGAAGCGAACCATTTTCCACGAGCGTGTTTGTGGCGCCACAAATAGGAGCGCAACTGAAGCGAACCATTTTCCACGAGCGTGTTTGTGGCGCCACAAATAGGAGCGCGACTAAAGCGAACCATTTTCCACGAGCATGTTTGTGGCGCCACAAATAGGAGCGCGACTGAAGCGAACCATTTTCCACGAGCGTGTTTGTGGCGCCACAAATAGGAGCGCGACTGAAGCGAACCATTTTCCACGAGCGTGTTTGTGGCGCTTCAGCGGCCTGAGTAGCAACCCTCATTCCCTAGTTCAGTTCCAGTTTTGAAATGGAGTTGGAAGCGGGAGCTGTCCTTGTGTTGTTGCTGCACAAGAAATTAAAGAAGAGAAAAGGAAGCATAAATTCCCTTCTCAATTCAGGACAGGAACGTGACACTGCCTTTAACGCGCTAAGAAATGATGAACTACATTTTTTAAACTATTTCTGTATGTCAATCGTCTCCTTCGACGAACTGCCCCAGCATATCAGAAACGATATTTCGGCAATAAAAAGTTCTGTATAAAAGTTATGGCCCATTATGTACCAGTAAATGTCCTCAGAATGAACAGCAGACAACTCGGATGTTGACTGTTCGAAGGAGTAGCGCGACTGAACACGCCTGTAGAAACAGCATCATAAGCTAAAATGTACCGCTAGCTGTGGCGCGTCAGAGTTTCGGCGCTCCTGGTAGCGGGGGCAAGCGACCGATAGTGTTTGTAGCGCTTCAGTTTCTGAAGCGCTTCTACATGGAAACACGCCCATTGTAACCAATGGTTCGCTAAGTCGCGCTCCTATTTGTGGCGCCACAAACACGCTCGTGGAAAAGGGCCTGAGTGATGCTATATGAATGGGATGGTTATGTGGCTGAAATTTTTAAAGGTATGTCTGTGACTTTTTTTAAGCTGGAATAAGCTACCATTAATCATTTACATGACCAACTTTATCATATATTCACGAAGACATCAGGAGCACATTAAATTCCCGGAAAACATGCTACTATTCGGTGTAGAATCTTTTGTCTTCCCCCTTGCCATCCAAAAACGTAAAGACTAAAATATACAGAAGTATATATCGATATAATACAATCGACAGTCGATGGTTTCAGCCCCACAAAAAACAGGAAATATAATAATGTACGTCACGAGACAAATTTAATGGAAATCGGTTTAGTAGCTTCGAAGATACGCGGACGGACGGAGGGATACGGTTTCTCGTATGTACGTTCATTAGGTGGAAATCTGTACAAAGAACAAAATGTATTCAAGTAAATTTACTGCTGTACAGACTGTCTTGTGGCCCACTGTAACGTATCAGCGGAACTTGTGCATTTACGAGCTCCAAAGACACCGCTGTTTCTACGTCTTGAACGCAAAGCCAAATGCAAACATCCGCTCTCAAATGTCACAAGTAATTCTGAAGTTTATCCTAATGTGCTACGGTGCTACAGAGCAAGTTGGCTCCACAACGAATCATTTCCACTTGCACTCCGGATTTGCCTTTGCTATTCATTCGCCACCAGCAAGCAACCGTTCGATGACACACTGCCTGACATATTGAAAGCATCGTTAAATAAAATACCGTTGTAGTTGAGGAGGAGTCAACATGAAGACAATCGATACCAGATGCTACAGATATTGTGAAACCGCGAAAATAGCTCTTATGACGTCATAACCGTTTATTATAAATAATATTTCCCATGAGTCAAACATAACGAAAACACGCGGGTTGTTGTTCAGCTGATGTCAGCTGACTGCTTATAAAATTACGCTGCACAGTATGTGATATGAAAAAGTAAAGATGTCCCTGTACACACAGTGAAGGTACAAGGTGGAGTGGAGGTATAGCTCCAATCATTCTTACACTCGGAGTGTTCAGTTTCATGCTCCGGACGCTTTAGCCCCAATATCCCATTGAAAAGGAGGTTGGGTAATTTTCAGAGCCGAGAAACGGACTAAAATCTATCGGCTTTCTATCCCGCCGTCTAGTCACCACAATGACCGAGAAGTGCAGGCTTCCCAACATAATAAATCAATATAATATACTATTAAAGGGGAATGTCCCTGACATCGGCAATAGTCCCATTAATCTCACAAATTTAACATCTCCACTCTGTACTTGTTAGCGACGTCGCGACGCCGGCAGGGGCGGACGGGCGTCTCCAATAGACACACTAACACACAGCACAGTAGAAGTACTGCGCCCCACCAGATGTCTCACTGCAGTTAATACAACGGTACTGCGTGAGGTAGCGCCGAGAAATTTGGGAGGTATGTTCCTCCGAAACTTGGTGCGACTCACCCCGTTGCGTGACGTCTAAATAGAACAGAAAATATCCCTCCAACACAACGTTTATTTATTAAAAACCTAATCACAGCTACATGTTTCGTTTTGTATTAACCTTTTAAAGTCTAGCGGTAACTTTACGTACGACCAGGTTTAACATTAAAAGATTCTACGTAGTGCCCACATTGCGTTTATGTGTTTTGTACGGATCTCAGAACAAACAGCAACTTTCGCCTTATAAACCATTAAGAGATTGGTTTTTATAACCGAAGTGGAGAGTGTTTACAGCGCGGTACGCAATGAGTCCTTATATAAAACAGATACGCTTCGTCTTTAAAGGGTTACGGCATCCTCAGGCTTTATAAAATTGTATAAAGAGCAAATGTACAAACATGTATGTAGCGTTGGGCTACTAAAAATTTAGATTTCAATACCGTCAATAGATTATAGCAAGTTAACATCATAAAGAGTTTTACGAAAGAACAATCACACGATCTTGTACAGCCCGAGGATGGCTTAACACGGACGGAAACACGTAGTTGTATTATGTTTTTAATAAAAAAAATTTTGCCTGACGGATATTTATTGGTTTCTTCCTCCGAAATTTTGGTATTTATCTACGAAAATACACATCACACTCAGCTTTGTGATAACCTAATATGCGATACGTCTCAGCGCAGTCCTGACTTCTATCAGAACGTGTCGGTACGACCTCAGCCGAAAGACCCATTATTTAGAGATTTTATACAATTTTCCTATCGCCTGTCAGAAAATAGGCTTACAGGATTTCCTTAAGACGGCCAAAACCACTTCTTTACACACAAGTTTCACTTCATCATTACGTCACTCTAATATTCGACACCAAATAACCCAACTACTTGGCAAAGCGTCCTTTAATAACTGCGACAACGTTGGCAAGCTTTGTAAAGTCTTCGGATATGAAAGATAATGATAATGAGAGTATATGGGGCGTACAGGCACAGTTCCGCTCATTCCTAACCTCAGTAATATAAGAAGAATAGTAGTCAGCTTCAAGCCCCGCTCGCTTTATCCCGGGGACAGATTGAATGCCTGTTTCTTTGACATTATTGCAAGGAAAGCCAAATTTTTGTAATTAACTATCACATAGATTCAACTTTTTAGAGTTCCAGTACGCGTATTACTTGCAATTATTCGAATCTTGGACGTTGCTGGTAGTTTGGCCTTCGGGTCAGCCGTTTGGGGGGGGGGGGGGGGGGCCCCCCCCCTCTTTAGAATTAGTGACATTTTGTAAGGTGGCTGCGCTAGCAAAAATTTCGGGAACCAATGATCTAAGAAATAATATAAAAAAGTAATAGACATTTGTCATTTTTCGTCCACTTTTCAATTCTACTGCAGACGGGGGGAAGGGGGGATGCAGAAAGGGGGGACGAGAAAAGGAGGGGCGTGGGAAAGGGTGGCAGTTGAGGCCGTCTCCGTGCAAGTGTGACCACTGAAGGGGCCACTGACCATCTTCCAATTGATAGACGAATGAACACGGAGTATTGGCGAAAATGACATCTGAAAGCGAGGACTCAACTCTTCCCAAGCTTCGAACCGTTCTCTTGACGAGAACAGCAGCGAAAGTGCAGGACATGAAAGCGCACAAAATAAAAAAAATATAGAGCGGAAATGGTTACCGCATCGCCTTGTCTATCGGCAACACACTCAATGGGTCTGTCATGCGGGTGACCTGCCACGCCATAAGCGGAGAGCAAAGGAGCAATGTTTGTACTTGAAAAATATTAAATAAGATAATACGAAGGACAATACACGTTCAGGACCTTCACAATTTGCAATTTTCACTTAGCACTGTTACAATGATTAAACAGAACTGATGTTGTGTTTTAAGTGTGTTATTTAAGGACGCTGTCAGTTGCTAAGATTATACTATAAAGCATCGGTGATGGATAAATAAGTATGGATCATTAGTGGAATGATACTGACAGGGTAAAACCGAAGTACTGGGACAAAAACCTGTCGCAGTGCCACTTTGCCCAGCAGAAATCCCACATGGAAGTAAAGCATATGAATATTTGATCAGAAAAACGAAGAGGCCTCATGGAAAGCATTGATTAGAGGATAATATTAACACAGACCTCAGGGCCATATTGTGGGAATATGTGAAATGGACTGAAATAAAAGTCGGGTCAGGGATAGAATGAAAACATTCTACCTCATTCGCCTGCCCAGCAGTTTTCACCTTACTACGTGCCTTCTCCCACATCCGAAAATTGCCACATGTATTCTGGCTATAATTCTGCTCTTTTAGATCCGCCTTTGTTACTGGTGTTGACAGAGGGAAGGTATGCAATGTAATTGATTGGGGCAGTAGATGGCCTGCTTGGATCCCACACCATCCGTGTTCATTCTTTCCCTGACCCGACATTAGTTCCGCATGCGATCCAATGGTGGATGTGTGAACACAAGAGATGTACCTTCCACAGTTCAATAAAAGCAGGGAATTTATTGACCTGCTGGATAGTTAATGGCAGAAAGAGACAGAGGTTACTTCCTTGTACTGGCTTTCATGAACTCCAGAAGCACAACACGGCAGGATAGCGGTATCTTTGTGTTCGAATGCATTCTAATCATTCGCGCCTCACTATATGTCAGAACCCAAGACTGTCGCGTTTTAATTAACAAGACAAACGATTCTCGCAAACAAATAGGCGCATTAAACAGCAGAAGACACGGTTAATACACACCAACAAACTGCGTAATGACGCGCCGCAAAACCCCAGACACGGAACGAAACGTGGCGTCTTAAATCTTTAGACGAGTGACATGGAGGATATTAATCAACAGGCCACAACATAGGCATTAACGCCATGCATTAGAGTCCTTCTTCGTCTTCCTGTTAAACTCTTAGGTCAAAAGAGTCTGGTAACAACCTTTGTTCTTCCCCCAGGACGAAAAGTCGATTTAAACGCCAGCATAAACCAGTGTCTTCCTTGTATATAACTGTTACATGCTCTCTAGTCAACGGTAAGCCAGAATTAGCGCGTGAAATCAGTGCCGATTTGCGGCGTAACACACAAAATGCAGTAATGGCAGTAATAACGAAATCGTATTTACGCTCCCTTTTTAATCTGACACAAGAACGTAGGCAGAGTTCCGGGACACTTAGTCAAGCGGTGACTATATCAGCTTGCCTAACCTGGCAGATACGAGACTAATAAACGCTGTAAGGTACCCAAGGAACATAGCTCATTCCAAGCAAATGACTAGAACTTCTACACTACTGCAGTTTTACTGCACTGACGGCTAGCTACTGGCCAGGCAGGATCACGTGACACTCAACACAACCCGGTCTCGGTGAAACATTTACTGTGGTTGTCGGCTGTGTCAGCTTCTAGGCAGCACGACAGCAGACAGTGATGCCTCAGACAGGTAGAAGAAACCTCACAAGCAATTTGTGGACGATACCTCCAGTATTCTGGTATGTTACGCTGTGTCGAGACATTAATTCAATATATCCCCACGTTTCGAAAAATCGTAGCGCATTCGAAACATCACAATAATTGTCCGCTACAGAGCACAACAACCCAGAGCAGCAGAACCACCAATATCAACACTGCCAAAACATGAAAACTCGGTATACGTTACCTCAAACACTATTCATTTAACATGTACGTACTGAAGTAACAGGAGACTTTTCGACACAAGAGAGAGGAAGTAACAGGAGGCTGGTCGATACAAGAGACAGGAAGTAACAGGAGGATGGTCGACATAAGGGAAAGTAACAGAAGACCGATCGACACAAAAGTAGGAAGTAACAGGAGGCTCGTCGACACAAGAGACAGGAAGTAACAGGAGGACGGTCGACACGAGACAGGAAGTAACATGACGCTGTATCTGGTCGACATAACAGACAGGAAGTACCAAAGGGCTGGTCGACATAAGGGATACGAAGTAACAGGAGGCCAGTCGACATAAGAGAAAGTAACAGAAAACTGATCGACACAAAAGTAGGAAGTAAGAAGAGGTTGCTCGACACAACATGGGGTAGTAACAGGAGCTGAAACACAAGAGTAGCTCCATGGTTTATACCGCTTGGCAAACACTGTTAGGGTCACCAAATTGTGGAACACTCCTGTAATGAAGACACGAGAAAAGCCGAAATACTGGGAGAGAAACCTGTCCCAGAGCCACTTCATTCACCACAAACCTCACACAGAGTAACCAAGAATAGAAGCTGGGCCTACGCGGCGAGGATCCAGCGATTATTTTGCGATTCGTTCCTGTTCTTTTAACCTTCTATGTTCAAATACATTCTACCTCGTGTTGCTTCTACTGCCTCACGTTCAAATAGTTTTTGCCTCCTGTTGCTTCCGCTGCCTTAGGTTCAAACATTCCCCTCAACACTAAGCCCATGTTCTTTCCCTTAATGTGGGAAACCCACGCTATAAGAAGACGCTCAGGAAGTCTCCTGAAACAAAAAAGTTGGAACGCCGGGGAGCAGATATTGATTCCGTCCGCACTGCTGCTACTGTGTCACTCCGCAACACAGGGGATGCTGCCATCCCTAACTGCCGCACACTCATATATCCCCTTCTTATAAAGTGTACCTGTGAATGGAATCAATAAAGGTGCAGTGTAAATACACTGACAGCCTTTCAGGTCTTCTATTCAGGAGAAGTTCCTCAATTCAGGAACCGTGTCGTTCCGTCCTCCCCTCCCTCTTCCATCATATTAGTGTTAGCTTCTTTCGCTTTATGACTCTTTCGTACGTTTTCCTTCTCTGTCCCCTGCTCTAACCTTTTAAAGCCTAGCGGTAACTTTACATATGACCAGGTTTAACATTAAAAAATTCTACGTGGTGCCCACATTGCGTTTGTGTGTTTTGTACGGATCTCAGAACAAACAGCGACTTTTGCCTTATAAAACATTAAGAGACTGGTTTTTATAACCGAAGTGGAGATTGTTTACAGCGCGGTACGCACTGAGTCCTTATATAAAACAGATACGCTTCGTCTTTAAAGGGTTAAAATGCCTATTCGCCGTTATTAGCCTAACTTTCAGCATTCCCTTCGCCCAATCTTCGGTTTTCCCTTTCAGTTTCGTACTGGGCAATAGATTCTGATGTTCATGATTGCCTGAGATGCATAAAACCTTCACGAACATCGGAACCTATTTCTAATGTAAGACGCGTATTTGGTTCCAAGAACTTAGGAGAGATCATAACTAACAACATAATATAACCCACCCAAAAGGATAAAAAGCAAGAAATTTTACTTTGAATAAACTCAAAACTTTTTTCTGAAACATAACATGCATTGCATAATTGAAGAAGGGCCCCATTCAGTAGAACGGGAGAACAGCCGGCCTCACTTAATGACAGACAAGTGTTTCACCCAGCTCCGAGTGCTCTGCGCGACAGCAGGAGAGTGAGGGAAGCCTAACCGCCAGGCACGCGACGAGTTCGTCGGAACGAGTGACGAAAGGTCGAAACAATGTTATTAAAATGGGTGATCACGAAGGTCGAAACAATGTTATTAAAATGGGTGATCACGAAAGGTCGAAACAATGTCATTAAAATGGGTTATCACGGAAGGTCGAAACAATGTTATTAAAATGGGTTATCACGAAAGGTCGAAACAATGTCAGTAAAATGTGTGATCACGAAAGGTCGAAACAATGTTATTAAAATTGGTTATCACGAAAGGTCGAAACAATGTTATTAAAATGGGTTATCACGAAAGGTCGAAACAATGTCATTAAAATGGGTTATCACGAAAGGTCGAAACAATGTTATTAAAACGGGTTATCACGAAAGGTCGAAACAATGTCCTTAAAATGGGTGATAACACGAAAGGTCGAAACAATGTTATTAAAATGGGTGATCACGAAAGGTCCAAACAATGTCATTAAAATGGGTGATCACGAAAGGTAGAAACGATGTTATTAAAATGGGTGATCACGAAAGATCGAAACAATGTTATTGAAATGGGTGATCACGAAAGGTGGAAACAATGTTATTAAAATGGGTGATCACGAAAGGTCGAAACAATGTTATTGAAATGGGTGATCACGAAAGGTCGAAACAATGTTATTGAAATGGGTGATCACGAAAGGTCGAAACAATGTTATTAAAATGGGTGATCACGAAAGGTCGAAACAATGTTATTGAAATGGGTGAACACGAAAGGTCGAAACAATGTTATTAAAATGGGTGATCACGAAAGGTCCAAACAATGTCATTAAAATGGGTGATCACGAAAGGTAGAAACGATGTTATTAAAATGGGTGATCACGAAAGATCGAAACAATGTTATTGAAATGGGTGATCACGAAAGGTGGAAACAATGTTATTAAAATGGGTGATCACGAAAGGTCGAAACAATGTTATTGAAATGGGTGATCACGAAAGGTCGAAACAATGTTATTAAAATGGGTGATCACGAAAGGTCGAAACAATGTTATTAAAATGGGTGATCACGAAAAGTCGAAATGCAGAGTATCGCATTTCAAGAACTACGAGACTCTGCTGTAGCTCCATTTCGAATTCTCCCTTTCACACGTCTAGCGTATTCGCCGCCCCCTCTATCAATAAGTGAACGGGGATTTGCCGGATCGCTTTCACCTACCTAACTCCTCGTTTAGAACAGGCGCAGCCGAAATTCTGTCCGACTCCACTATCAAACTGAACCGTGTCAAAACAATCAGATCGCCACAAAACACACCAGTTTTATGTGCTGTCTACTTAGACTTACATCATGATACTAATCTGATTCAAACGGATACTAAAATGAACGTCCACCTGAATTAGATTGTCCCCCTGAAGATGGAGGCAGTACGTTCCTTCGAAACGCCGGTTAAGTGCTAACACTAAATGGCGCAAAAACACAAATGAAGACCAGAAAAAGATTGCCTCTCGCACTAATAAATTCAATTCCGCTCACATCATTGTAGGAAAGCAGGCAACTGTCCATAACCTCACACTTGGCGAAAGCCAGAGAGAGAGAGACACTATGAAGATTGAGTACTTGTTCTGCAGAAAACTGTACGAAACTGGATTACGGGACTGTACCACATTAGTATAAAATACACTGTCATTTCATGGCAATTTCACTAAGAAAATTAAGTGAGATAAAAACACAACGTTACGGTAACCTACTAGCTCTCGTTTTAACTGAAAAAAATTTATACACAATGACATTATTTTAGGATTAAATTTACTCCTGTAAATTGGACTAATAACTGTACTGTTGTACTCTGTGACAGAGATTCCAAATGACGCTGTCAGTCAGTTAAGTTCTTTGGTCTTGGGGTACTGAAGCGTGCTTATAAGGGGGGCCAAGAAGCTGAAAAATAGTTGCTACGAAATAAAAACAAATTACCATAATGCTGAACTTTCACTCCTTCAGTTGAATAATAGTGTGAAAATTACCGCGCATTAAAGCTAATGCCTTTCATTTGGTAGGAAAGTGGAAAGAAAAGAGGCACTTTGTTGTACTGTTCGCGTTATTACAGTGCATTAGTGCTTTCTGTATGTTGTTTCGCTCTACGTTGCGATTTTCAGAAATGCAACTTGAACGATAAATGCCAAGCGACTATATTTAAATTGCAAAAAACAAAGTAATATATTTTATAGCACGTCCAAATACACACGCCATTTTGGTTCGTGTGACGGCAACGCAATTATCAATCATTATAGGAGTAAAACCCGTCAACTCATCTTTATTTGTAGTATTGATTACAACATGTTTCGACCCTAAAGGGCCAGCATCAGGCTAAATACTTATTAACCCTTTAAAGACGAAGCGTATCTGTTTTATATAGAACTCAGTGCGTACCGCGCTGTAAACACTCTCCACCGCGGTTACAAAAAACAGTCTGTTAATGTTTTATAAGGCAAAAGTTGCTGTTTGTTCTGAGATCCGTACAAAACACATAAACGCAATGTGGGCACCACGTAGAATTTTTTAATGTTAAACCTGGTGGTATGTAAAGTTACCGCTAGGCTTTGAAAGGTTAAAACATCAATTACCGATCATCGTCTTTCGTTTTGAAACAATGTTAATATCATTATACGAAGCGATAATACGAAACATATGCATATACTTTAGTAATAAACATTTCAGTCAAATTATAAGGAAGGAGGCATGCAGTATTACTACGTTCACGAGCAATTCAGTGCCGTTTTCCAGCTTCAGTTCTGTCACAAGTGGGTTACTTCTTCAATAAATTCTACGGTCGCAGACCGGACTACCAAAGCCAATTTCCTTTCCTGAAAGTATACACTCCCGTACAACAATAATAGCTATTTATATATTACGAAGTAACATGATGAAGAGGGTAAATTACGGGCCTTCTAGGAATTCTTTCTCTTAATTTGACACCGGATACAAGTCATAATGAAACAGGACAAGAAGAATATACATTTCATGAAGCGAAAAATATTAATATTCCGTTCCTTTAATACAGTAATGGAGATTGCCTAGGAATAAAATCGAGCAACGTAGTAACGAACGAACAAACATACAAACAAACAAAAAACAAATAAACAACACAGCTGTAATAAAAATGTACAATAAATAAAGAAAAATAGGTCTGTACTTGGATACTAAATACATTTAACCTTTTAAAGCCTAGCAGTAACTTTATGTACCGCCAGTTTTAATATTCAATAGTTCTCCATGGTTCTAATACCGTGTTTATGTATTTTGTACATATCTCGGAACAAACTGCAGCTTTTACCGTAAACATCAGCAACTCATTCGTTTTTTATAACCGAGGTCGAAAGCGTTTACTGCGCGGTACGCACAGAGTCTTTATATGAAGCAGATTACGTTTCGTCTTTAAATGGTTAATAGGCCCTGTAACAGTCTTCCTTGTCAACTTTAATTAGAACTCGATTTTTACATTTCGTTAGAAAACGTCCCAACAGAAACGTTAGCACTGGGAGTCTGGTTTAACATTTATATAAACCAAAACAATCCCACAAGGTGTATCTGCGTATTTCACATGATTCTCACAATAAACAATCATTCTCCCACACATCATTCACTTATCGTACACACAGTGTAAGTATAGCATGTTCTCTGTGAGGTAGGAATTGCATCTCCGCAGTATCCCAAGGATTAAGTGCCTACTTACTGCAAGATCGCGTGCCATAAATTCAAAAAAATCACTTGACTAAAGAAATAACCCTGATAACAAATCAGTTACGTCAAAATATTTTAAAAATGCCTGTTGAACGAATGACCTTTATTTGACTAAATAACTGTATCGATGATCGCTAACAAACAACATAATATGGAACACAAAAGACACTGAGTAAAACCATAATACTACACCGTAAAGCACCGATACATGTCCGGTATTTAGGCCACTCTTGCTCTCCTCACCTCTCAGGTTCTGTGACTAAAATTCCATACGCGGTGGAGAAACGAACGCAATTTTTGCTTACACATGGCAGTGTTATGTTCTTCGAATCGTCTACGGTAGCTCTGGAGCCAACCCAGCCCCTTATTCAATGGGTAGCGGGTTTCTTACCCGAGTGTAAAAGATCCGTGGCGTGATGTTGACCACTTACCTCACAGCCATCCAATGCACAGCTTAAGAATTAGTGGAGCTATACTTCTACTCCCCTTACACGCCTTCATGGCGTGGACAGGGAGAAACACGTTTAGATGAAAGAATCGAATGGGACGAAGGTTTAAACCTACTAAGAGATAACAAATGTATAAAAGCAGTTCGTAAACACTCCCAACCGCGTTGGCAAACTTTTCTGCCCCAGCGGCATCGTACGTCAATGTTTCTGGTAACCAGTGGTTACCGAGAGGTGCAGAGAATGGCAGTGGCGTAGACACATGCAAAGGGGGAAGGACAGACGAAGAGAGCTAAGGTTTCTAGACGATTGTTGTGGCACGTCGACACCGTAAGAACTCCCAGAGGACTGAAGACAGAACCTATTGACCGCTAGATGGCAATAGAACAGTCTGCGGGGCAGAACATGAGACTTTTCTGTCACAATATGAGATAACGATTTCGGCATATTACTGACTGACTGACTGACTGACTGACTAACTAACTAACTAACTAACTAACTGAACTTACATGGAGCAGAGTCCTCCTTGAGATGCTGACAGTTCCTGAGCTAGCCAAGAAACTCCAGCCATTTCGTGAAATCCGAATGTTAATTTTCGGTATATTATTGTAGGTGTCATTTGCGCTGATCATATAAAAAGCATAATGGCGAGGAAAACATATTTCTATGGTCTTCAGTACGCATGCACGTACTTCAGAAAGTCTGCACGTTCTCCGGCACGTATCTATATCCTTCAGAATGTCTGTATTTTCTACAGCATGTCTATTTTTCAGAAAGTCTCTATGTTCTTCACCACGTATCTATGTTCTTCAGAACGTCTGTATGCTCTTCAGAACACCTGCATGTTCTTCAGAACGTCTGTATGCTCTTCATAACACCTGCATGTTCTTCAGAACGTCTGTATGCTCTTCAGAACACCTGCATGTTCTTCAGAACGTCTGTATGCTCTTCAGAACACCTGCATGTTCTTCAGAACGTCTCAGTATTCTTAAAAGCGTCTGTATTGTCTTCAGAGCGTCTGTATGTTGGTCGACACGTCTGTATGTTCTTCAGAATGTCTATATGTTCTTCAGAATATCTCTATGTACTTCAGCATGTCTAAGCCCCCAACGAATTTCGATCACGTTTGTATTAGAAAGCTAAAATTTGTAGGGTAAATTTAACTGTGGCGCAATCGATTTCAAAATAAGAGCTCTCTTTATATGAGGCTCAAACCAAAATTTTGTCCAATTTACACAATACAACTGAAATGTATGTAACCTAACCCAAAACATATCTTATTATTTGAAAATATTACACTGTTTGGTCCTTAACCCTTTAAAGACGAAGCGCAAACTGTTTTATTTAAAGACCCAATTCGTACCGCGCAGTAAACACTCTCCACTTCGGTTATAAAAACCAATCAGTTTATGTTACATAGCGCAAAAGTCGCTGTTTGTTCTGAGATCCGTACGAAACACATAAACGCAATGTGGGCACCACGTAGAATTTTTTAATGTTAAACCCGTTGCTGCATCAAGTAACCAGTAGGCTTTAAACGGTTAAATGACGGCACTGCTAACATTCGAAACGTCGGCAACTGTTTCTCAATCGGCAGAAGGATTTAACCCTTCATAACACATAGCTCCCTCTGCTAGCCTTCCATGACCAGCAAACGTATGAAAGGATCGAGTCTGATTAATGAAACAAAAATAATTTTGAATATTCGGATCCATTCCAGAATAGCACGACGGACTAGAATTAAGACAACGACGCTCAACGCCGCCCTCCGTCATGAGAGATCCACTCTAAAACGAGAAATGTGACACAATGAATGCGGAATACGTATAATCCAATATCCTATCCCATGTAACGTCATCAGATCGCGATCCAATTAATTCCAGTGTAGTGCTGCTATTGTTGGTGTTGTCAGCGAAAATTGGTTTAATTAAAAGTACATTGGGTTTCTTCTCAGTAGTTATATTTTCAGCTACGTGCCTTGAATCTTTCATTTGTGTTTTGTGCGTCTCTACCAGCGACTGGCAACGCTGAAACGACGGACGCAAGTGCAACAAAGACCAGCCGTTCATTCTTCCACATATAAAATCTGCATTATCATTTCACTAGACAGGAGTAATTGTGAGATGAATTCAAATTGCAACAGACTACATTCCAGCTTATCGAAAAACTTATATCAAAAAACACTGAGGTGGAAAGAAATCGTTAATAATTACAAGGTTTTTATCATCATCATCATCGTCATCATCATCATCAGCTGTGATGTATTAGGCGTAGTGCCTCTTCTTTATCCCTCGAGAAGAAGCTGGTCCTTCCATCTTTTCCTCAGGCGTCCTAGGCTTCTCTTCCCTTTTGGCCTATATTTCAGTGCCTGTTTGGGTATCCTGTCTGTGTCCATTCTCTCTACATGTTGTAGCCACTCTCCTTGGTACTGTTTTATTTCCAGAACAATCTTCTGCACTCCAAGTTTCTCCCTCACGGATTGTTTTCTCTCCTGTCTAACTTTGTAATTCCTAGCAAGTGTCTTAAAAAACAAGGTTTTTATATGGCTACAAAAGGAATTGAAATAGAATAAAAAATCAGGAAAATTATGTATGCTGGATTATCAAGTCTTACCGAGTCTTATTCTTAAAATAGACTCTACTGAGTAATGTTACGGGCAACAAACACGTCACCCATCATTATTTTATTTATTTATTTACATCTAGTTCTTCCCAGTTATCTTTCAACAATGAATGGACGTGACAAGCTCAGAGTTGTATACCGCCCAAGCGCTGCGTAACGCAATAAAAGATATACGGCTGTCTACAAATGACGGTAAAT
Organism: Coptotermes formosanus; assembly: GCA_013340265.1. NCBI lineage: Eukaryota > Metazoa > Arthropoda > Insecta > Blattodea > Rhinotermitidae > Coptotermes > Coptotermes formosanus. The sequence continues at coordinate 1,569,943 of BLKM01008640.1, read as the reverse complement.
TAAGATATAAAGTTGTCCCTACCCACGCCATTAATGCATACAGGGGGCGTAGAGGTACAGCCCCATTTATTCTTAACCTCGGCAATTGATGGAGGGTGAGTGGCCAGCTACATGCTCCGGCCGCTTCGCCCCCCTCCCCCCAAGAAAAATCCCGTTAACCATGCAATATAAGGCTGGTTTGGCCCTAGGGCCGGTGTGGAGGTATTGGAGAAAAGAAGGATTTCTTGCTCCTGTAGGAATTCAAAACTTTGGATCCTCTATTCCGTAGCTTAGTCACACTATATGGCTACGCCATCCAGGCTCCTTGTCTACAGATGAAACTACCGATACGGACCTACAGAGATGTAAGAATATCACACAAACCCATAACCACTACAGGCAGTACCTCAACCAAGGAATACTACTCACTGTGCACGTTGAGTGGCAAGGTCTGACATACCAGTGTCATATCTACGACAAATTTCTTGGGAAAAAGTTAAATTACCTGCCACTTTCACCCTACCATCACTCACCACAAAATCAAACTACCTTTAATCGCTCCCAGCGCCAATGCTATGCCACAGAAATTATGGTAAATTTAAAAAAAGAAATTACAGCCATCTGAACTAGTACTACGGGCCCCGCATTGCTAACCCCTGTTAATGTATGGCTTACCGTTACCATGCCGTATATAACTGGTCAGTACAATTACCTGAAACAAAACAGAACGCATATCATTAGGCATAACAAATTTAAATACACTGGATGGGAGATTTCATGGAAGAAGATCTGTGGGAGGACCACGACAGAGATGGGAAGGCAACATCAGGAGAGACTCCTCGTTGCTGCTGAATGTAAGAGGATGGAGAAGACTAACAGGGGACAGGGTTATGTGCAGGCGAACTGTTGAAGGGGCCAGAGCCCGATGCAGGTTGTCGCGCCACTGAAATAATACTAAAAATAAGAATAATAACAGTATTATTGTTGTTTATATACTGAAATAGTGAGAGTTCGTTACCGCAGAATCCTCTTCCTTCAAATAAACTGCCCTGAAATAAACAACTTTCGTTATTTTGCGAAAACATAATTTTTTTAGGGTGAGGATTGCTTAGCCCCTCCTCCAACCAGGGCTGTGGAGTCGGAGTCGGAAGGAATTTTAGGTGGAGTCGGAGACGGTAAAAATGTACCGACTCTGACTCCGACCTCAGTCTAAAATCTTATCTGGATACTCCAACTCAAGAGCTCTGATAGCTGCAATAACTATTAGACTTATACTTACATACGGGTTAAAGTCTAAAAAGTGGACTGATGATTCACGTGGCCTGATGATTCACGTGATGGTGATGAAACGTCTTATAGGTTTACCGTTATTAATACATATTGAGGCTTTATGAAGGAGTCGGAGTTTTAAAAATCGAGGAGTCGGAGTCGGAGCTTTTGTGTACCGACTCCACAGCCCTGCCTCTAACCACCAATTTGAGTTTGGTGTACGCCTGAAAACTAGTTAGGTCAATTAAAATGTGTTTAAACGGAACCTACAGTAGAGTCCGAACAGACAGACATTCACGTGACACATCTCGTACTCGCAACAGTCTAAAACAAGGAGATGCTTTATCTCCATTACTTTTTGGCTTTGCTATACAAATACGCCATTAGGAAGATCCAACGTGACCCGAGTATGCAACCCGCACACCCGGACATACAGACAACACAGGTCTGCTGAATATAAGCAGCCGCAGCTGCTGTCTGCACAGCCTGAAACCTAGCCAAGACAATAGCTTCTCTAGTGCAACCACCATTTCGGCAAAGCCGAATAATGACAATGGCTGAGGACGATGCGTTTGTCTTTGGCAGTGGGTAATGATGGGGAAAGCCAACGAGGGCCGGCCTTAAGCCGATTGGACAGTCTGACGCAAACGGGCCGCGCGTCTGCGGGGGACCCTCGCTCGTGGGGGATTCGTGCATTAGTAAATTTTAAAAATTAGCAGTGTGATGCGACACAAAGTTCTTGGAATGACTTTATAATGATTTTATAACGTACGTTAATATACCAAAATGTTGACCCTTTCTTTGTTCCGCACAACTTTTAGGGGCACGCCACAAGGAACGCTATCGGGCCCCGCGTTTGCTAAGGCCGGCACTGAAGCCGACGCTCTTTTGTCTGGGACCTGTAACTGATATATTCCATTCAAAAACACACTGGGCTGAAGTGCATTCGTGTTTTGTGCGTATGAAATAATATATTTATTTTCTGTAGTGTTCTATGTGGTTAGAGCTGTGCATAGTTTTACTTTGGGTTTGTTACAAACGAAACATCTGACAAACGACGACCGAAGACGACGCAGTGAGACAGAGTCACGTTTTTGACTAGATCTGTATGTTGCCCCCCCCCCCCCCCGATCTTCATCGCTAGCATCAAAGAACACTAACCACGCTGTGCAGGTCAACTGCATTCTCTTGAGTAAGGGACAGTACTTCAGTAGCCATTAGCCGCTAGCAAATTAATCTGGCTTGCAAGAGTTTTAATTTTCTCCACTGGCGATAAAAAAATACACAGTGAATTTGAAACAAAGAGACAATTAGAAAAAAAAATCGGCACTGGGAAGTGTGACTTTTCCTCTCCAAGTAGTTTAACCTTTCTGCAGACACGGTGTTGGGTGGTCCCAGGTTTGTGTGACTGTGCCCGCCCGCAACGGCACGACTGTGCATTATCACTGCACAAGCGACATCAGAATGAAAGGGTTACGCTTAATGTCTTGCACTTTGTCTGAACATCGAATCTTGCCTAAATCAGACTTCGTGAACTTAAGCGATATAGAGATTGCAGAGATTTTATTCATAAATACACCTGGACCTCTCCTGATGGGAAGACTCACAATCAAATCGATCACATATTGATAGATAGGAGACGGAATTCCAGTATACTCGATGTGCGATCTTTCAGGGGAGCTGACTGTGATACTGATCACTATCTGGTGGTTGCGAAAGTTAGGGAAAGACTGGCAGTAAGTAAACAAGCAGCACAGAAGTTTGATGTAGAGAGATTTAATCTCAAGAAGCTAAGTGAACTAGAGGCTAGGAAACAGTATCAGCTTAAGATCTCAAACAGGTTTGCAGCTCTGGAAAACTTAAATGTTAGTGAGGACATGAATAGGGCTTGGGAAAACATTAAAGAGAATATCAAAATCTCGGCTCAAGAGAGTCTAGGTCTACACGAACGGAAGCAGCATAAACCATGGTTTGATGCAGAATGTGCAGAATTTTTAGATAAAAGGAAGCAGGCTAAAATTCAGTGGTTACAGAATCGAAACCAAAATAATGGAGATAATCTGCACAACGTAAGACGTGAAGCTAGTAGACATTTCAGGCACAAAAAGAAGGAATATCTGAAAGCTAAAATTAATGAAATTGAAACAAACAGTAAGAAGAAGAATATAAGAGACTTGTATAGGGGTATCAATGAGTTTAAGAGGGGGTACCAGCCTAGAAGTAATGTAGTAAAGGATGAGAAGGGTGACCTGGTTGCAGACTCCCACAGTATTTTGGCTAGGTGGAGGAATCATTTCTCCCAGCTGTTGAATATACACGGGGTTAATGATGTTAGGCAGATTGAAGTACACACAGCAGAGCCACTAGTGCCTGAGCCCAGTGCCTTTGAGGTTGAGATGGCTATTGGAAAACTAAAAAGCCACAAATCACCAGGTATTGATCAGATTCCAGCAGAATTGATTAAAGCAGGGGGTAGGATTATTCGGTCTGAAATCCATAAACTTATTATTTCTATTTGGAATAAGGAGGAATTGCCTGAGGAATGGAAGGAGTCGGTCATTGTGCCTATTTATAAAAAGGGTGATAAGACAGATTGCAATAACTATCGAGGCATATCACTTTTGCCGACTACGTACAAAATTCTATCCAACATCCTTTTGTCAAGGTTAACTCCATATGCAGAGGAAATTATTGGGGATCATCAGTGTGGATTTCGACGTAACAGGTCAACCACTGATCATATATTCAGCATTCGTCAAATACTTGAGAAAAAATGGGAATACAATGAGGCAGTTCATCAGCTATTTATAGACTTCAAGAAAGCCTATGATTCAGTTAGGCGGGAGGTCTTGTATAATATTCTCATTGAGTTCGGTATCCCCATTAAACTAGTAAGGTTAATAAAAATGTGCCTAAGTGAAACATATAGCAGAGTTCGGGTAGGCAAACATCTGTCTGACACGTTCCCTATTAAGAATGGCTTGAAACAAGGGGATGCTCTGTCGCCATTGCTTTTCAACTTTGCTTTAGAATATGCCATTAGGAGGGTTCAGGCAAACCAGGAGGGCTTGAAATTGAATGGTACACATCAGCTTCTGGTTTATGCTGATGATGTTAATATATTGGGCGGAAGCGTACATAGCATAAAGAAAAATGCAGGAGATTTAATTATTGCTAGTAAGGAGATTGGTCTAGAAGTAAATGCTGAGAAAACTAAGTACATGGTCATGTCTCGAAATCAGAATGCAGGACACAATCACAACATAAATATAGATAATAAATCCTTTGAAAGGGTGGAAGAATTCAAATATTTGGGAGCAACCCTAACGAATCGAAACTCCATTCATGAAGAAATTAAGAGCAGATTGAAGTCGGGGAATGCTTGCTATCATTCGGTGCAGAATCTTTTGTCCTCCAGGTTGCTATCCAAAAACACAAAGATTAGGGTATACAGAACTATAATTTTACCTGTTGTTCTGTATGGATGCGAAACTTGGTCTCTCACACTGAGGGAGGAACAAAGACTGAGGGTGTTCGAGAATAGGGTGCTGAGGAGGATATTTGGGCCTAAGAGGGACGAGGCGACAGGGGAGTGGAGAAGACTACATAACGAGGAACTTAATGACCTGTACTCATCACCAAATATTATTCGGGTAATCAAATCGAGAAGACTGAGATGGGCGGGGCATGTGGCACGTATGGGGGAGGAGAGAGGTGCATACCGGATTTTGGTGGGGAGACCCGAGGGAAGGCGACCACTTGGGAGACCCAGGCGTAGATGGGAGGATAATATTAAGATGGACATTCGGGAAGTGGGATGGGAGGACATGAACTGGATTGATCTGGCTCAGGATAGGGACAGGTGGCGGGCTCTTGTGAATGCGGTAATGAACCTTCGGGTTCCATAAAATGCGGGGAATTTCTTGACTAGCTGATAAACTGTTAGCTTCTCAAGAAGGCCTCTGCTCCATGGAGTTAGTTAGTTAGAGTTAAAATATAAATAAATAATAACTATTATTATTGTACGGGACGCATAAAATAGTACCCGTGTTAAGTGGGTCCCTGTCACAACGGAATGCGCGTCCTCAGGTTCCGGATGGAGAAACGGCCTCCAGTTATGGAGGGCAGCTGCGAACACATTGAATAAGCAGTCGCGGACAGCCGACAGGGGGTGGTCTTCCAGCTTGGGGGTTGGGCGAGGTGCTAACAACACTTCACCGTCAAAACTTACGATGTTACGAAACAGCCTACAAAACCTCCGACTTGGACCGATCCTTTACTGAACTTCACGATTTGTACTCACCACTAAATATAGTCCGGGTGATCAAATCGAGAAGAATGAGATAGGCGGGGCATGTAGCACGTATGGGGAAGGGCGAGGTGTATACAGGATTTTGGTGGAGAGACCTGAGGGAAGGAGACCACTTGAGAGACCCAGACTTAGATGGGAGGATAAATTAGAATGGATCAGGAGGTGGGATAGAGGAGCATGGACTGGATTGAGCTGGCTTAGGATAGGGACAGGTGGCGGGCTCTTGTAAATGCGGTATCGAACCTCCGGGTTCCATAAAATGCGGAGAATTTCTTGACTAGCTGAGAAACTGTTAGCTTCTCAAGAAGGCCTCCGCTCCACGTAGTTAGTTAGTTAGTTAGTTAGTTAGTTAGTTAGTTAGTTAGACAGCTAGTTAGTTAGTTACTTAGTTAGTTAGTTAGTTAGTTAGTTAGACAGATAGTTAGTTAGTTAGTTAGTTAGTTAGTTAGTTAGTTAGTTAGTTAGTTAGTTAGTTAGGTAGGTAGGTAGGTAGGTAGGTAGGTAGGTAGGTAGGTAGGTAGGTAGACAGTTATAAAATAGCAGCAAAAATTTTAAACGTCACATTTTTATCTCACATACTGTACAGAGTCTCGGGGAAAATTGAACATGAAAGCGCTGCAGTGATAAATTGGCGCTACTCTGCTCCTTCCACACTTCGGCAAAGTGAGGGGAACAGAAAACTGAGCCACAGTGTACACTCCGTTCAGATCAAAGTTGAAACTGTACTGCTGTGAAAACGTACAATTTTATGGTCGAATTCTCTTATCATAATTCACTGTCTTGGGTTAAATAAAACTACAATTAACCGTTCAAAGACGAAGCGTATCTGTTTTATACAAGGACTCAGTGCGTACCGCGCTGTAAACACTCTCCACTTCGGTTATAAAAACCAATCTCTTAATGTTTTATAAGGCAAAAGTTGCTGTTTGTTCTGAGATCCGTACAAAACACATAAACGCAATGTGGGCACCACGTAGAATTTTTTAATGTTAAACCTGGTGGTATGCAAAGTTACCGCTAGGCTTTAAAAGGTTAATGAAAAAACACGTAATCTGATTTGTGTAAATGTTTGTAGACATGGCAATAATCGCTTATCCACCTTTTAGGCGGACCTATACAAACCATAATGCACACTGTATTTACCACCCGAAAAATGAAACATAATGAGAAAATACATAAAAACCTTTACTCGTACGGTTGGTTTCAAAAATGAGGGCCGGTTCATGACACGTCTAGGGGAAATGCCAAAATTAATTTCGGGGCGGATCATGAATTTACTGTGGGGCCCCAAACTGCGACAGCCTTAAAGCAGGCCTGTTAAAGACGCACTTTTCGTACCAGACTAAATACTTTACAAGCATATCGACGTTTCGGATGAACCTAACAGTAGCATCTACTACCCTGACAATGAAGTCAGTATTTTCCTCTGAAATGCTGGTTAAAACCCACAGGACTAACAGCTTCACTGCGCAGACGACAGGATACGGCAGAATAAAGCAAGGACTGAGTAGAGGGAATGGAAAACTGGAAAGGAACACAGAGGAACTGAAAACAGATAATACGATGTAAACCTTTAAACGACAAATAACACATTAAAAATATATATATATATAGAAAAACTAAGCCCCTACCTCACAGAAAACGTAATACCTCTCAACTACAAATACCAACAGGCTGGTAGCCTACTGTCTAAGGCAATAACTGCTGTGAGTCTAAAACAAGACCTCTACATACATACATACACACATACATACATACACACACACACACACACACACACATATACATACATACATAGATACATACATACACACATACATACATACACACACACACACATACATACATACATACATAATACATACATACATACATACATACATACATACATACATACAAGCAATCCCTGTACAGGCCTGGACAGGCCCTTAGGGTTCCAGGAGGTCGAGGCTCCCACATTTCAAAACAATCGTTGCATGAAGGTGGTAAGGTTGTCAGCCCTACGCACCGGCCGCCTTTACCCCCTAGGAAATATCCCTGGTACTCATTTCTGTTAGAGCATGAGTCGACCCCAGGGCAATAGTGAGGCTGGAAGGATTATGTCAATGAAAAATTCCGTTAACACCATCGGGAATCGAACCTGCGACCTTCCGGCGTGTAGCGCAGTGCCTCAACCAACTGCGCCACCGCGTGCCGAAATTTATTCTCATTATCGAGGGCATATTTAACCGGGCGAGAGAGCTGGCGTGTATCGAAGAACTCCAGAGCTGCGCCGGCGGCAGCCCACCTGCAGGCACCGCCAGCAATGTCGGACAGCTTTCGTACGCGTTGCCTGACAGAGAGATACTCAGGTTGGGGGTTGAGTGTGGGGCCGATATCGTCACCTCAGACAAAGTCAACTGTCTCTAAAGCTTGGCAAAGGAGACGCCATAGCCCAAAAACGGGCCGACGCGCCACAGAAAAAGAAAAAAAAATATAAAATTATTTTTTTTATATTAGGTTTTATATTCACACCGTACATTGCTTCTTATATACAGTTTCAGACCAACTCATGCATACATTAACATTAAAACGTTCATGAAAATACCCCTACATGTTTCGAACTCAATGTTCATCTTCAGGGGGGTTATGTGTAACCAGCGAACGCGTGACCCCCCTGAAGATGAACACTAAATGAGTTAGAAACATGTAGGCGTACTTTTATGAATGTTTTAGTGTTAATGTGTACATGAGTTGGTCTCTAAGTATATATAAAATGATTTATGTACACAGAAAAATAATTACACGTAGCGGAATACACGAATAATTTATATACAAACTCCTACAAAAAATGTTTTTTTTTTAAATTCTAGCAGCTGCACTATGGACTCTTCAATATACATGACACTTTTTTGATTATGTCACAACAAGTGTTAATTTACAGGGACATGCAAACCTCAAACAGCTTTTGTTACGTATTATGGCCAATGATGACGGGCCCCGGCCCGAAACACAATGGATTAGTCAAATTTTAAAATGTATATGAAAGGTATTGTAATTTGATGTAGAGTCGAACTCGGTTATAACGTCATGAAGAGGAACTGAATATTTTGTGTCGTCATAAACGAGTGTTGTTATAACCGAGGAGTATAATGTTATGGTTAACAATGAAGAATTAATTGGTACCACAGAATATCCGACGCTATTGACGAGGCGTCGCTTAAACCGATGTCGTTATAACCGAGTTCTTTACACAAAGGTGCGGCATCAAATATAAAGGGCTTACAGATAACAATTGGGTCACTCTTCGAGGTATTTTATTGCAACTAAACAAACCCAGGTTTTCTATACAGCGTTGTAAAATGACGTCACGTCAAGGCGGCACCCAGACGGTAATTTAGCAGTGTGGTACGTTGAAAAAGATTGTGAATCTGTCTTTAGTAAATTTAAACGTATTTTATCTGGCAAATATAGCTGTGACTTCCAGCCACTAGTCCGCCGCGCTCATGTGGGCATTCGGCAGAGTGGGCAACGGTAATACGATAAGCGAGCCGAAAGGAGGTAATTACCGATAATTGTCAAATAAAATGAGGACCTTATAGAATGTTCCAGTTCATATCCGTACATGATTTAGATATGCACTATGTAACATGACTTTTAAAGCCCTGTAATGCACATGGTTTTACATTGATTTTACCATTAACACTGTACAAGACTACAATACTATCTGCATAAAAAACCTGCTGTTTTAATCCATGTAACTAAATATCACATGTTGATAAAAAGCAACTGCAATGTGGTTGAAAAACGTCCAGCATGTGACATGACTGTTCCATAGAAACATACAGAAGCTGCATTCTGACGGATACTGTATTTCATTAACACGAATAACAGCAAAATAAATTCTAAGATGAAAAATACGTGGATAAAGTCACTTTAAAATGAAGATCTGTACAGGTTAAGATAAAAGTTCTCCCTGCAGACGCCACGAAGGCATATGGGGGGAGTAGAGGTACAGTTCCACTCATTATTAACTTCGGCACTAGGTAGAGGCAAACGGTCAGCTTTATAACCCGCCTGGATAACTCTTCCCTCCGTGGGAAGAACTCCGGAAAAAATGTTGTTGAGCATAAAACGTTTTGATTTTCTTTACAACTTTTGTATGAAATATTTCTCATTCTGAGAGGAATTAAGCAAGCTATTATCATGAATGCAAATAGGTATTCATGTAAAGTAACTGCTGCTCTTGTCAGATTTTAATGAAACATGAAATTTCTCGACAATTTTCGAAAAACGTTCAAATATAAAATTTCATGAAAAGCCGTTCAGTCGGAACCGAGTTGTTGCATGCAGACGGACAGACATGATGAATCGAACAGTCGCTTTTCGCAAGTCTCCGCACGCGCCTAAAAATGAGTAACAGACAAAATATACGTTCACACAAACTCACAGTCCGTACAGCTTAAAATCTACAGTCCTATGGTTGCGTTTTGAGACAGACTGTACGTAAACCACATTTGTGAGGTCCAGTGTTCGAGCACAGAAACCGGTTTACCGATTCTAAGAACATGTCTCTCACCGTTTGAACTTCTCATCCACGATTTGAAGACGACACACTGGTTAACAACGACTGCAGCTAACACCAAGTGGCACACCGCGAAGAAAGGGCACGACACGGTTCCACAATACACAGTTCGGTAGTATTACCGAACTGTGTATTGCTATGTACAGTGTACATAGGTATGTGCTATGTACAGTATTGCTATGTACAGTATTGCTGTGTACTATTGATATGTACAGCGTGTAGCAAAAGTCCCTTGACACTCCATGTTCAACAAGTTTCCTGTAGTGTAAAATGACTTTTCCGCCACTCTGTACATGTGACATTAGCTATTCAATTCTCTTGTCTTTCCTCAGTTACTCTACGTACTTGCAGAGAGCTCGTCTTACAACCAAGTGTACACTGTTCGAACCTGTAATGCCTTTACTTGTACCAGCTCTGTCTAGAACAAAACAGGAAACAACCAGCGAAGAATTATCGCGCGGCATGCTAGAACCATTCCAGTTACAGAACGCTGTCCTTCCGTTACGAGGCTACTCAGCGTGGCCAGCCGCAGACATACGCATGTCGAATGCGTAATGTGTGGCATAGCCATCAAAACCATAATGGGAAGACGTCGAGGTCTTTCACCATGTCCCGATTTCCTCAGTTTACTGTTGATAATTACAGGAGGCGCCTTGAGGGTTACAGGAGGTTGAGGGTCCCAGATTTCAAGACAAGCGGCACATAAAGGTGGTAAGTTTGTCAGCGCTACGCACCGGCCGCCTTTACTCACCAGGAAATATTCCTGGTAATCATTTCTCTTAGAGGCTGAGTCGACCCCCAGGGCCATTGTGCGGCCGGAAGGATTATGTCAATGAAACATTTCAATGACACCATCCGGAATCGAACCCGCGACCTTCCGGATTCTAGCGCAGTGCCTTAACTAACCACGCCACCGCGTGCATCTTATTAATGTCATAGTAATCTAATGTTTTATTCGAAGACATCAAAATAAGTATTACAGAACACTGACATAGGAGAGAAGTAAATGCGTCATTTTCAAACTCAAAGGTTGCTATGGTAATATAGGCTAATATAAAATACAGTCTAACACAACTATGTTAATATAAAACAATAACTTTTTATAAAATTGCTACATGTTTCGACGCGATCGGGCCATCATCACGATTGTATAATGGTGCAAAAGGAAGCTATTTGTATGTCATTACAAACGTCATTACCACAACAGCAATGATACATAAATCGCCTACTTTTACATTTTTGTTAAAATAATGACATTTCATATTTCAGGGTTACACAAATCCCGGGTGCGGCGTCACCATGGGGACAAAATTTTCTACGCTGGCGTCTATTAGTTGTCGATCCTCAATTTGAAACTTGCTTCAAGTCACACGTCTGGCGCTTAGAATTTTGAGGTGACACCAAGATTTTTGGCCAATTTTTGCAACCCTGTCATATTTATTGCAGCAATGATGTGTGAATGCGCACGTATGGCCTACATTCGCGTTGAAACAACAGTACTGGCCTACATTCGAGTTGAAACAAAAGTACTGGCCTACATTCACGTTGAAACAAAAGTACTGGCCTACATTCACGTTGAAACAAGAGTATTGGCCTACATTCGCGTTTAAACAAAAGTACCGGCCTACATTCACGTTGAAACAAAAGTACTGGCCTACATTCACGTTGAAACAAAAGTACTGGCCTACATTCGAGTTGAAACAAAAGTACTGGCCTACATTCACGTTGAAACAAGAGTACTGGCCTACATTCACGTTGAAACAAAAGTACTCGCCTACATTCAGGTTGAAACAAAAGTACTGGCCTACATTCGCGTTTAAACAAAAGTACTGGCCTACATTCGCGTTGAAACAAAAGTACTGGCCTACATTCGCCTTGAAACAAAAGTACTGGCCTACATTCGCCTTGAAACAAAGGTACTGGCCTACATTCGCGTTGAAACAAAGGTACTGGCCTACATTCGCGCTGAAACAAAAGTACTGGCCTACATTCGCCTTGAAACAAAAGTACTGGCCTATATTCACGTTGAAACAAAAGTATTTCCCCGTTGGTTGGTCTCTCATTCATTCATTCATTCATTCATTCATTCATTCATTCATTCTACGACCCTGTCACTCTTGCAGTTTATGCGTCTGTGATGACGTCACAGACTGAATTCGAATCCGACACATCCAGAACACAGAAGGTTGTTTCTGACCACACAGTGAAGTTTCCCGCGTCATTGCCATGAAGACGTGCGGCGGGAAGTTGACATACAGTTGCACCAAATCTTAACCTGGGCGCTAAATGGAAGTGGGTGCTCAAAATCACGACTTGGCCACTTTATCCCACGGGAAAGAACCGCGGTACCAAATGAACAGAATGCTGGGTAGGCCCCACAGCCGGTCTGGAAGTTTTTCAAGAAGACAAAAATCTCTTGGCCTTGCCGAAATACGAACCCTGGACCGTCCAGACCGACGTCTAGTCACTATATCAACCACCCTAACACGGCGTTGAAAATATACCAAAACACATTCCGCTGATCGCCAAACTGGACACATATCGGAAACGGTGACTATCAGAGATCTGATGAGATGTGCGCTCGTCTGGGGTATAACGCAGCGTCGAGTCGTAATAATTTACAGTCGTTTCAGGACAACGTATCGGTCCCATCTTCAAGGGTCAAGAAATTCAAGAAGAGTAGCTTTCTTGGACTTTTTGACCCTTGAAGATGGGACCGATACGTTGTCCCGAAACGTCAGTAAAGGGATTACCACTTGACGATGCGTAACACCCCAGAAGAGCGCAGATCTCATCAGCATCGCGGCGGAAGCCTGAAATCACGGATCAGAGCTCTGCTTTTTGGCAAGGGAAGGATGCTTCGAGCTCCACCTCTCCACGTCTTTCAATAGTCACATTTGCTGGAATTTTACTCACCTAAACGAACCGAAAGTCACTGCAAGACACGTCAGTCCGGTTACCTCTTTCTGAAATATTATCATGCAGTATTCTGGACGTGCGTCAGACCCCTCAGTGTGTCTACTGGACTGTGGTAAACTTAAACGTTAATGCTGCTAGAGGAAACAACTAAGTAACATATCAAGCCATAAATTATTTAATGCAATTCATATCAATCCTTACCAATCCACAAACAACTTACTGTAATCCTTATCCCGCAACGGTATATTGACGCGCTCTAAGACAATAAGCCTCACTTAAAATGCAAAGTGATAAAGAGATTATGCAACCATGAGCCACACATACGTCATTGTGCTTCGAGTAACATTACACATAGCACGATTACGTCAAAGAAATTCCTGTCATTTTGTCCGACAACATTCAGCGCCGGTCTCACACACCTCAAGGCCCGCCTACCTCAGTCACGTGACTGCAGCTAACACGTCAAAGGTAAAGCCGTCCCATTACAGGCCCGGAAACGCCCTGAGGTTTCCAGGAAATTGAAGTTCACAGATTTCAAGACAATCGGCACATGAAGGTGGTAAGGTTGTCAGCCTTACGCACCGGCCGCCTTTAACCCCCCCCCCCCCCAGGAAATATTCCTGGTACTCATTTCTCTCAGAGGCTGAGTCGACCCCAGGGCCATAAGTGCGACCGAAAGGATTATGTCAATGAAAAATTCCACTGACAACGTCGGGAATCGAACCCGCGACCTTCCGGTGTGTAGCGCAGTGCCTCAACCAACTGCGCCAACTACGAAGGGTCCAAATTCGCTCTAGAACCTACACAACCTACCATTTAGTGGGTACCGGGTGCTATTTCCTCGGAGATAACGCGGCCGAAGCGTGAAACTAACAACTCAGTTCCATCTCGTGTTGAGGTTGCGACTACATGGAACTATACTTCCACTCCCCCATACCTTCTGGCATGGAGTTTAGCTGACCACAGAAACAAATTCATTTTTATGTACATTTATGTTACAATTTATCTACATATAAAAATTTAATAAAATCTCAAGGCTTATGAACTTACGGCAAGCACGCATTTTCTGAACTTATGTTAATGAAAACAGGGGTGTCCAGGTTTTTGAGTAATGGTTTATATGATGAGAAATCTCTGTGCTGTGTGCGGGAGTCACATTAATTTTTTACTGATAATAAGTGTTAGCTATTAAAAAATTTAGGGTGCTTAAATAGTAAAACAAAAGCAGATCAAAAACAGTTTAATCATGTGGCAGACGGATAGGGCCTACTCGCATACTGATTCAGTGTCGCCAGTATCGGCCTTAGCAAACACGGGGCCCGACTGAGATCCTTGTGACAGGCCCCTAAAAGTTACTGTGCAGAGTAAAAAGAGGGCTACCCTCTTGGTATATTAACGTAAGTTGCGATGAAAGATTTAAATATTCCATTTTTTATCATTTTTGTTTACTTTTAAAAAAGCAACCAGTTAAGCATATTATTTATTTCATTTCCCCCATGGACGCGGGGCCCTGTTAAGTGCGGGACCCGACTGCGTCAAATCGATGCAATCGGCCTAAGGCTGGCCCTGAGTGTCGCACAAACCCCAGGCGCCACAGGACCAGGGCGATTAAACCTTCTAGGCTGGCGCCTTTGATATTTGTGGGTCTTCAGTACAAAATTTGATTCAAATCACGATTCTGCCACCCAAAATTTTGGGCTGGATAATTTGTGGGCTCGTATATTATTTCATGAGCACAAATCACTTTTTTGCTAAAAAAAATCTCATGGCTGGATCGCACTCCCAGATTCAGAGCGGCCGCAATTTGGACACCCCAGATTTATTAACAACACACCTCCAGTCACTGCCTGGTTGTCTTCGATCACTATAAATAACGCTGTCCGTAATTTCAACACCAATTCCAGTGGCCAAGGGGCAGAGTTTCGTCAAAATGCTGACACTGTACCACCCGCCCTAACATTGATCCAGCAATCTGTGATCTCCAAGAACCGGTTTCAACGAGGAAACAAATACGTGTCACCTTTAAACCGTCAAGTACGACATGCTACAAGCATACGACGGCTGGCAATTAAATAACTGGACTGATGTTGCTGTGCAGGAACCAGTATTCAGGGGTTCTGTGTCAAGGAGTTGGGATTCCAGATTACATTTCCACTTGTCAACACAACTTTGTTAGTAAATAGCCGTTGTTTACAATACCATCCCTAGGCTAAACATTATAAAAATGTTAAAAGATGTCTTTATATTTTTATAAAAGTTACACTGAGGATTGCATTACTACAAAGTCGAAGCATGTAAAGTAAGATTCGTTACTAATAAAGTTGTGTTGATGGAGTCAGAAGTAACGCTGATTCAGTTTAGGAAACATAATGGAATGTCCCATGACAAGTGTCGGGGTTCACTTCCTGTCAAGCTAGCGCTAGTCTGGAGTGTTGGGTGACACAGTGCTTTGCAATTTTGCCAGAAGCACGAGAAGATACGAGTATATTTGCTTCTTGGCAGTAATAATACAAGTGTCGGGTCCTCCACATTCCTAACGTCTGATTTACATATGATTTACTGTCGAACTGCAACGGTACTGGTACTGCAGTGCTAACGTCAGTAACACAACTAATTTTTATGCGTTTATTTTGTAGTCTGTCCGGCGACATGTCCGTAGCTTCTTCCAAAGCAAGTTCTCCACAGAGTGCGATCTAGTGCTTCCTCTTTCAAATCCCAGTATCTGTTATTTTCCTAAAGGTTTCAAGCAGCTGCTTACGTCTTCTTCGTCGTCTGTTCCCTTTCCTTACCTTCTATCTCTTCTTCAATAACGTGTTTCAGACGTAAGAGATTTTAGGTTCTCACAGCGGTGGTGTTGAAGATGCATATCTTCTGGGATGTTACGCCACGTCAATTGGTAAACAGTACCTGACGTTTCGAAGAATATTACTGCCTTTATCTTCACGCTAAGTAGCCAATTTGTATTACATGACCATGCTACTTTTCGAAACGTCGGTAAGTATTTACTGGACAACACAGCGTAATGTCGAAGAAAACTTGAATTACGGAGACGTTTGCTTGTACTCCTTACAATTTACTCTTCATTACACACGCTAACACTGAACGACACTATATGCAGTCTCAATTAGCCCTTTAAAGACGAAGCGTGTCTATTTTATATTAGGACTCAGTGCGTACCGCGCTGTAAACACTCTCCACTTCGGTTATAAAAACCAATCTCTTAATGTTTTATAAGGCAAAAGTTGCTGTTTGTTCTGAGATCCGTACAAAACACATAAACGCAATGTGGGCACCACGTAGAATTTTTTATTGTTACACCTGGTGGTATGCAAAATTACCGTTAGGCTTTAAAAGGTTAAAGATGAAGCGTATCTGTTTTATATAAGGACTCAGTGCGTACCGCGCTGTAAACACTCTCCACTTCGGTTAAAAAACCAATCTCTAAATGTTTTATAAGGCAAAAGTTGCTGTTTGTTCTGAGAGCCGTACAAAACACATAAACGCAATGTGGGCACCACGTAGAATTTTTTAATGTTAAACCTGGTGGTACGTAAAGTTACCGCTAGGCTTAGAAGGTTAGATAACGCGTCCTCAAATAAAAGGCGAACAAACAGGACTAAATTCGTACTCTGCATTTACGGGTTGCAGTAGAGGACGTAGTGCCGTAACTCCTCGTTGTTCCTAGGCAAACACGAGGAACGAATACAGAAGTTACAAATTGATTTTCTATACTGTTAGCAGCGAGCTGTCAGAGTCAAGACCAACGGGAATAATTCCCTCAGGGTGACACTTCCTGACTCATTCAACAAACACACACGACAGCACCAGTTAGCCTTCACTGGCAGTTATCCGATAAGGCGGACGTATCCGGACGGCCGACTTCCAACAGGAAGACGCTGATAATTAAATATGTAAATGTCGGCTGACTATTATTTCTCTCAATTAAAGTCTAACGAACAGCGAAAACCATTCCTAACACAGCCATGAGTTAAAACAAGTCCTCTTGCATGAGCACACCGTTGCAATAGATTTCAAGATTTCAAGGGCGCACCCAAGGGGGTTGGGGGGGGCTGTCGGACTGCAGCCCCCCCCCCATATACTCCAAAACCGAAATTTAAAAACCATAGGCTTTGTAGATATTATGATATCAAATGTTTTACGTGATTTACCCTTCAGCCGAAATCAGCCACTGAAATCGGCTGAAGACTAGTACGTTAGAATTTCGAAAAATAAATTAATGAAATTAAAAAAACATGATAAAAAGACAAGACACTGTGACTTAGTGACGGAACATGTAGTTACATTCGTATGTTTATAAACGCAATTGCAGACAGTGTTATATTGTACTTACAGCATGATTTTTATAACATAATGTTTAAAATCAAACACAAATTATATATAGCCTCAGGGTCAGCCCCTCCCCCTCCCCAGGAAAAATTCTGGGTGCGCATCTGCAAGAATTATACACCCATTTATTTAACCCTTATATACAGTGTGGCGCAAGAAAGAGTAGCACGGCCGTAGTGTCAATGTCAATAACAGAATTATTTGCAATAAAACAATAATAAATATTATATTACATTTGAAAAGTTACTTTGTCGTTGTTAAAGCATGTTAACACCCGGGCTTCCCAGCTGCCCGTACGGCTACCCTGATCACATGACTGTGCTGGCTGCTTCTAAAACCGGGGCGGAGCCCTTTATCTGTGGGCGTGGTACTTTTTCGTGCTCTACTCTGTACTTCACGTCATTAACGTCACGAATATTTAAATTCATCCGAACAATCACAACATCTAAATATTCAGTTCTACCTCACAGAAAACGCACTGCATCTGCATTATAAAGACCAAGTGACTTCTTTAGGAAAAACAATTGCTGCTTATTGTGAAAAATGAGATGAAAGCCACAAATACACTGTTTTGGGGCAGTGGAGGAGATTTTTGAATGCTAATGCAGGTAATATGACACTCTGACAACTGTACCTTAAATTCAGCATAGGGAATCCACCTTGACCTCTACAAATAAATTACGTGATTGTTAGGCTGTATAAGGTTCAAAGTTGTGCAGATAACGTGCGCTCCGTTTCTGCTTATCCTATGACATATAAATCAGACGAACTGTAGGACTGTTTCACAGCGAGTTCCGCACGAAAGCACTCATTAATTGCTAGTCCGGTTTATGCACGTGTATCACGTAATGCGAATACACTAAGCGGACAGCTCCGTCGTTAACAGATGTGCCTTCTACTAGAGTTTATTACAGACTCCAATAAACTCACTCCGCAGCCCTCAAATTAGTGCAGTACAGCAAAGAGAAAAGTAAACTTTTGTACTAGCAATATGCGTATAAAATCCCTGGTTACAATTCCAGATTGGTCCATCTATTCATTCGAATGAACCTGCCTTAAATTAACCCCCCTTCAGTGAAGATCCTATGAACTTAATCACAGTTACAGTGAACAATGACGTTAAACATATTACGAATTACAGACTTGGAATTAAACAAACTGATAAGCGGAAGCACCTTACAGGTTAGATGGAGGCAAGTTCGAATTATTTCAGACACAAAACATTGTCGGCGGGGCATGTGACACGTATGGGAAACAGAAGAGGGGCATACAGGGTTTTGGTCGGGAGACCTGTGGGAAAGAGACCACTTGAAAGACCTCGCAGCAAATGGGAAGGTAATACTAAAAGGGATCTTCAAAAAGCGGGATGGGGAGGCATGAACCGGATTAAACTATCTCATGACAGGGACAGGTGGCGGGCGCTTGTGCATGCGGTAATGAAACCTGGAGTACCATAAAATGGGGGGACATTTCTTGACTAGTTGAGGGCTTGTTAGCTTCACAGGAAAGGACTCTGCTCCACGGAATTTGCATATTTTTAAGGATTTATGATGTCATATATACTGGAAGGACATAAACTATTAGAAATACCATGTAGTAGAAGTTTACTGACGTTTCGTAGGAACGTGTTGCCTTCATCTTTGAGTCAGAAGTCACTATTCTATCTCACAAATAGACACAGTGCCTGTAACAAAATTCCACAAATTTCTACCAAAACAGGACATCACTTTACACAAATGTGTCGCCTTCAGAGCCACTGTTGGCTGAACGTCGAGTCACATGACATTGCCTCGCTGCATCGCTTCTCCTCCTCTTCCTCCTCTTCATCCGTCTCCTCCTCATTCTCCCCGTCCTCCTCCATCTCCTCTTTGTCCTCCTTCATCTCCTCTCTTTCCTCCTCCTCCTCGTCCTCCTGTTTTAGCGATCCTTAGGGACAGACTTGCAACTTACAGACAATATCGAACTTCGTCAATATTGTATTCAGTTACACTGTATTCTGTTGCTAGAAGAGCTGCAGATGGAAGAGTCATTTATTTACGAACGTTGTTCAGAGAATACGGTTAAACGCACATATTTTGCGTTTTTATTTTCAGCCGTATAACAACAGGGGAGCCAAGCCGCTTTACTGCGCACAGAAATTGTCCCCGGTATCCATTAAAAAGTAGCTTGGTTCTGCCCCAGCGCTAGTCTGGACGCTTTGAGGAAAATAAAATTCTCTTACTTCTGGTTTAATCGAACCGCGATTCCGGTCTTCTTGCCCGTAGCCTACTTACTAACCGACTGAGCCAACGGTACGTTCTTTTAAACAAGGTACTGGATGTATTCTTCTCGGTCTTCGAGTACCAAGGGATTTCTTGAGTAAGTCGCGTTGATAATCGTCATCTCAAGGCCGGTTCTTGCCACGGAATTAGCTAAATCAGCGGAATTCAACTGCCACTACCGCTTGTTATAAACTGCCGTGCCACCACTGAAACACTCATTAGATGACTGCCTGAGGTGATATACGGTGGGGACCACTAAACATTATCCCCACACGACTAATAGAACTATTGTTACACAGCCTACAGAAAATAATTAGCCGTCCAGGTACACTATGGTTCCAATTCCAACTCCTTCCCACGACAGAGGGGTTTTAACTTTATGGTAGCCTTAAATGCATTCACGACCGTTCGGTGCGCCGAGACCGGAAACGTGTAAAAAAAAATAAAATTCCGTACAATGCACCGAGGACGGTTTGGAAGGGTTAGGCATCAAGAACAGTCTTCTTTTGATCAGGCTAATGAGTACACGCAACTTGGTTTAACCTTTTAAATCCTAGCGGTAACTTTACGTACCACCAGGTTTAACATTAAAAAATTCTCCGTGGTGCCCACATTGCGTTTATGTGTTTTGTACGGATCTCAGAACAAACAGCAACTTTTGCATTATAAAACATCAAGAGACTGGTTTTTATAACCGAAGTGGAGAGTGTTTAGAGCGCGGTACGCACTGGATCCTTATATAAAACATACACGCTTCGTCTTTAACGGGTTAAACACAGCTGGCCGATATACATAAATTTGGCCTTTAAATGATTTGAGAATTTCACGTAAAAAAAACCTGGCATAATTAGATGCTTTGCAAGTATAGATATGGAATGTTAATAATGCGGGGCTACAGGCAGAGTTGCCTACGGCGGCTGTTCATACGAAAGCAGTTAACTGCCACGTTACTCCTGGTGGCTAGCTGCACAGTTGATCTCGTATCTACAGCCCACACGATGACCCAGTTTCAATTTGCACAGTTTAGGCTACATGACGACATAATCCCGCCTAGCCGAGTGTATTTTTATCCGACACTCCTTTCCGTGTTATCACAATGAATTGTATTATACTGATAGTACTAATCTATGGACATCTTAAGTACTGCACTCTTGTTACTACTTTCATCATATTCAGTGGTTAAGACAGGCGATTACAAAATTCCCCACACTTTATGGAATACGAAAATCGATCACAGTTTTTACAAGACGCCACCACTTGTCCTTATCTCAAGCCATATCAATTCACTCCACGCCGCATCTCACTTCTTGAATATCCAGTTTAATATCATCCATCTACACCTTGGTGTTCCAAGTGGTCTCTTTCCCTCAGGTTTCCCTACCAAACCCTGTATGCACCTCTCCTGTCCCCCATACGTGCTACATGCCCTGCCCAACACATTCTTCTCAATTTGATCACCCGAATAATACTTGGAGAGGAGTACAGATCATGAAGCTCCTCGTTATGTAGTCTTCTCCATTCTCCTGTTACTTCGTCCGTCTTTCGCGCAGATATCTTCCTCAGCTCCTCTGTTCTCGAACACCTTCAGCCTATGTTCCTTCCTCAATGTGAGAAACCAAGTTCTACACCCACATAAAACAGGCAAAATTATAGATGTATATATATAAATGACATTATAGTATTTAAAAAACAGGCTTACCCCCACCACCTTCTAGTGTTACGACCACAGTATGTCGCGAAAAAAAAAATTTCTATCCCACATGTGTCACCGCACAAGAAGATTGACAAACACTGGTTAATGTCTAAGCCGTGAAGCCGGGCTATACTGACACGAAGACTTTGCATGGTTTCTTCCAGTTCCTCCGGGCAAATGCAGGACACAACCACAAATCTGGCCACGATTTCTTATTTTTAAATACTTCCCAATTCATTATCCACTAATCGTCGTCCCATTCAACGCAGTACGGTCTGAACTAGCGACAGCGTCTTTAAACAAAGCACGTATGAATAAACAGGCTTATATTTCAAAACCCACTGCTGGTCAAAAGGAGAAATTTCATGGCGACATATTTACAGTTAGTTCGTTTAGGTATTCTTCGTATATCTGTTAGGTCTAAACTGCACAGATGTTCTGCTAAAACAATGCATTTTTTTTCCGTTTCGCCTATGCCCATACATTTAGTCTTAAGCTGCGTTCCCACGACTGGCGTATTTGACAAATGCACAAATAACTGTGCACTTTAAAAGGAGTCAAGTAAATAACTAACGTCCTGTTCCCACGACTCGTTTATTTGACAAATGTCTACACAATGTGAAGTCATTAATTTCATGCATTCTAATTAAAAATTTAATTGATAAAACCAACTACATGCACTTATAGCACAGGCGCACCCAGAATTTTTCTTTGGGGGAGGAAGGCCTGACCCTGAGGCTATAAATAATTTGAGTTTCAAAACTATGTTACGAAAATCATGTCAAAATCCCCGAGTGGACCCCCATCTAGTTGGGTTATAAGGACAATTAAAACTCACTAAGAAAGAAAAATACCTACATGTTCGTAAGTTTCTATTGCACTTCTCAATATTCCAGTGTACTAGTCATCTGGGGGCACGCGGTGGCGCAGTTGGTTGAGGCTACAAACCGGAAGGTCGCGGGTTCGATTCCCGATGGTGTCATTGGAATTCTTCATTGACATAACCCTTTAGGTCGCACTATGGCCCTGGGGTCGACTCAGCCTCTAACAGAAATGAGTACCGGGGCTATCTCCTGGGGGGTACTGGCGGCCGGTGCGTATGGCTGACAACCTTACCACCTTCATGTGCCGACTGTCTAGAAATCTGGGAGCCTCAGCCTCCTAGAAACCTCAGGGCCTGTCCAGGCCTGTAATGGGACTGCTTTACCTTTACTAGTCATCTGCCGATTTTGGTAGCTGATGTATGCTGAAGGGTCAATCACGTAAAACTTCTGATATCATCGCGTCTACAAACTATGTTTTTTATTTCGCTTTGGGGGGGGGGGGGTGATGCTGCAGCCCGACAGCCCCGCACCCGTGGGTGCGCCAGTGACTTATAGTATACCATACTACAGTCCCTCAATTGGAGTAATCATGAGCATATGATAAGAGCATTTAGGTGGTTTTATAAATGGACAATTTGTACATCTGTCAATGTCTGTTCCGACTCCTGTATCTGGCCACCGGGCGTATTGAATCATACTGACTGGGCGCGCGCGTGCGCGCGCGCACACACACACACACACACACACACACACACACACACACACACACACACCCACACACACACACACACACACACACACACACACACACACACACACACACACACACACANTGACAGGATTGTAATAATAATAATAATAATAATAATAATAATAATAATAATACAACTGTACTTGGAACAGCACACATAATACGGAAAGTACTGCAGTCTGAAACTGGAAGCCTGAGCGGTGGGGATCACCGCTGGTTCAAGGGAAGTACCGGCGAGAAATGGCCTGTGGCAAGAGACAAAATAATAATAATAATAATAATAATAATAATAATAATAATAATAATAATATGAAGAAACTATTGACCACTTAACCTCAGGATGCCCCATTTTGGCAAAGAACGAATATTTAATGAGACATGATAAAGTCTGTTTACATTTACACTACTCAATATGTAAAGCCTTGGGCATTGAAACCACAGACAAATGGTATACACACATGCCCAACCCTGTGTGTGAAGAGGGAGATGTCACAGTGTTATGGAATCAAGCAGTACACACAGACAGAGAAGTTACAGCAAATAGGCCAGATATAATAATTAAAAACAAAAAAGAGAAAACATGCACACTGATAGATGTGGCAATACCAGCAGACAAAAACGTTGTGCAAAAGGAAGCGGAAAAGAGGTTAAAATACAAGAGTTTATGTATAGAGATACAACGAATGTGGAACCTGAAGTGTACAATTGTACCAGTAATAATTGGAGCCACTGGAATAGTAACGAGAAGCTTAAAGAAAAATTTGGAAGCTATACCGGGAAAACATTCGATAGATTCACTACAAAAGACAGCTATACTTGGAACATCACACATAATACGGAAAGTTCTGCAGTGTGAAACTGGAAGCCTGAGCGGTGGGGATCACCGCTGGTTCAAGGGAAGTACCGGCGAGAAATGGCCTGTGGCAATAATAATAATGATAATGATGATGATAATAATAATAATAATAACAACAATAATAAAATAATCCGAGAAGATTCTAAAATATAAAGACCTTATAACAGAAATACAGCGCATGTGGAAAGTAAAAACAAAGGTGACGTCAGTAATAATAGGGGCAACTGGAACCATTTCAAAATCCTTCAGAAAATACTTGAGCAGCGTACCAGGAAAGCACGATATCAAGGAACTACAGAAAACAGCTATATTGGGCACAGCACACACACTGCGGAAAGTGCTAATATAGAAGCACAAAAGGGTTTAATATTGCAGACAGCGCTATATGCACCATTAACAGTACGCGCGGAATAGCTGCGGCACTGTGTACGCTAGAAACATGGTTTGTTTCAGGTATATAATGTGAATACCCTGCATAAAGGTGATGATGATGATGATGATGATGATGATATAACGAGGCAGCTGTAACTAAATCCTTTTCGAATAGTCGAATAGTCATCCAAAACATACTTTAGATCCGGGATACGCACCAACTAATGCACAGTTACGGATTATATTAACCTTTATACATAAGCCCCTACACACGCTTCGACGATCACGTCGTCATCTTCAGGGGGTCACTGGTGCAAAGTCCACACACGCAACCACATGTCGAAAACACTAGATCATTTGCACTCACTAAGTCTTGTTGCCACTAGACACACAAATATGTCACTAACCGTTAACCTTTTAAAGCCTAGCGGTAACTTTACATAAAATAAGGTTTAATATGAAAAAATTCTACGTGGTGCCCACATTGCGTTTATGTGTTTTGTACGGATCTCAGAACAAACAGCAACTTTTGCCTTATAAAACATTAAGAGATTGGTTTTTATAACCGAAGTGGAGAGTGTTTACAGCGCGGTACGCACTGAGTCCTTATATAAAACAGATACGCTTCGTCTTTAAAGGGTTAACAAAGATACTTCTTTACAGCAGCAGTTTATGAATTGTTCATAGACTATGTGAAGTGTCTCAGAGTTCGCCGCGGCTACATTACACATTTATGTGCAACGTCCATTGTTCTGTGATTATTTTCTAACTTCTAAAGCTTTTCAACATTCAAAAATTTTCACTAATCGCCTCTTCGTAAACCTGTGGAAAATGTGGGAACTTGAAGTGATGAGAGGCAATTTTTAAGTTATTTCTCCCACCCTCAACAATAAACACGTCTTCAAATTTGTTATGACCTTGATGTGTCTACCATGAAACCGAGTTACCTGTATTCTTAGGCTGTTCCTTGTTGTGCACAATTTCAAAATTTCTATCGAAGATAATAGCTTCATGATCTGTACTCATCACCAAAAGAATATTCACGTGATCAAATCAAGAAGAATGAGATGAATAGGCAAGTGGCACGTATGGGGAAGAGGAGAGGTGCATACAGGGCTTTGGTTGGGAAACCTGATGGGAAGAGGCCACTTGATAGACCTAGGCGTAGATGGGAGAATAGTATTAGACTGGATATTCAAGAAATTGGGTGAGAGGCTTGGGTGGATGGGTCTGGCACGGGGTAGGGACAGCTGGTGGCCTATAATGAAGGCAAAATGAAACCTTTTGCCTATATATAATGTAGGAAATTTCTTTACGGGCTGAGGACGTGTTAGCTAATAATTGTTATCACGTTTGTATCTCATTTCCTGGACTTCTATGACTCAAAATTAAGACTACATAAATTACAAAATACGTAATCTAGGTATATGATCTAAGCAGGAGAAAGAAAATAAATAACTGAATAAATACATTTAAAATACATTTACGAATTCATATATACTTCAACTTACAACTCGTCACAAAAAAAAATATGTATTATATTTGTAACGTTAATTGCATAGAATAATATAACTTTCTAGGAGTACTTAATTACTTAAGAAACGAATACTCCACGAGTTCTAAACTACAGACGAAATTAATACACCTGCAGTATAAAATTACCGACAATACACACGCCCTCTAAGTAGTGCTGAATAATTCATCTGCAAAACGTATAACGTGAGCGTGTTTAATTACCATCAAACCGAAAAGCACAGAAACACTTAATTGACCATAAAACGAATAACTAGGCACTTCTAAATAACTTACATTACAAACGATTTAAGAATGGGGCTTGCTAAATTATTTATGAAACTAGTACCTAGGCGTTCTTTATAATTGCCCGCAAATATAATACCATAACCAGAAGCTACTAAATTACCTTAAAAGATGAGCCACACAGAACCACTTAATTACCTTCAAAGTAAAACTCACGTGCGTCTTTAACTACGTACAAAAGTAATACACTGAAATCTCTTTAACTCTTCCATCGTCAGTTTGTTTAAATATGTCCATAAAACGTATACAAAGATTTCTCAGTCTCTACTAAAGCCGACTTGATTTACCCACGTCAGTTTTATTTTCTTTTAACTTCGCATAAACGAATTATCAATACGTACTTGTGGAAAGGGTTTGTAGATATAAGAACTGCGTAATACGTTCACTGGGAAAATGAGAACAAACTGTCACAAAATGACAGTTGGGAGCGGTGCAACGTCTGACGTCTATATGATTCAGTACATTTCGGGGATTTTGTTTAGCAGTACACTTCATATTGTTTTCACAGATCAATAACGTAGCTAGATCACAAAACGTACGATGAAATCGACTTGTAAATGACAAAATGATGATGGAAATGAGTCGGCTTATAAAAATTCCGGGGTACATACATTTTATGAGTTACTCACTTGGTATATCCGAGAATCACACATGATGATAATATTAAAAATGATGGTAGATATTTGTCTTTCTATTACATTAACTGGAATGAGACAGGCATTATACAGCAATGTTCGACGATGGGGTTATCTACCATTAACCTCTTAAAGACCAGTGGTATTTCCATGTACCACCAAGCTGAACACTGAAAAACATGCGCTTTGCTTACACTGTATTGTGAGTACTGCATGGCTCTCACATTTCCTTATACATCACCGACTGTTTTGTCTTCCTTATGGAAGCACACTGTGTTCTCTGTGAGGTACGAAAGGAATCTTTATACGTAACGTGTAATGGTTTCAATCTTCATGTACTGCATTCTGAGGCCGTAACGTGTAGTCACTCGTTTTGTCTATACTCCGGTAAGTAGGAAATATGATATCTAGTGTTAAAGTGATGTGTATTAAACTGGTCTTCTGGAGTGTGCTGCAATGTAGTTTGGTACAAAGTCACGAATGCTTCG
This sequence comes from Coptotermes formosanus, assembly GCA_013340265.1. Taxonomy (NCBI): domain Eukaryota; kingdom Metazoa; phylum Arthropoda; class Insecta; order Blattodea; family Rhinotermitidae; genus Coptotermes; species Coptotermes formosanus. The sequence goes on along the minus strand of BLKM01008640.1, from coordinate 1,542,855 downwards.
GACGAAAGTACTGGCACCATCTTGAGGACAGAATGAAGAGGGACGCAGCAGATAACTTCGTAACTTTGGTACATATCTACTAGAAAACATGGCATTCCATAACTGAAGAAACGTATATTAACCCTGTAAAGACGGAATATAATCTGTTTTATATAAGGACTCAGTGCGTACCGCGCTGTAAACACTCTCCACTTCGGTTATAAAAACCAGTCTCTTAATGTTTTATAAGGCAAAAGTTGCTGTTTGTTCCGAGATCCGTACAAAACACATAAACGCAATGTGGGCACCACGTAGAATTTTTTAATATTAAACCTCGTGGTACGTAAAGTTACCGCTAGGCTTTAAAAGGTTAATAAGGGAGTCATTCGTTGATATCTGGATTCAGTGAATATCTTTGTAATAAAGTACATATTAACATCAACACAAAAAAGGCTAACTGAATTGGTCACATCTTGCACAGAAACTGCCTTCTAAAACAAGTTATTGAAGGAAATATATAATGAAGAATACAAGTGACGGGAAGACGAAGAAGGCGACGTAAGTAGCTACTGGATGACTTTAAGAAATCGAGAGAATATTGGAAATTGAAAGAGGAAGCACTAGATCGCATTAACTGGAGAGCTCGCTTTGGAAGAGGCTACGGACCTGTCGTAAGACAGAGAAATGAATAACGAAAAACAAAATCGCCTCTTCGTGCAAATGCAACGAGCTTGTTGCATGTTTGAACGTCGTTACATTACAAAAAAAAGTCATTAAATGTGCTTACGTTCGACAACCCCTTCGTGCTTTGAAAGATTAGGACACTCATTCTTTAAGATGCGCACCCCCCCTGAAGAAATTAGTTTTGGACTTGCCATATTACCAGGAATTTTAAAATAACGAAAGGTCAACTTGCCTGAAGCAAGTTGATTTAGTTGAGATGGAAAGCAAAAATTAGAAATAAAGATTTATATAAACGGATTTGTTTTCAGTCAAGAAGCAGAAGAACAAATAATAGTTGCTGATCAAGGCTTCACTCTCAACTGAGCAGCAGTAATGGAAAAATACGATGCTGGAATGGCTTAAGTCCCAGCATAAAACATCTCGTTTTGATGCAACAAGAAGACATGTTCGTCTGTGGAAAAAAATGCACAGTAAATCAGGTCGACTGTCTCGTGGATAAAACATATACAGCTAACGTGTGACTGTCCTCTCAAAGCTTACAGCAAACCTACGTTTACACATTTACTTGCACTCATATCTACATTCTGTCGCAATCCTCTGGAGTCCATTTACTATATTTTCTTTAAAGGTTTGCTGTATTATTTACGTATTTATTTGAACTTAATTTAATAGGATTTAACTTGATGATGGTAAATTTCTAGACCGAAAAATGTAGCTTTTAAATAAAAGCACAGTTGTGCTAAATTTTTTAATATTGTTTTGATTATTATTTAATTTTGTGAAGTTTGCAGCAACTCACATTCTACATGTAAAGCCGCACGTTTCTAATGTAATTAACCATAACTAAACTTCCGTTTGATAATCGCCTCCTTGAAGATGGCCATTGTAGGCCGAAACATGTAGGAGTGTCACATATCTATAAAAATACTGTCTTTTTTATTATGCAGTTGTTGTAAAAAAATATTTTGTACTAGTTTACTGCATGGAACATGGATAAAGTTAAACACGCTAGTAAAATTTTACTATTGAAAAATTACATAATTCAAAGCTTGTCGCCTTCAAAGTGGTCGCCGTCCGCTCTAAAGCATTTGTCTGTTCTTTTCTTCTTTGAAATATTATTTTGGGGAGTCCAATTAAGGTGCTCTATCGCCACGCCACTTTCCTCCATATCGCCAAAAACGGTTACTTGCACGAAACGGTTTACTTTTGCAAACAGAAATAGATCAAAAGGATTAAGATCTAGCGATTATGATGGGTTTTCTATCCTTCTGATTTGCACTTGGGCCAGACGTTGCTTTAACCTTTTAAATCCTAGGGGTAACTTTGCATACCACCAGGTTTAACATTAAAAAATTCTACGTGGTGCCCACATTGCGTTTATGTGTTTTGTACGGATCTCAGAACAAACAGCAACTTTTGCCTTATAAAACATTAAGAGACTGGTTTTTATAACCGAAGTGGAGTGTTTACAGCGCGGTACGCACTGAGTCCTTATATAAAGCAGATATGCTTTGTCTTTAAAGGGTTAATGGTCAACGCGAGATGGAAAGGTGCATTGGCGTGATGAGGAACCTATTTATGTGGAGCCACAGCTCCGGTCTTATATAACTCGCCGAAACTAATTATGAGAAACACACTCTTTGCTGAACAAATAATAAGTTCTTTAACAGGAAAGAAATTCCCCGCTTTTAAGGAATTTGAATGACCGTAACCGGTTTCACAAAAGGCAACCATTGGAAATTACTATTAATTCAAACTAATTCAAACCTTTTCTCTCTACTTCTCTGAGATCTGTTTTAATATTATATTCCCCGCTCAAGCGATTTCTTCCTATGTGGTTTCCCAAATAAAATATTTTATACGTATTTCTTGTTTGCACGTACTAAATGCATATCACTGTCCAGTTCTTCGCAGCCTTGTTAATTTGTAAAATACACTGAAATATTGTGCTTGGAATTCAAATTCTTAATATAAACACAATTTGGTGTGTTTAACAGCGCCCCATTAAATTTGGTGCTTCTTTTCTGCGATATTACTATGTTACAATGCATCTTATCACAATAAATGTATAATACCTTATCAGGTTTTAAATACTGGTGTTCTCCCTGATGAAGGCAGTCGACTGCCGAAATATATAAGGAGAAAATACTGTATCATAATATATATATACGCTGTATGTACAAATTGTTGGTTTTATAATACCAAATATATGTCATTGCAAAAAATGAATAACGTCAAAAATGCTTAATTTTGTTGCAGACATTATCTGAAGCACGCTGAGTCGAAAAAATCACTCTTGAATTACAGACCATACCATATACTTAGCATTTCGTATAGAGCTTTGCGTGTCTTTGGGAGCCACTGCCGTCGTTCATCAATATGGGAGTTGTATTTCGCACGGCCTTCAACTGTTAAATCATGCAGTTCCAAACAGACTTCAAACAGCAAGAAAACTTTCATTTTCTATAAATATCAACGGCACAAAGCAAAGCGAAACTTACTGCGCTCCAATTCCTTTAAAAGCATGTAAATTCTTTGATCGTGCTAATGTAAGTGGAACCATATAAACTAAAAGAAAAAAAGTTCAGCATTCAACATTCGCGAATTTCCTAATATACATCGGAAAAGTTTTCAGAGAGTAAAAATATTTTATTTTCTTTATCGAAACTGTACAAATTATGATCCTGGAAATACACAAAGTCGATTAAATTTTCACGACTAAAAGTTAGCATCTAGTTTAAAGTCTTTTATCGTCCCAGCTAAAGTAGAGATTAAAATCTGAAATTTATAACGATATCATTTCGTCAGTTATCATTGTAAGAGTTACAGTGTTTCGAACACCAGCGTCTATTAATCTTTTAAAGCCTAGCGGTAACTTTACGTGCCACCAGGTTTAACATTAAAAAATTCTACGTGGTGCCCACATTGCGTTTATGTGTTTTGTACGGATCTCAGAACAAACAGCAACTTTTGCCTTATAAAACATTAAGAGACTGGTTTTTATAACCGAAGTGGAGAGTGTTTACAGCGCGGTACGCACTGAGCCCTTATATAAAACAGATACGCTTCGTCTTTAAAGGGTTAAAGGAGAAGTCATTTAAATATAAACCAATTAACACAAACTAATGCACAATAATAGGACAGTTTGTATTAAAAACCACACAAACCCCTACATATGTTTCGACAAAAATACTGTCATCATCAGGGGGTTGTCAAACGGTGCACATGTCCACTCATTCGTCCATATGTTAAAATATCACAAACTAAAAGTTTTGACGTACCAGATCTCAGCACTCTTCACCCGATAAAATGTTAAAATGAACAATATATTAAAACAAGAAGACGCCACACTATTTGTTGTATAGCATTCGTCAAAAGTTTCAGCGCATTTGGCTCCAGCATGTACTTTCAATTAGACGTTCTTCATATGGTAAATTACTAGCGTGAAGCTTTTGACGAATGCTATACAACAAATAATGTGGCACCTTCATGTTTTAATATATTGTTCATTTTAACATTTTATCAGGTGAACAGTGCTGAGATCTGTAAAAACTTTTAGTGTGTGATATTTTAACATATGGACGACTGAGTGGACCTGTGTACCGTTTGACAACATCCTGATGATGACAGTATTTTTGTCGAAACATATGTAGGGGTTTGTGCAGTTTTTAATGCTAACTGTCCCATTATTAGCCCTTTAAAGACGAAGCCTGTCTATTTTATATAAGGACTCAGTGCGTACCGCGCTGTAAACACTCTCCACTTCGGTTATAAAAACCAGTCTCTTAATGTTTTATAAGGCAAAAGTTGCTGTTTGTTCTGAGATCCGTACAAAACACATAAACGCAATGTGGGTACCACGTCGAATTTTTTAATATTAAACCTGGTGGTACGTAAAATTACCGCTAGGCTTTAAAAGGTTAAGCATTAGTTGGTGTTAATTGGTTTACGATAAAAAGCTCGGTGTGAATAATATACAATTCCTTTACTGGGTTCAACCGTGTTGCTGATCACCATCTTCCGTCTGTCGTTTGTGATTAATTTTAATCACCTGTATCGTTTTTGTGGTTATTTGGCTTCTATAGTTTTGTTCAATGAATTATATTGGTACAAATATCGGACCAATGTTTTACGATCGCTCAGTTATTTTTTAAAATTCTTAACTTTACAATATTTCCATTATCACTCGCAGACGTCCATCGACCAAACGTTGCCACAAATTAAAATTTCGTGCAATCAGCTGTTAAGTCTCCAGACAAGCTCACATCCGGCGGAAAAGTAAACAGGAAGTTATATGAAACGTCCTATATTCTTTTCATCAAAACCTCGAAGGACATTTTCATCTAAAAGGGACGTCGTACAGTCACCTACAGGAGTTCAGCAACACCCGCACACGTAACAGCAAATCAGTTCACGATAAACTCTGTGCGTCCCGTCTGAAAAGCCCGCAATATATTTCAGTTGCAAGGTTCTGATCTTTCACCACATTGCCTTCCACTGTGATTCACAAAGGACTGCATTAATTGTTAAATAAAAAAAAACTCTAAAAGTTCGCTGTATTCTGAAAAGTGACAAAAATATACTTTGGCAAAGAGGTATTAACGTTTCGGAGGAACCTGCTACCTCTGATTTTAGGGTAGAAAGGTTTACTCTTCTATCCCGTAGACGCAGGCACCAGGATTCACTCATAAACTGTGATTACTGCTAAATATATACCAAACTGTACGAGGTCACGTCCTAGAATATTGTAGTAATCTTCTCACCACAGCCTGAACCTGAATTCTCGTCAAACATGTTAAATAGCTTCGTTAAATACGCAATAAATAAATAAATAAATAAAGTAAAACTCACTACCATCCTTGGGTCTTCAAGAGCAGGATGCACAAATTATTAAAATTCAACTTTTCTATAGCAGAATTACCACACCTTTTAATTAAGTCTCGTAAAAAATATAGAGTGTCGCAAAAGTCACTTGATACGGACTTTCTGTTGTTAAATTTCAAATTTTAAGTGACTATTGCGCCACTCTATATACAAAATAAATAAAAAACTTTCACTAAATACTATTATTTATTTACCCTTCCGTTTGTTATACGTCATCAGTTCACATCATACTAGACCAGATCGGCTGTAGCACCCACTACTACCAGGTACGAGGAAGAAATTGCCCCCACAATAATTACAAATAACCTGATCATTTACAAGACCGTAACCTGATTTCAAGAATACTGTTAGCAGCCACTGAGCCAACTGGTCGGGCCACTTTCAAAATACGAATCTAAAAAGAACCCCACATAAACTGCTACAATACAAACGGACAGGAGGAACAAAAAGCAAAATGGGAAAACCCACAAGACGATGGAAGGACCAATGTTACACCGACAGAAGGAAAACGCCAAGTGGCCGAAGCCATGGCATTACTGTGGTTCATAACAGTGGAGGCAAAACAGAATAACCACATAAATTTTTCTTCAGTGGCGCAACAGCCCAACTCGGGGCTAGATCACCTCATTGTTGCGGTTTCTAGATCATAAAAAATTACACACACACACATGCGCGCGCGCCCGGTAGGACTCCTCTGGACGAGTGATCAGCTCGTCGTACAGGCCGCTAACTACACAACAAACACAACGGACAAACATCCATGCCCTCAGCGGGATTCAAACCCCCGATCCCAGCAATCAAGCCGCAACACACGTACGCCTTAGACTGCACGACCACGGACATCGGCACACATACATACAGTTACATCAACTTATTTCCTTTCACTAAACGACATTTCTTTCAGCTGGCCTACTATTTCCATATGTCGGTATTTGCGTGTGCACGGTAACTCCTTTCCATCAATATTTGATTACAGAAGTTCCGCTTTGTAGCAGAACCCGGCGTGAAATAATAATAAAGCGGACAGAAAACACTGCGTATTATTTCGCGTCTTCAGTTCATTATTAACGTATTTTCTGAGACATCTACTTTGAATCAATATCATAGTGTACTAATGCCAGGAGTTTGACGTTAAGATTAATTGGCGTTTAACTACAGAATAATAAATTGACGGTAACTGTACGTGTGAATTTTACAGAACATCTATCCGCCTTTTGAGTTAAGGAACTACAAACCACCGCAAACAAAGGACAGAAGTTTCAATTCTCTACTACATCTTACTGCGTCATGCATCAGAAAACCAGAATACTCAACAGCACAGATGTAAAATCTTCAAAACTGCAAGTTAGGAGGTATAAAAACAACCACACATAATTACTCTTTTTTCAATCAGGGGCGCACCCAAGGGGGGGGGGGCTGCCGGGCTGCAGCACCCCAAACCCACCAAAACCGAAATCCAAAAAAATACAGATTTTATATATATCATGATATCAAAAGTGTTATGTGATTTACCCTTCAGCTGAAATCAGCCACTGAAATTGGCTGATGACTAATACATTAGCATTTTGAAAAATAAATGAATAAAATTTAAAAAAACAAGATGGGACACTGTGATTAAGTCATGGAACACGTAGTTATATTCGTGTGTATATAAATGCACTTCCAGACAGTGTTATGTTGTACTTACGTGATTTTTATAACATGATTTTTAAAATCGAACATAAATTATATATGCCCTCAGGGTCAGCCCCCCCCCCCCAAGAAAAATCTGGGTACGCACATGTTTTTCATTATAGAGTTATCAAGACATTTCTGAGGTTCTTTCCTGATACATACTGGACAACATAAGAAACAGCCCTATGTCTCGAACACCCTCAAAAGACCGGCCTCCTGCATCGCGGTGTACATATACCCCCTGTTAAGAATCGCAGCACATGCATGAGAAAGAAACGATTTTGAGGGAAAGAGATGCCACAGTAGGACAGAGAGAGGGACAGTGTGTGGAATTTTCCCCGGAGTGGACATCTGCTGGTCCAGTTGGAGAGCTGTTGGCCTGAAAAGAGGAACTCGGTCCATTGGTCTCAATTTTACAGCTTGGAGCTACACACGTGTGACAGCGTCCCCTATTAAGTGGGCACACGACATTCCTAGACACCGCATGCACACTGTGCTGTTTCAAAACAGACGTTACAAATTATCACTACACGAAGGCATCCGTCTAATTCTGCTGCACCCTTTACAGTTCAGGTTACACTTCCAAAGACCTTGCAATTTTCCCACAAAATGTATGCATTTTGTATGATTCTAAGAATTAATAGATCACTCTTATACATACCCCTACAGCATTCACCAGCTTATCTTTGTAGTTGAGACACAATTTGTTCCCTGTGAGGTACGAACTGAATTAATAAACAAACTTCTTAGTAATTTTACTCTTAAACGGATTTTTACAAACCATATATGTATGTTCAAATAATTACACATTTTAGTCGTATATTTCAAAAATTCACACCCTAGTTTAGATGGAATTTTGAAAAATAGGATAAATTTGTGCGTGGGGATGCATCCTACTAGAAAAAAGTAACTTGTTAGAAGCGGAAAGCGTCATCTGAGCAGCATTACAGGATCTTAAATCAATTCACAGCGCAATCATTCTCCAGATGCTGACAGTCACTATATTGGTCAAGAAATTTCCCACATTTTATGGGGTTTTATGGTGTCTTAAACCTCTGAAATAAAATTTAAAGAATTCCGAGCATGGCATATGATCATGGTCGTAACTGAAATGTTGATCATGGTCCCAGCTACTGAGACTACCGTTTTTCTAACGGGCACACTTGAGTAGGTTCCCCATCTGTGCCGTTCCATCTGAAGACGGAGGCATATCCATCAACGAAACATGTTGAATTCTTAATCTGGGAAGATGGAAAATATTCAATAACAATTAGGCTACAAGCTGTATGGCTTGAAGTTCGAATCCCGGTAGGGGCAAGAAATTCTCCCCAAATCCTCCTTCAGGGCCCACGCAACCTCATATTCAGAGGTTTCCGTTTACCTCCCCGCCGGAAATAAAGCAGCCGGGATATAAATTTTACCACTCACCTCCATCTAGCATCGAAGTGAAGAATGAGTGGAGCCAAACATCTACTCCCTCCTGTATGCCTTCATGGCCTGGACAGGGGCTATTTTACCTTTGTTGAAAAATTACGCGCACTATTCATTAACGCCAACAAATTAATACAGCAAACTTACAGAGTATTAAAACCAATTTCGTCTTCAATTTCAAACGCAAATAGGTTGCCACTATTCGGCGGGAACGACACACCAAGAATGAATCTCGGCCCGTGTTGATTTGTCCCGTTGTTTGTGGGGAGGCAATCAGCTGTGTGGGGCTGCATACACTGCGGATACGGGCGACTGAACGGAAATGTGTCATTCAGCTTTATACTCCAGGAAGCGTTCGTTTAATCGCGCTGACAAAGCTTCCTAGTCGGCTACTGTAGGAGTACCACAAAGATCAGCACAGTGCTTTGTCCTCTAAGGACCAACACTCATCTAACCACACAGTGTGCAGAACTTTAGTCCCTACCTCACACAGAACAATCTTTTCCTAAGATCTGCACTCTTCTGGTATACTATGCAGCTTGCAGTGGCAGTCCTTTATCGACGTTTCGGGACAACGTATCGGTCCTATCTTCAAGGGTCTTCAAGGGACTTCTTGACTCTTCAAGATGGGACCGACACGTTGTCCTGAAACGTCGGCAAACGATTACCACCCAACGCTGCGTAATATCCCAAAACACCCGACGCTGCGTAATATCCCAAAACACCCGACGATGCGTAATATCCCACAACACCCGACGGTGCATAATATCCCACAACACCCGACGCTGCGTAATATCCCAGAACACCCGACGCTGCGTAATACCCCAGAAAACCCGACGCTGCGTAATATCCCAGAACACCCGACGATGCGTAATATCTCAGCACACCCGACGCTGCGTAATATCCCACAACACCCGCCGCTGCGTAATATCCCACAACACCCGCCACTGCGTAATATCCCAGAACACCCGCCGCTGCGTAATATCCCACAACACCCGACGATGCGTAATATCCCACAACACCCGCCACTGCGTAATATCCCAGAACACCCGCCGCTACGTAATATCCCACAACATCCGACGCTGCGTAATATCCCACAACATCCGACGCTGCGTAATATCCCAGAACACCGCAGATCTCATCAACATCGCGGCGGAAGGCTGAAATCACGGAAGCTTTTTCTAGAACGTTACAATGTATACAGCAATCGGTTAATGCTATAATTAGGGAAATGAAAGTTAAGGTGTAGGTAAAAGTGTCCCTGTGCAAGCAACAAAGGCATATGGTGGAGCAGAGGTATAGTGCTACTCATTCTTAACCTCGACACTAGATGGAGGTGAGTGTCAACTACATGCCCTGGTCGCTTTACCCCCAGGAAAGAATGACGGTACTCAGTGAAAAGGAGGGTGGGTAGGCCCCAGAGTGGGTCCGGATGTTTTGGAGGCGAGAAAACTCTGTTGAGCCTGCCGAAACTCGCAAGCTTTCGTGCTTTATGGAATGAGGATCTGCTTTAATTGTTTCATGTATTACATTCTCCCAAAAATCTTTGCATTTTATTAAAAATAAATTTCCAAGCTTTTTATATCTCCAGGGAAGTGACCCCGGTTACCTACAGGACAAGCGTTTGGGTATGTGCAATAGTCGGTGTCGATGAAGTGGCGGAGAGAGGATCAAACCCCGTTATCCAGCCACTGGCCAATGCTAAGATAAAGAAAAGCAAATCGAGTATGTGCCAGTACTATTTTATTTCAATGTATTTGCACGAGATTCTACTAGACAAAACAAATCATTATCATATGGTAATATAAAATTTCGTTTGCGGCAGCTCGCTTGTTCGGATTGCGGGTTCGAATCCCGCCCGGAAGCATGGATGTCTGTCTCTCGTGAGTGTTGTGTGTTGTCAGGTACAGGTCTATGCGTCTGGCTGATCACTCGTCCAGAGTGTGCTGTATCTGAGTGTCATATTGAAACCTCGATAATGAGGAGGCCTTGGCCCACTAGGGGCTGTTGCGCCATGGGGGGGAGGGGGGATACATAATTTCGTAGAGGTATAAAAGCAGGGAATAATTCGCCAGACTTCAGTCCGTGTGTTTTCTGTGTGTGTCCCGGAAGAGGAAATAGCTTTCTAACGTATGTTGTGAAAGAAATTTTAATTTAATCATAGACTAGTGTTTCTGATAATGACTCATGCTAAATCAAAGTACCAACGTTAAAAACGAACCTCCCATATTGAACTCTGTTAAAAGTTGAAAAGAAAACGAAGAAATTTGTATCTTTTTTTTTTTCGCATCTGATCCGCTTAATAGGATTGCTCCAAAGCCGATCAATGCAGCCTCTCTATGAATTTTGTGTTTTAGTAATAGATGTCATTAAAATGCCTTGTTTCCAAAATACACTATTTTCCTCGCAAATCCACGTAAAGTAATATTACATGACAATGATCCTATGAGAACACAGAGTAAACTTAACGTAACGGTACATAATCTGCAGATCTGGCACTTGCATCTGCGTGCTTTTGTTACGGCTAACATTGGTTAGTCTCGGGTTCGATCCCAGTCCAGTCCTTTTTGGATTTATGGTAGACAAAGCGGCATTGGTATAGGTTTTTCTCCGAGTACCGTATTTCTGCTTTCCCTTTTGTATCATTCCACCAAATCTCCACCCATAATTTTTTCATCCAACATTGACGTTATACAATCTTCGTCGTTAAAAAAACACTTCTCCCCCCCTCGCTCTCTCTCTCACTCTTTCTTTTCTCAAATTATTCCACTAAAATAGGGAAATATAAAATCCATGAAATATTTAACCCGTTTCAGAATATTTTCTGCGAAATATCGAGTTCCTGCTCTGGAGAGCTGTACTAAAGTTTCATCAAAAGAGAATAACCTGGAAATGGGTTCCACAGTAAATATTTTAAGCTGTCCTACTGTATTCAGTATGAAATTACAGAGTCAAAACTGATTCAGTGGGACTCTCTTTTGCAAAGTGGTAGAACATTCTTCAAAGGAACAAACTTGAAAGCCCTAATTAATTTATCAGATATGTGAATGCTTTAAGCTTTTGCGCAGAACCTTTAAAGAATTTGTTCTTTTAAATACCTATGAGTAAAATTTGAAGTTCGGATTTATTTTCATTTCAGAGTTTCTATTGCGTAATATACTGACAGCATGAGAAATGTACCTAATAAAACATGCATACTAAAGATGAGGGTTAAGGATCTTCGCTCTGAGCTATCAGTGTCCGGGGTTACTCCGTCTGAAAAGTGAGACTGCTTTTGAAGAACTGAGAAACTGTATATCGGCAGGTGTTCATCAAAATTTGGCAGCTTAACCTTTTAAAGCCTAGCGGTAACTTTACGTACGACCAGGTTTAACATTAAAAAATTCTACGTGGTGCCCACATTGCGTTTATGTGTTTTGTATGGATCTCAGAACAAACAGCAACTTTTGCCTTATAAAACATTAAGAGATTGGTTTTTATAACCGAAGTGGAGAGTGTTTACAGCGCGGTACGCACTGAGTCCTTATATAAAACAGATACGCTTCGTCTTTAAAGGGTTAATCCAAGCAGGAGGTAACATTTAGATATGATATCAAAACCAACAAATACAAACAGTGTATTAAAGTATATTGTACAAACCGTATACCTCCTACATGTTTCGGCCACGCATGTGGCCATCTTCAGAGAAGTGTTTCTTGTAAGCACATAAGCGTTCATTAAAAGTCACTCCTCTATGTTTCGTCAAGTCTTTTTACTGACCATATGGACACACATTACAAATAGTGTTCGTGCAGATGTGTCTTAACAGCGCATAATAAAGTACTCACTGTTACCGCGATCAATTTACGCAATACACTGAAACATGACAGGAAATGTGTGTATAAAACAAAAGTGAGGCGCGTTCGCGTAACCACTGTTGCCGTGGAAAAGCAATAAGTATTACAGACCCTGAGTGTGTGTCTGTGGCCTTAGTTACCCAGTATGCAAAGCGCATGCGCCGTATTATATTGTCATCTGTGGCCTGTCTGGCTGTACCATATTTTTCCACATTATCTCATAAACGGCACGATTTTCGTAAAAAAAAACGTTATTGAACGCAAAATGTGTGTTTTGATTTTCTCTACAAGTTTTGTCTGAAATATTTCTCATTCTAAGAAGAATTCAGCGAGATATTGTCATAAATGTATACAGGTCTCTAAGTAAAGTACCCGTTATTCATGTCAGATTTTAACGAAAATTTAATTTTGCAGACAGTTTTCCGGAAAACACTGAAATATGAAATGTGATGAAAATCCGTCCAGTTGGAGCCGAGTTGTTCCACATGGACGGACAGACATACATGACTAGTAGTCGCTTATCGTAATTTTGAGATCGAGCCTAAAAATACTACTCCAGTCGATATAGTAAGTAGACTAAGTTCGATTCCCGGCGAGGTCAGAAATTTCTCTCCTCATAAACTCGCCCATTACTGCTCTAGTGCCCGTGAAACTTCCTACCTACTGGGAATGCTACAGGATATTTTATCCCCACAGCAAAGCAATCGGCTTCTGAAGGTCACTACTCACGTCTATTTGGTTAAAAAAAAACACGTGGAGCTATGCTTCCACGCCCTACAACGTCTACGCATTAAGCACACTGACATCTCTATATCCTCACGGTATATGTACACGTGCCGAAAGCCTGTGACATTTGTCAAACGTCTTAGTCTTATTTCCCGATTACTCAACTTGTCTGAAGGTCGCCGTAGGAGGTTTTCTGAAAGACATGTCTAAATCTGTACCAGTCCCGTCGTCTAGGCGCCGTCACTACACCTCCCAACCAAACAATTGTCTATTTACCCTCCAGTTTTCAAATACGCATAACCTTACACTGATACGTTGCCAACAGCCAGTCGCTAACCATGCGTTGTCGAGGCGACAAGTCGACTTGGGCTTCAAAAGACGTTGCTTTGTTCACTTCTGGTTTCATAACCAAAACTCGCCATAAATAATAGCCTTTATAACAGAACCAGCCCCTTCATATTACGGGGTTAAAATAATATTCAAGCCCTAATCAACGGCGTCTCTAGCTACGATTCACACAGAAAACCCTTCAAGTGGTCCATTAGCATATACTATGGCCCTAAAGGAAAGTGTAAAATCACCGACGCTGCAATGCCGACCGAATCATATGTACCTCTTCACTGCTTCAAACGACTACTGCCACCTTGCGTACTTATCATCAATTAATCATCCGCTCAACCAGTCAGGAACCAAACACATCGTGAAAGGTACATTTTAAAAAAATCAGGTATCAGAAGATAGTTATCCCACAGCTTTAATGTGCTTTGAAAAGGGAAGGTACTGCTTCATGTAATCTTAACCTTGGTACTAGATTCAGGTGGGTTTCAGGTTTAACCTCGCGGAAGAGCCTCTGCTATAGCAGGAGTAATCCCACAAAGTCTCCAGCTTCAGGCACAGGTAAAGTTAGCGACCCAACGCCGATGTTACAAGTCAGGACAGTGCGCGAAGTCGTGTGCGCGTAGATCAGTGTGTTTCTGCAGTCAGAGCGGTGGAGGCGCCAGTATTCGCCTGCTTACGTAACAGCTGCAATCACGTGACTGAAGTAAGAGGGCCGTAAGGACTGTGAGACTCGCGCTGAAGATTGTCATGCAAAGTGACAGGGACGTTGTGGATATTATTCTGCTATACCTACTCCCTGGCTAGATGGAGGGGGGGCTTCTCAGTCAGCACGTCGTAGTGTATGAAGCAGGAGAAACCAGTATCGACTGCGTATCGTTGCATGAACCATAGCTACAAACTGTACGGAGCACAGTCTTCTTGATAAATTAATCCTCAACTCGACTAGAAATTCCCGAGCTTCTACATAACCAAAAAAATAAAAGACTGACGTATTCACATCAGCCTGCCACTATACCGTGCTGGATCCAGTCCACACCACCATGTGCTATTCCTTTAAAATCCACATTAACCCTTTAAAGACGACGTGTATTTGTTTTATATAAGGATTCAGTGCGTACCGCGCTGTAAACACTCTCCACTTCAGTTATAAAAACCAGTCCCTTAATGTTTTATAAGACAAAAGTTGCTGTTTGTTCTGAGATCCGTACAAAACACATAAACGCAATGTGGGCACCACGTAGAACTTTTTAATGCTTAACCTGGTCGTATGTAAAGTTACCGCTAGGCTTTAAAAGGTTAATATTATGCATCATCTACGAGTAAACGCATTAACTCTTATTGGTCAAAGAGCCGCCAATATCGCGTTAAATGTAACGTTTTATGGACGAAAGGGAAAAATGATATCCCACTCAGATGCAGGGATGGGCATTTAAAACGAAAACAGCACCGACCGTCAGCAGCTACACTGGGATTTAAAGGGCAGAATATGGAGGTTAAAATTCAGAGCTCTGACATGTGCGTTACATGTCCCGCCCAAACGATTCTGCTTGATTTGATCACCCCAATCATAAACAGTCAAACCAACAGATGATGACGCTCAATACTACGGACATTTCTGCCGTCTCCTGTTACATCAAACTCGCAATCTATATGTCTGCATGTAGCACAGTGTTCTATGCTACTAAACCGCACATTTGTTTCGACATTTTAAATTTGTCGTTCTGATTGAAGAACAAAACATTCGGAAGCTGGCTTCGGGGACATGTAATGGGTCAAACACAAAATGTTTCATAATTTTATGTGAAGACTGAAAGAGCAAAAACTTGTGAAACCTTGTTTTTTTTTAACAGAAACAAGACCAAAGCATATTTCCAGGTCATGTATCAGTTTATCCCCTCGTCTCAGCCCGTCGCTTCGAGCGAAGCACATTTTACCACATACTAAAACAAGAAGTATGGTTGTATATAGTTTACTCCTTGAGTGTTCTGAAAGAAGAGGGAAGAAAAAATACCCGCAAAAGAATGATAGCTAGTATTGCCAACAGCAGTAAAATATGTGAAGCTGCAGCTGTCCACGTATATGCCATGAATGTCTGTGGGGTGTAGATGCATCCTTTCGCCCACTGTTAACCTTTTAAAGCCTAGCGGTAACTTTACGTACCACCAGGTTTAACGTTAAAAAATTCCACGTGGTGCCCACATTGCGTTTATATGTTTTGTACGGATCTCAGAACAAACAGCAACTTTTGCCTTATAAAACATTAAGAGATTGGTTTTTATAACCGAAGTGGAGAGTGTTTACAGCGCGGTACGCACTGAGTCCTTATATAAAACAGATACGCTTCGTCTTTAAAGGGTTAACCTCGGCTCGAGACCTTCACTGAGGCCCACCCAGCCTACTATACAATGGGTACCAGGTCATTCCCAGGGGTAAAGTGGCCGGGGCGTGACGTTAACCACCCATCCCCATCTAATGCCGAGGTTAAAAAGAGTAGAGCTACACCTCCACTAGCACTCCGCGTCTTCATGGTAGGTTACAGGATAAAAGTTACGTTTTTATTGTTAACCTCGTCACTAGATGGAGGTGAGTGGTGCATTCTGACCACTCACCGGGCGCTTCGCCCCCCCCCCCCCCCACAGAAACAGCCCTCTGAGACCTAATGAATGGGAAGCTGAGTCCAGAAGACGAAAATTTGTTGCCCTTGTCGAAAACCAAACCCCCGATCGTTCATTCCGTAGCCTTGCCACTAAACCGACCTACATACCCCGGCTTCTTCAGTCGCAGATCAATAGTATAATACTATTACACAAGCAAGCCCGTTTCAGAGAACCGTCCATCCGATACCCTGAAGACCAACCTTGATACCGCCTTTCAATTATGCTTACACATTGAAAACTGTCTTCAACGGAACCAGCGCATAACGGAAACCTGCCTTTAGCGGAAAAAACAAAAGACCATTGATGATCCACGCAACAAAGTTGTCAGGCCCTAGCTATTCCGTTATATGCAGGTTCCACTGCATATCTTCCATTCTGGCTTACCATTTTTTTTTCACTCTCCCCTCTTTATTTTGTCGCCATTAGGTCCAAACAGTCTCGCCAGCACTTTCCCTCTCAAAACCCTGAACGTCTGTTCTTCCACCACGGTGGGGGGAGGGGGACGTTTCACGAATGTTATAAACCACTTTCGCCGCGCGGTGCAGTCTTCTATCCCTACAGCTGAAGATGAATGAAAAGTGTCTTAAAATATGCCAAACAAATTCTTCTTTAACCCTTCCTCATTCACTACCCACCTCAACAGGTATCGCAGAAACTATAGTATCACCACTCTGATATTGAGACAGGAAGGTGAATCAGTCCTTGTCGCGCAGACAAGACAGGGTTACAGTCGCTTACAGCGTTGCCAGCATTCCGCTTGAATACGGTTGTCTTTTCCAAGACCGGCATCATATCCAACAAAGCTGGTTCTTCAAATCGGCACTGTGCAGAACTCAACCACTGTAAAGATGTACCTGTAAATGCCACGAAGGAACATACAGCAGTGGAGGTATAGATCCACTTATTCTTAAACCCAGCAACAGATGAGAAGTGGTCAGCTTCACAACCCGGTCGTTTTGCCTCTGGGAAAGGAGCACAGATACATGCATTGAACAGCACGTTTGTTGGAACCCACGGCCGGTCTCGAATTCGCAATAAAGAAAAATCTTTTGCCCGTGCTGAAAATCGAACCGCGAATCCTCGAACATCTAACCCGCAGCCTAATCAATGTATGGGTTCCATTACCCCCCGCACCACCCCGCGACTGTACGCTCCTATAAATTTATTACAAACTACACCGAGACACCGGAAAGAAGTACCACCAACTGTGAAGGCGACAACAATAAAGGCCTTCATTCCGCATAAAATTCCCCGTCAGCTTAGCCCCGTATGTAGGAAGTTAACCCTTTAAGGACGAAACATAATCCACTATATTTGAAGACCCAGTTCGTACCGCGCAGTAAACACTTGTCATCTCGGTTATAAAAATCAATCAGATAATGCTGTATAGAGAAACAATCACTGTTTGTTCTGAGACCCACAAAAAACACGCAAATACACTGTGTGGGCAGAACGTAGAATTTTATATATAAGGACCCAGTTCGTACCGCGCAGTAAACACACTCCGTCTCGGTTATAAAAACCAGTCAGTTAATGCTGTATACGGAAATAATCGCTGTTTGTTCTGAGATCCACACAAAGCATATAAATACACTGTGGGAAGAATGCAGAATTTTGGAACGTTAAAACTGATGGTACGTACGGTAACCGCTAGGCTTTGAAAGGTTAACCAACCCACTGTGCCTGTTGCTAGCATAGTTACCACTACTGGTATTGCGCGAGGAGTTTGCAGTTGACCTTGCGAGTTTGTGCTGGGGAAAACCGACCGCCCCATTGCTGGTGACCAGTAACCGATACATTCCAGTTACAAACACATTAAGCTAACGCGCAGTTGCGTTTTGTGCTTGTAAGGTAATACAGTTTCTGATTTCAGACTTCCGCTACGATGCAGATGAGATCTGCCCTCTTCTGGGGTATTACGCAGCGTCGAATGGTAATCCTTTACCGACGTTTCGGCGACAACGTATTGGTCCCAGCTTCAACGGTGCAGAAGCTTCGAATTTTTTACCCTTGAAGATGGGACCGATGCGATATCCCGAAACGTCGATAAAGGATTACCATTCGACGCTGCGTAATACCCCAGCAGAGCGCAGATATACTACAGTAGTTTTCTGTGTCGTGTTCTATGTGGTTACAGCTCTGCATAAATTTCACTTTAGGCTTGTTATAAATGGAACACCTAACAAATGGCGACCAACAGAAAGTTATGCGCTGAGAGACACCCTTGTTTCTGACAGGCCCTGTAATTCCCCCCCGGGCCGTTGTTGCAATGTTGAGGGACTCTACCCACGCTGTGCAGGTCAACTGCATTTTCTTGAGCAACGGACAGTACCAATGTGTCGGTAACAAAATGGCTAGACAAGTGGGGGGGGGGGGCCCCCCCCAAATATAGGGACGTACACTACGGAAGGAAGCTTAACATATTGAGTGAATCCTTCCCTATGGCATCCGCTCATGTCTCAGTATAAACCTGAAGCACGTCTGAACAAAATCTAATGGCTCAGTGATTTATTAATTCCTCCATGTTTATGAGCAGAGTATTACTTTGCGAAAAAAAAACCACCTGAAGCACATTATTTTTAAGAAAGTTGTGAAAGTCGCGAGGAAGAGCATTAGCAAAGACCGACTGACGCTACTGGCTTTGTCACAACGTGACAACAACTTGGCACTGCACAGCTGGCACTTACACTTCTTGTTGGAATCCCACAACAGTCAAAAACGCAACGAGCAGTAACTCTTCTGCTACACGTGTCATCCTCCAGACATGTAATGTACGTGACATGTAATGTACCCAGACAAGAAATGTACGTGTAACATAACACGGAGGCGCGTTCGCGTAACCACTGTTCCCGCACAAAAGCGAGAAGTATTACATATTCTCAGTGTGTGTCTGTAGCCTTAGTTATCCAGCATGCAAAGCGCATGCGCCGTATTATATTGACATCTGCGACCTGTACGGCTCAGAAATATTTTCCCACATTATCTCATAAACGGCACGATTTACGTAAAAAAAATTAATTGAAAATGAAAAATGTGTTTTGACTTTCTCTACAACTTTTGTCTGAAACATTTCTGATTTTGTAGAAGAATTCAGCGAGATATTATCATAAATGTACATAGGCGTTCACTTAAAGTACCCGTCATTCTTGTCACATTTTAACCCTTTAAAGACGAAGCGTATCTGTTTTATATAAGGACTCAGTGCGTACCGCGTTGTAAACACTCTCCACTTCGGNGATCCGTACAAAACACATAAACGCAATGTGGGCACCACGTAGAATTTTTTAATGTCAAACCTGGTGGTACGTAAAGTTACCGCTAGGCTTTAAAAGGCTAATGACACTTCAATTTTCTCTACAAATTTTCGAAAAATCCCCCAATATCAAATTTTATGAAAACACATCCAATGGTATCCCAGTTGTTACATGCCGATATTTGCCTACCACAAATCGTACACGGGCCGGAAGCTCAGTTGAATCTTTGCACTGACAGCCCGGTGATTAACCGCCTGAGTAATGCCACGATCAAACATTGTTTTGTGAATCAACAATTACAAACATGCAAAGGTTAGAAAATTTGAGGTTATACACGACAAAATTAACGCTGGCCCGTACAGCAGCTGCTACCAGCCGGGATGAGTTTTGCAATGCTGCCGACAATGCTGCGCATTGGCAAATATACATGACTTACGAGTTACTAATTTTTTAAAATGTTTTTCCTTTTCTTTTATATTTTGCGTCTTTATCAAAGCCGCGTACTGGTAAATAACGGTAGGCATACCAGTAGTAGTATGCCTACCAGAGTTTGATAAAATATGACAGCGGATTATGCTGTTGGTTCAGAGATTCCTGGGTAGAATGACGGCAGAAAACTTTGAGCCAAGCGAAATACGGCAGACAAATATATACATAACGCCATTTAACGTCTAACGAATGTGACATTAGATAAAGGATTTAAAAAATGAATGAGACGAAGCAGTCTCGCCTGGAGCTCGGGGTCATTTTGTCTCAATAGGACCCACGCTTCTGTCTGAACAAGGTTTGCACAATTTCACTCAGCAATTCCACGCCACACACACTCTAAAATTCTTTCCCATTACTCATACCGATTGCTCTTCCACAACGGATAATACGCGTTTAAGAGAAATATAACATTACTCATAGAGTTACTGATTCCAAGGAATAATCCTTCTATACATGCTGATAGTCGCTTAGCTGGACAAGAAATTGCTCATTTTTATGAAAAAATGTAGAACGTGTTAATGTATTCACAATTATTTATTTAAGAACCATTTTAACTTTTTAAAGCCTAGCAGTAACTTTACATACCACCAGGTTTAACATTAAAAAATTCTACGTGGTGCCCACATTGCGTTTATGTGTTTTGTACGGATCTCAGAACAAACAGCAACTTTTGCCTTATAAAACATTAAGAGATTGGTTTTTATAACCGAAGTGGAGAGTGTTTACAGCGCGGTACGCACTGAGTCCTTATACAAAACAGACATGCTTCGTCTTTAAAGGGTTAATATTATCTTCCACCTACATGTAGATCACAAATTTGCATGCATTTCTCATCTAAACCACGAGTGCTACACGTTTCGCTCATATAAATATGAGTTAATTTGATAAGTCTAATAATATACGGTAAACAGCAAAAATTATGGAAGTCTTCGCTTTGTAATCTCCCCCCCCCCCCCCCGCCGCCTCATCTTGTTACTTCCGGTCTCGTATGTCCAGATACTCCACGTAGCACCCTACCCTTAAACACGCACGGTCTGTTTTACTCCCTGTTGCAAAAGACCAAGTTTCATACCAATATAAATCACATCTACAGCAAGAAATATGTATCGGGGAGTGGGGGTACAGCTCCATTCATTCTTAACATCAGCATTGGATGCAGGTGAGTGGTCAGATTTACGCCCCTATAACTCTATCCCTAGGGGCAAAACCTCAGGTACGCACTGGAACAGGGGGCTACGTTGACCCCAGGGCAGAATCTCACCTACCGGGGCTGCCCAGGGCAATCCCTCTAGGTACTGCATGAACCGGCGACCCGTCCTCAAGCGGTCGTTGTACTTGAAAAATGCACAAGGGAAGAAAAGATTCTGAACCGATACATAGATTTTGACGTCCTGCATTCTGATGGGGCACAAAAACATAACCTATATTTAATTTTTCCTGTGCTTCCGGACCAACCTCTGTATTATATACTGCGTCTAATTCAGGGGTGCACAAATCCCGGCGCCAGGTCGCCCAGACGAGTAAATTTTGCACGGTGGGGCTTAATATTTGTGGGTCCTTAGTACGACTTCATGTCATACCTCTGGTGCCTAGAATTTTGATAACTTTGTGTACCCCTCCTCTAGTAATTCCAATGGTTTTTTATTTACGGTATTTATCTTTCGGCTCATTATTTCAACACTGACAGCACACACCAGATCGGGCAACCAAATGCCGGCACCATTCATTTTGCATTAACCTACATCGACAGGATATTAAATTATGATAACAGACTTAACTGCTTATTAAACTCCTGAATATTTCTTTAAGAAGCAGATTATTAAGCAATAAGAAAGTATATCAACTACAACTTTTGAAGCTTACATGATAGTATCTGTCCAGGTTGTGATTTTCCAGCTTGCGACACGCATGTCTGTAGACTAAGCTGCAGAAGGCGAAAATGTCGGTCAACATGTAAAAGACTACATGGCGTCACAAACCAGAAGACAAATATCTGAGAAAGATTTGCTTTATGTACTACCTTTTCTTTGACTACGTACAAATACAAGCATCACTGTAAATCTTGCTCAACCTCAAATTTCCATCTACTTAGAACTGTATTACTCACCACACATTACCAATCCTTTAAAGACTGAAATTAACCCCTATTAGGCCTATATTTAAACATTCAGCTCGTACCGCGCAGTAAACACACATCGTTTCGTTTATAAAAACCAGCCAGTTAATGCTGTATAGGGAAATAATCGCTGTTTGTTCTGAGATCCACATAAAACACATAAACACACTGTGTGGGCAGAACGTAGAATTATATTTAAAGACTCAGTCCGTACCGCGCAGTAAACACACTCCGTCTCGGTTATAAAAACCAGTCAGTTAATGCTGTATAGGGAAATAATCGCTGTTTGTTCTGAGATCCACATAAAACACATAAATACACTGTGTGGGTAGAAGGTATAATTTGTAAGTGTTAAAACTCGGTGATATGTAAAGAAACTACTGGGCCTTAAAACGGTTAAATTGCGCCCCTTCGAACGTACAGAATGGCGACATCACGCTAAAACGTGATTCGCACATTCTAGGTTCATTGTGTTTGACACCGGCCGTTGAGCAGATGTCGTGTATGTAACTTGATCATCCACAACTTTCCTGTGCTATTATAGCTTGAAAACTTAACCACGTTTTCCAGGATCATGTTGAGCTTTCGTTCGGACATTCATCACCACTCTGGCATGCTACCGAGTTTAACGAGCAGAAGTAATGTAACAAAATCCGTTAGTTACATTGTGACATACCTGACACATCTGAAGAATCTAGTGACACTGGTCAGTGTAGCTATGGCGCGTCATGTCTGTAAACAAGCCCAGTATAGAGTAGTGTTGATCGATCTTCTAAATCACCACTGTCTCACCGCACTCACCGTTAACACTTGATTCTCACCACCATTTTGTTACAACACGCTGGGCGGACTATATCATGGACGGTGACCAAAATAAACAGACTCAGACGCGACCAGCCACGGTGGGCTCAAAATCAAACCTAGCTCCCGAAGCACGCCTGACAAGCACTGAACAGCAACTGGTCTGTCGCTAGCTATAGCATCACTACGCTACTGCCCGCTGGCACGACCGCAGTCATGGCTACCAACATGCGCAAAATCAGCTAAACGGGGTACATTCATTTGATAATATAAAGCTCGATGGATGAGTGAAAAATCGCAGGATGTTAAATACCTCTGCGGTGAATGCAGTACGTACGGCATGGACTGTGTGTTTAGGCGCGTTGACAAAATTGCATTAAGCTACTATTAGGTACGGAATGTCTGTCCGCGTGAAAGAACTCGGCTCTGACTGCACGGATTTTCATCAAATTTGATATTTGAGGGTTTTTCGAAAACCTGTCGTGAAATTTAAAGTTTTAGTAAAATCTGACGAGAATAATGGACACTTTACATGAAGACCTATGCACATTTAAGATAATATCGCTTTTCATTCGCGGTTATTACACTTGTATATGCTTTCCCCAACTACTGTCTGTCTCTCAGAGTTCAGAAATGTTATGGGCCATGGCGAATACAAACTGGGGCGATCTCAGTCATTTCAGAGGACTACGCGGAAGAAATAGGCGTAAATGGGAGGATAATATTAAAATGGATCTTCAAAAATTTGGATGGGGAGGCATGGACAGGATCGATCTGGCTCAAGATAGGGACAGGTGGTGGGCTGTTGTATATGCGGCAATGAACTTTCAGGTCCCATACAATGCGGAGACATTCTTGACTAACTGCAGAACTGTTAGTCTCTCGGGAACGACTCTGCTCCATGGAGTTATTTATTTATTTATTTATTTACTTAGTTACTAACTTATTATTTGACAAAGACAACGCCACTGGACATAGGACAGATCCGTCCCCCAGTTACAGACCGCGGCCTAAGAAGACAATGCCTGCAAAGCTCATACCTTCTAATTAACGTGATCTGTTCATATGCCCCAGAGGCTCGCTGCCAAGACGGACGGAAGGACCGACTGATTGCCTGACCGTCAGTTGCCAGACAAGTGAAGGTCGATTTGTCTGTAATCCAGTTCATAGCCCACAATGTCTAGTCATTACACTCACTTAAAATCCTCGGCTCCCAAAAAACCCGCATACGCCTAATTATGTCCCATTAAACTAGAATCGAGTGCGTCCGTCGCATTTGACTAATTCGATTTACCCAAGGATAATGACACAGAATACGGGATGGCAATACTACCAGAGCAGACAGTATCAAAGAAAGCGTCATGTTATGAACTGAATTTACTGCTCCATTATACATGCCGGTATTAACCTTTTAAAGCCTAGCGGTAACTTTACGTACCACCAGGTTTAACGTTAAAAAATTCTACGTAGTGCCCACATTGCGTTTATGTGTTTTGTACGGATCTCAGAACAAACAGCAACTTTTGCCTTATAAAACATTAAGAGATTGGTTTTTATAACCGAAGTGGAGAGTGTTTACTGCGCGGTACGCACTGAGTCCTTATATAAAACAGATACGCTTCGTCTTTAAAGGGTTAAAGCCAGAAAGGCCGAAAAACAAGTCTGTTTATCAGTTCTGAGATTTATAAAGCAAACAAAAAAGATCTCAAAATATTTGGACAAGTTAGTATATGCCTGCAGAGAGTAATACTTCTAGCGCGTTATCTCTGTTACTGTCTCCGGATTTTAAATTCGAGATATTTTTTCAAGGAAAAGAAATTAAAGATGCGAGCACTTGATATATGCCTTCCCACGTTTCACGAAATACACGCTACACTTCTTCTCCGTATCGATTTACAGTCGATCATAATCGATATTTCGTGTAAGAGACAGCGTACTTCTTGTGACTGTCACGTCAGCAGCGAGATTTACAATCGACCATGGGCGATGGTTTTGCATAGATCGTCAAACTTTCGTCGACCTCAGTGCATACTTCACAGAGAACACATTCTGTCTCAATTAAGTAAAACAAACATTGTGAAAGACCATAAGTGTGTTTAGATAACCGCTTAAACTGTGTTATTTATGCCCGACTTTTAACCAAAATCGGAATGTGTTGTCAAACCGTAAAACTGAATTTCACGAAAATCCGTCCCTCATTTTCTATGCCGACAGATGAGCCTTTATAATGAGAATACCTGCCGTTTTCTCAACTGCTTTAAGAAAGAGCGTAAAAGATTACTCAATATTCGAGAGAAAGCAGCAGTCTACTATATTCCTGTGTTAGTGTCAAGGTTTCATTAGGTTTTCGCTGGTCGTTTTGTGTTCAGCGCGGACTGCGACGTAATAAACACTTTAATGAGCTATCTGTACATAAAAATTAAATGAAACTAAATTACGAACATCGTCATTAACCGCAGAAATAAAACAAAGCGAAAAATTAAAAAAAATACATAAAACAAGCCCATTATACATACATCGGTTATGTAATGGAGGTTTTTTTGTCACTGAAGAATCAAACAAGCAAAAAACAAAAAAACAAAAAAAAACTCCAAAGCCAATTTTAGTTTTTAATTTACTACGAGTAACCGAAACCAAAGATTTTCAGCATAAAACAGCTAATTTTTCTACCACATTTTCTGTAGAATTTGTTTCGTTATAGATAAATAAAGGGAATATCCATACAGTAAACTAATAATAGTTTTATGCCCTCGCAGATGGCAAGTTTCTGTTACTGGTTCTGGTATTATAACAGCAAATGTCGCACAAGTTGCAATATTTTTGGCAAAATTCCATTGAACTTGAGAGAGGTACCATGCTTCCGTAACATCAGTTGATGAACAAGTTAAAATAAGGTGTCTGTTTAGGAAATATTATTGACATAGTCTGACGCCGCCAGGACCCGGCCGAGATATGTGGCCCCGGGAGGGCAGGTTAATAATTTGGCGACCATTAAAAACAAAGCCTCTTTAAACCTTTTCGACCTCGGAGAGGACTGGCGAAAATTTCTGAGGGCGCGTGCCCAAATTGCAAATAACTTTTAGAGAAATTCTTTCGAGTGTTGAAACGTAAGTTTACTAGCACCGCAATTCGGATCATTCCAGTGACGTCTTAGTGTCACTTATCCGTTGGTACCCCTGGCAGCGGCCAGGCTGACCGACCCCTTAGTCCAGCCCCGGACACCACGACACTTTTCGGAGTATTTCGAAAAGTACGGGAAGAAGAAGTAATTAATAGCTGACGTCAGATCATCCTAACGTCGTTCGTTGAAAGAGACGTCAAAAGCGGAGTGCCCCGTTTTATGGTGGAGTATTATACATGTACGCTGAGGTATCAAATTATTCACATAACCGCCACTAATGACAAGTTTCATTGAGCCTAATTAACACCGTTAGACTTATGGACCGAGAATTGGTAAACAAATGTGACAACTGATATTTGTTGTTCAATTTCCAATGTCAGAAGGTCTGTGACGTAAAAACTATTCTTACTTCATGCAGTGTCTACCATTAAGACACACACGTGACCGAATTTCAAAGAACATGACAGTGTTTCAGTTTTGGACACCTGCCCTTCTGACACAGGTTAGAGATAAACACTTTACTTGCCATTATACACGAACCGAATTCGGAGTGAAACCAGCCTCCTATCAGGGCGCATCAGTGGAAAAATGGCAGAAGAACACAGGTAATTCTTCACCTACATCAAGAGCCATAGAAGAAAATGTGGAGCTCTACCTATACGCCTCCATGGAGTGGTGCTTAGGTAGAAGATTTATGAGTTGTATTTTAGAGTCAACTTAACTTTCCAAAAGAAAATAATTAGCTTATGTCGTCACACTTCCATTTCTTTGTGTATCTGATCCCATTTCAACTTTTGAACCAACTGATCGATTTTAATAAAATTTCGTATAAACGTAACGCCGCCTGAACACCGTCAATCAGCGAATCGCGGAAGTCTGTAAGATGGAAGTACGGCCACAAGCATTTACTATGTGAGCCCGATGTGGCTTAATGTGACAGGTGTCGGAAAGGTGTGCATATTTTGTTGAGGGAGCAGTTTTGTAAGGCGTAAAACAACAACATGGGGCACATGAGAAAATTTATTTAGCTCGAAATTCTATTGTAATGACTAACGAACTACACGATGTAACTCAAAATTGAAGGAAACTATCATAATGTTGCAAGCAACCACGTTCTCTTTATGAGGGCTGTGGAGTCGGAGTCATAAGGAATTTTAGGTGGAGTCGGAGTCGGTAAAAATGTACCGACTCCGACCTCAATCTAAAATCTTAACTAGATACTCCAACTTCAGAGCCCTGATAGCTACAGTAACCATTAGATTTATACTTAAATATAGGTTATAAGTCTAAAAAATAGCCTGATGATTCACGTGGTGGTGATGAAATGTCTTATAGGTTTACCGTTATTAATACATATTGAGCTCTTATGAAGGAGTCGGAGTCGGAGTTTTAAAAATCGAGGAGTCGGAGTTTTAAAAATCGAGGAGTCGGAGTTTTAAAAATCGAGGAATCTGAGTCGAAGTCGGAGTTTCAAAAATCTAGGAATCGGAATCGAAGTCGGAGTTTTAAAAATCCAGGAGTCGGAGTTTTAAAAATCGAGGAGTCGGAGTTTTAAAAATCGAGGAGTCGGAGTCGGAGTTTTAAAAATTGAGGAGTCGGAGTCGGAGCTTTTGTTTACCGATTCCACAGCCCTGCAAAATCTTCGGAAGTTATAGGTGTATATTCTTTTTCCACTTTTGCTTGTCGGCAAAACAAGTAACTCATGTCTCTACTCTTCGGCTGACTCCACAGTTCTTCACATTGAAGACGGCAAGAGTATGACAATGCTTGTTGATGTAAGCAAAATATCCTGCCTTGGAGAACAAAGGGTTTAAAACATTCAAGTTTCAACATAAGCAAAAATTTCATTCGCGAAGTTAAGCATAATTTTAAAGTTATAATAACAACGAAATGATATTAAAGACTTAAAATACTGCTTAGCCCCGCAAGTTGAAGTCCTTGGTGAATAAGATACACGTAGGTCTTAAGAGGGCCCGTCTGTTCGCGCTTCACGTACGTTCCGTCGCCAGGCGTTTTTAGAACTGGTGGTAAAAGAGTCGCTACCACGGCGGCCAAAGGAGAAAAGGCGGAGGGTTATTTTCGTTTCTTTTCGCCAAAGTCACAAGATCGTTTTAGAAACGGATACGGGAGCAATCGACAATTGCAGAAATTATTTTGGATACACTGAGGAAGAACACGACAGGCGTAGCCGTATCTAATCGAGGGATTCGGGAAAAATATTTAAAACAAAATTTAATTTAAAGCCAGGATTTTCTCCCTTTCTTTACTCAAAAGACAGTATTTCGTACCCAGGATTCAGGTAACTTCACTTAGTGCGATGAAGTTCACAAGGTGCAAACCACGTGACAGACGTAGAATGTACAAATCAGATATGGTACGAAGATAATGATGATATTAATATGATGATAATAGTAATAATAATAAAGTTCCATTTATTTATTGATCATTAATGTGGTTGGTCAGCATCCGAGTGACCAATAACGGAAATATACCCAGTTGATGTGACCGAGTATCTCACACCCTAGTTTCTTTTGAGGTACACGCTGAAGCCGATGACAAAGTTGAGCATCAAGTATGTAACGCTTTTAACAGAGCTATGTACTCTGTGGGTTGCGAGCAAGAGGCAAAAGAAACAGTTGATCATCGGGCATATAACACAAACTAGCACATTAACTGTACTTTTTGAACTTAAAAATGGAGACAATATATTACTCTGAAACGTCGCTACTAACCCAGCAGTAGTTCTAAGTCTTGGTAAAAAAATATGTAATTAGTACGTATCCCTATAATACCATTTATTTGAGGTGCATCACTTTTATTAACCTTTTAAAGCCTAGCGGTAACTTTACGTACCACCAGGTATAACATTAAAAAATTCTACGTGGTGCCCACATTGCGTTTATGTGTTTTGTACGGATCTCAGAACAAACAGCAACTTTTGCCTTATAAAACATTAAGAGACTGGTTTTTATAACCGAAGTGGAGAGTGTTTACAGCGCGGTACGCACTGAGTCCTTCTATAAAACAGATACGCGTCGTCTTAACAGGGTTAATATAAAACTGTTACACATTTGAACATAAATCGGATGTAAAATACAAAACAAACAATTTAGGGAGCCGGAAGCGCACTTCTGAGTCTCTGTACATTATCCTTGTGCGTTGTGACGCGTGTGTATGACGTTACTACAAATGGTAAGAAGACAGAGCTGTCCCTGCACGTAATTAAGCAACATGACTGCAATTGTTGGGAAATACAGCGCAAGTTATGCGTATTGTATCTAAGTATATATGTATGAACAGGGGTGCACAATTCCCAGAGATCAATCTTTTTACGGTGGCGCCTAATATTTGGGAGCCCTCAGTATGAAACTTGCTTGCTGTCACCATTTATGGCGTCTAGAATTTTCAGATGGTTTATAGATTCCTGGTAAACATGTGAACCCCTGTGTTTGAACAATAATCATACATATCTGGATTTAATGAAAGATGATCGCAACTGTCCACCTCTGCAGTGAAATCCAGGTGTATGCCGGTGATGTTAAACAAACGTATTCCTATGGTATGCTGATGACGATAAACACACATTTGTCACACGCGTAATTTCAGTCAGAAAAAACAGCCACACACACACACACACACACACACACACACACATACAAGGTGCGAAAATTTGCATGCTAAGTGTTAATAAGACGTATTAGCAAACACCCATAGAGGTCACCTACAAAGCGTCACAAAACTAACTTTTCGTGAGTAACAGATCCTACGGAACAAATTATTGAGAAATGTATAACGATTAGTCAATGTCATGGTGCTTTGAGGAACGAATTACGTGTAAATTCTATAGCAAAATCCAATACATATCTCACAGCAAACGAGGTGCCTCTCTAAGATAACAACCAGACAGTTTGTTCTTAAGTGATTAATTCCTGCCACGTGGTTGGTAAAATAGATATGCTTAAGTACAGAGTGTGCTGAGGAGGATATTTGGGCCTAAGAGGGACGAGGCGACAGGGGAGTGGAGGAGACTACATAACGAGGAACTTAATGACCTGTACTCATCACCAAATATTATTCGGGTAATCAAATCGAGAAAAATGAGATGGGAGGGGCATGTAGCACGTATCGGGGAAAAGAGAGGTGCATACAGGATTTTGGTGGGGAGACCTGAGGGAAGGCGACCACTTGGGAGACTCAGGCATAGATGGGAGGATAATATTAAAATGGATATTCAAGAAGTGTAATGGGGGCATGGACTGGATTGAGCTGGCTCAGGATAGGGACAGGTGGGGGGCCCTTATGAATGCGGTAACGAACCTCCGGGTTTCATAAAATGCGGGGAATTTCTTGACTAGCTGGGAAACTGTTAGCTTCTCAAGAAGGCCTCTGTTCCATGGAGTTACTTACTTAGTTAGTTAGTTTGTTAGTTAGTTATTAGTTAGTTAGTTAAGTACAAAGTAATACTTTATGTATATGAAATATCTGTTTTGATATTTATTATTTATCATTACCAGTTTCATTAAAATTGTCATAAAAATAAAGCCAGTATTGTAATATGCATAAGATATTACTGTGATACTATATTAGCGTAAGAGTAGAGGTACAGCTGCACTTATTCTTAACGTCCGCGGCACTAGATGGAGCTGAGTGGCCAGTTTGCCGCCCCGGCGGTAGGGCCCCAGTACCCGCTGAATAGGAGGCTCTTTGAGGCCCAGAGATGGGCAAGATATTTCGGGGAAGAGAAAACCCCTTGTCCCTATCTGGATTCGAGCCCTGGACCTTCCAGCTTGTAGCCTAGTCCCTACACAGACTACGCTACCCTGGTTCTCCTTTAATTTTTATGAAAATACAAAAAAAAAAAACTTGAACTGACAGATGTCAATAGTTAAGCATTAATATTAAGTTACAAAACCAGGAGGACTGACAGCATTAGATTATTATAAATCATGAGATTAGCAATTTAACGAAGCACATATGGAACAGTCCGATGAGATGATCAGACAAGATTTGGACGGTACTAATATATTTAAATATGAAGAAATACATTTGTAATTTAAAACCAGCGGCACACTTAGACAGACACACGTGGCGCAAGGCAGTGTGGTGCTGAAAAGAGATGGAGAAACATCGGTTTGAACCTGTGTTCCCCAACTTTTTTCCAACGCAAGAAACCGTAAAATAATTTTTCATATCCCGAGGAACTCCCACATACGGAAACCTCTAAAGACCGAAAAACAACGAGGCAGTTGTTTGCGCATAGGCTTACTCCAGTATTGCTAATTGCTGGACAAAAATTCCCGCGATATATTAACCCTTCAAAGAAGAAGCGTATCTGTTTTATATAAGGACTCAGTGCGTACCGCGCTGTAAACACTCTCCACTTCGGTTATAAAAACCAGTCTCTTAATGTTTTATAAGGCAAAAGTTGCTGTTTGTTCTGAGATCCGTACAAAACACATAAACGCAATGTGGGCACCACGTAGAATTTTGTAATGTTAAACCTGGTGGTACGTAAAATTACCGCTAGGCTTTAAAAGGTTAAGGGGTGTTCGGAATTTTTCCCGGTATTTAGAATTTTTTATACATATATATTATACGATTTGTCACTGAACCCCTCACGATGTTCTGTGAATCCATGGTTGGGAAACGCTGGCTTAGACTAGCTCAGACTAGCGTAGACTAGCTAGAGTCGCACTGAGTGAATTTATCAGATACGTTTTTAACCAACACTAACGAGCACTTCAAAACAATAGAAAACAATACTGCGTCTTGGCTAAGGATATTAAGATGACGGTCATATTAATGGTATAGGCTTCTTTGTGCTCAGGCTAACAGTTGTACTGTTTAGAGCCGTAAATGTGAAAAATGTTCTCAGAAGGCGGCAGCTAATAATTTGAACTGAAAGAAAGAAAGTGCCATAAAAAACCTCAGGAAATGTAGGCATAACACAGCAATTATGGAGCCTGTGGTCTTTTTTTACCCATAGATTTTGAGTCACTTCAAGAAAAATAGCCGATTAAAGTAAATATGTTAGTAGGACTTTCCACTTTTTACCAACAAATATGCGAAGAGAAAACATTAAGAACACGTTAAATTCAGGGAGGGCTTCCAACGTTTCCTTTCAGAATATTTTATCTTCCAATCTGCTATCTAGAAGCGTAAAAGTTAAAATGTGGAACAGATAATTCTGTATCTTGTTGTGTGTGTGTGTGTGTGTGTGTCTGTGTGTGTGTGTGTCTGTGTGTGTGTGTGTCTGTGTGTGTGTGTGTGTCTGTGTGTGT